>CM055406.1:9853807-9879957 GCA_029228625.1 Pseudolycoriella hygida | reverse complement strand
CTCTAGACGATAATAGATGCATCCCCCCCACTCCCACCTCGATCTACCCCATGTTACAATAAAATTGTTTGTAGTAAACGTATAGGACCTCTTGTACTTCGTACGGGTCCAATGATACCGTTTAGACCCGTACGAAGAACGAAAAGTGGTATTATGCGTTTACCACGACGTTTGTAGCGACCCGGGAGTAGGGGGGAAAATGTCCGTCTGTCTATCAACACGATAACTTGAGTAAAACTCAACCGATTTTCAAAAAGTTTTTTTCCTTAAATGAATTGATGGTGGTGGTGAATTGGTGGAATTGGCTAAGGATTAAGGTGTAGAGCGACATTAGGACTAAGGGACAGAGAGAGGAACTGGTGGGCAGCTATAAAGTGTTTTTGTCTGGCAGGGCAAACTGGGGTGTTGGAATGGCTATCAGACAGGAATTAGAAAAATTTGTTTTGAGCGTGCGGTACGTAAATGAAAGGATCATGTGGATCTCCATCAAGTTAGCGGGTGGTATTTATCGGGTGGTTGGTGTTTATAGCCCGTGCGAGGGTAGCAGCGCTGGTGATCTCGGCGCCTTTTACGAGCAGTTAGGGGATGTTGTAACCAAAAAAGGGAAGTGAATGTGTGGTTGTCTGTTGTTGTCTGTTGGGCGATTGGGGAAGATACATTGAACACAAATGGGAAGCGGTTGTTAGATTTCTATGATTTCAATGGGTTAGCAGTAACCAACTCTTTCTTTAAGCACAAGTGGATCCATCGGTATACTTACGTCAATGATAGTTTGCGCCACAAGTCAATAATTGATTACATGATTGTAGAGCAGAACAGGAGGCAGGAAGTCAGGGACAGGGAAAACTTATCCGATTTTCAAAAACTTTTTTTTTCCTTTAAGATAATCAGAAGATTGATTACGGAATCGAATTTAGGCAAAATCGGTCGAAAACTTTCGAAGTTATGGTCTAAAAAGTGGTGAAAAACGTGGTTTTTGAAGGTTGGTTTAACTTTTTCAATTATATCACCGCGAAATTACAACGGAAATCGCTCTTCAAGGTTGTGAACGTTTTGAAGGGAATATATGGACATCAGCAAGTCACGAAAATTAAATTAGTGAAAATCTGTTGAGTGGTTCGGGCTATAGAGTCCTTAGCGCTACGCGACCCATATTTGGTTTTTTTCGTGAATATTCCATTGATAATGAGGTTTTTTGTGCAGTGTTGCAGAGAAAAAAGAGTGGAACCTTTTGTCCATGGAGGTATGGGTCAGAGGCCTCTGCTAAGTGCCCTAGGTCGGTTCTAAATTCTAGGCTTATTTTAAAGGGTAGGAGATATTTTTTGAGCCCGTGCTTCGGACGGGTTTTTCAATATTGCTCTTTCGGCAATTTCCAACAATTTAATGAGGACGTAATTGTACATACTTTAAAGTTAAGGCAATATTTACTTTGATATGTTTGAGTTTTTTTGTAACATCTAAACACTAAGAATGCTAAAAATTATCCCCAATTTTCAAAAAAGGTGATGAGACTAGGTAAGAAATGATAATCTTATCGTTCCAAAATATTTCGAAAACCGAAGTTACTTCAATTTTCCAATTGCATTCTAATTTACTTTGTCCTTTCGAAAATAGTGTAAAAATTGTAAGAATTTTCTTGTAATAACGATCTCAACGACTTCCTTCAAATGCAGTTCTTTGTCTCGAGTTTCACTACCATATTCTTTTTCTCATACCTAACGAAGCTCTGGAGTTTCATATGAAAGACCTGGTATAGTTGGCTTAAAGTGATGCAATGTTCATTTTAGAAATAGCACAAGAATCATTATCTGATGAGAATGTTAATGTAAACAATTTACAATGCAATCAATGCAATTTTCAGTTGACGATAAATTGCATTTTGTCATGAACACAACACATCGTAATAAATTTTTAATTTTGTCGAATCAGTGGGACTGACAAAGTATAAAACTTAACGTCTGTCATTAGTTATTTCCTTCCTTCCAGCAAAAACGTTTTGTGTTATGAATTTATCACATCCGAGACATGAAAACAGTGGGAGTTGATGCGTCATTTAGTTGATTTTTTATTACGAATACACGAAGCCATCTTATCTACTATTTTTATCTCCTTATCTAAAAAAACGAATGAAAAACTATGTAATGCGATAGATATCACCTCTAAATTTGTCAGTACAATACCTTTTCGTTAAATTATTTTCAGCGATAAGTAATGCCTTTTAGTCTTCGAAAACGTAATCAATTCGAAAACATGTTGGAAAATATACGCTCTGTACTAAATTCGATTTAAAACAAAATACAAAAAAATACAAATACAACGCCCTGTTGTTTTAAATTAATGGTTTCAAATAAATAACGGTCAAACTAACGTGCAGTTCATACAATACTGAAAAAAATAGAAAATATAAAAAATACAACGGAAAAAATATGGAAGAACTGGATGGAGTTCCATGTAAAGTGCTTGGATATTCGATAAAAACTAGGACGCAAATATATTTGAGCTGTTTAGTTACAACGATTTTAGAACTACTCGTCTACATAGTCGTTATTACAACTGATATTTGTGTCACAGTGCAACACTTTCGTGACGAAAATTTATTATACGGTTCGTTAACATTAACCTTTTTGTGCTTACCAGCAATAGCTTGTTTTTGCTCAATTATTGTATCACCTTGGCAATGGCCTACAGATAATCAGATAATGTGCGGGAAAGAAAACATAATGTTTTTCCTAAAACAATTGTTCAATTTGTTTTTATTTCCCATTGGTTCGACATACAGGTAACAATCGACTGGTTGCATTATTAAACCGAATGCACGCAATGACCAATGGACGATCACTTTCACTATGTATCGTTATTGTGTTGCAGATTTTCGAGACGAATTTTTTGGTCCGTTGAGGCAATTTTCCATGATCGAGACACGTACGAGCGACATCATGCTGTACACAAAGCAGCTGAAACTTCACCATTCGAATTATATCATTTTCTGCAAGCTTATCTACATGCTGCACCTCAGATCGTTCTACAGTTTTTTATACTGTTAAGAGGCGATGTGTTCCGTAATTATGAGACCAGTGAGTATATTAAATGTTATTGTTTTGCATGAAAAAAATTACTTGCGGAAAAAGAGTCATTACCGTCTCGTTCAAAACCAATTTTTTGGATTTTCCGGGCGTAAGCATGAAAAATTTTCTACTGTCTTGCTGTGAAATTTTTTGTTTCTACGTGTGGGATGGATTCCTCGCCTTCGGCTCGAAATACAAACTTCCCACACGTCTCAACAACAAGTATTTCTAGGAAGACAGTAAATAACTATTTTTGGGTAAACTTAACGGATGTAAATGTAAACAGCAGGAAAATGTGGGACAAATGCCGACTTTGTCGAAGAAATAAGTTAGACCGAAATTTCAGGGGGGGATAGCGCCCTAAAGTTCACCAGCATTAGAAAATTAGATGAACTGTAGCTATTGTATATAAATACAATGAAACATTTCGGAGAGGATGACAAGATTTTTGTTCTAAAGTTAGCATGGTTTTGAAATACGAAACGAAAAGTAACTCGTTACAGTTGGCGTGTCCTATTCTGAGTCTGTTGAGATTTGTTCATATCCTCCGCGGAAGACTGAATTCTTTGCTGTTACGTTTGTGACATTTGAGTTTAGTCGCGACACTCTTCATGCCATTAGGTGCAAGGATCGAAACTGTTGACGTACAATTCTCTTGCAGTACTTGTCGATCGTTTTCTCGACTTGAGTCGATGCTCGATGATTGTTTGAACTTTAAGTAATATACAGAGTGGAGCGAGAGAGATATTTCAACTTTCATGGGTCAGCCATATGAAAATTGAAGCATCAGGTTTAGTCCAAAACGTCTGTAGCACTCGGCTAGCTTAACATGAGGTTTACAGACTTTTACAGTGAACTAGTCCCAGGGACTTCTTCGTACAACCATACGTTTTTTTAAAAAGTGAGTTTACAATTCCCTTCCCAGATATGTTACGTTTGAATAAATAATAAACCATTGTCACGTGTATACGAAAATAGCGATAGAGTGTAGTCAAAGAAGTTAATTTTGGACTCACCGATAATTCACCGGGGAATCACCGATGATTCAACGATGAATCATCGATGATCCACCGGGAAATCACCGATGACTCAACGGGGAATCACCGATGATTTATCAGTCGGAGGAAATACTGATGATTCCCCGTTGAATTATCGGAGATTCCCCGGTGAAATTTTTCAAAGTTTATTCAATTCTGAGTTCTTTGAGATCTAAAACCCACACACTGAAAACAATCAGTTTTGGTGTTGACGCTTTTGACCAAAAATGTGTGTCAATATGCAGTTTTATTTAGTTCGTTGATTGGCGCATTTTTTTTTTTTTTGTAAAATTGAAACGTTTCTGACCAGGGTGGTAAAACTGGTGCAAAAATATTTTGACATAAAATTGCAAGAGTAGTTGTGTATTAGAAGAAAGTACAATGTAAGTTGTCATATTGGTATCACTGAAAATTGCATCATTTTAAGTAGTCGCGATTTTGATGAAAATAGATGGCAGCCCATTCTATTCACTTGACATTTGAACAGGGGCGTGACAGTCTTTTGTTTTGATCTTTGCAATTAATACTCAACGTGAAGTTGGCTGCAGTTACGACCGAAACTAACTTCATTGCAAAAAAAAAAAAAAATCAGCTAATTTTTAAATTTTTCAATAATTCAGCTGGTAAATTTATGATAGAAATCAGCTGATTTTGTTTGCGATGAAGTTAGCTACGGTCGCAACTGCATCTAACTTCACGTTGAATATTACTTGCAAAAATCGAAACAAAAGACTGCCACGCCACTGCATTTGAAGCAGGCTAATGATAATTTTGACATTTGAAGCAGATTATCTTCAGTTCATTATATCGACGATGCGAGGACAGTAGATGTCGCAATTTTCGTTGAGAATCACGAATCGTGTACAACTTCACTTCGGTCACTTGCCACTGCTAAATGTTAAACCATACAGTCTGGTTGTTGTATTTTTAGAGCAGTATACCTATATAAATTGACGCAAATAAAATACCATCAAGTAGTGAATTTTCTTGCAAATGCAGTTTTTTGTTTAATTTTGTAATTTTCCTAAAAGCTCAATTTTCCAGAAAATTCGATCATTTTGGCGATTCGCATTATAAAACCTTAATTTTCTCAGAAAGTCAATTTTTTTTTTTTTGAAAATTTTAATTTTTCTGAAAATTTAAATTGTTTTGATATTTTGAAATTTTTCTAGAAATTTATATTTTTGGAATTTCCTAGAAATATTTATTTTCTCAAAAATTTAGATTCGGAGAAAGAATTGGAATTCTTCAAAAATTTAGATTTTCTTGATAATTTTCAATTTTCACACTAAAACTTTAAATTAAAACTTTTAAATTTTCTGAAAACTCAATTTATTTTTGAAATAACCGTACGGGTCAACCGTATCTTGATTTTCATCACCTTTATCGACATTATCATCCATTGTTTGGATTGACAGCTTTGACAGTACTTCAGTAATTTTTTTTACTTTATATGCGACGATACGTCTTACATTAAATGCCAATTTTTGAAACGGAAAATGAGAATTTATTGCATTAGAGGGATAAATTCCACTGTCTAGGGCGATAAATAACCAGACTAAAAATACTAAATTAAAAAAAAACCGTCCGTTTGAGAATCGAACACAGAACGCCCCGCTTTCCAATCAACGATGCTAACCACTACGCCACATGATCTTATTAAATACATAAATTGCGAATTATATTATCGCAGCTAATGTGATTCAATTGAAAACTCTCATAAAATGTGTTTTCTATATGCGTAAATGGAATCTCACATGTGTGTGTGTTTAATTCGAAATTTTGTTTTCGAATGCATGTGCATTGTTCATTGTAACATAATCTTCGGTTGTGTTTTATATACATATTTATATGAAATGTGCATTTAGGTTCAAGCATGCGCGAAATTCTTTTTTATTTCACTTTCTTCTATCTAGATGCAATTTGATGATTTGAATATTTTGTGCAAGAAACAAACATACAAAAAGTAAAAAAAATCAGAATTGAACCCCGACACCTCATCTCAAACAATTAGCGCTACCGTGCCCTAGCTCGCTCGGCCATCAGTACTTGTGTTTAATGTTCGACGAATCGTCGCTATTAAAGTAAAATAATTTATTGCATTCGCGGGGTGTTTCGCTGACAATGAAATTTGTCGTTCTCCTATGTTTTTTTTTCTCTTTTTCGCTCATCCAATAAAGCATCATATTGCCATTTGAGGGGAAATCTCGGCAAGCCTCGATTATTTCCCTCAAATGGCAATAAAATACTAATACTTATACATTGTGGACACTCGAATAACCGTTCAAGTGTATATTACACACACTTGCTCGCTATCGCT
The DNA here is from genome assembly GCA_029228625.1 of Pseudolycoriella hygida. Taxonomy (NCBI): domain Eukaryota; kingdom Metazoa; phylum Arthropoda; class Insecta; order Diptera; family Sciaridae; genus Pseudolycoriella; species Pseudolycoriella hygida. The sequence continues at coordinate 9,873,535 of CM055406.1, read as the reverse complement.
CGCGCGTTGTGTGTAATATACACTTGAACGGTTATTATTCGCTTTCCACAATGCATAAGTAATCTTATATAAAATTTTAGATTGTCTAGTGAAGTATCTCACTCCATTAAGTTAATTTCAAATGTAATTACATTTTGATCATTTGTTGTGCTGTGTTTTAATCTTTTTTCAATAAATCATTCGCTGTATGCATCAAAAAGTCGGTAATTTCTACCGTATGAAAAGTGTTTTAAAACTTCCAGCTTCTGCAAGCATTATTTCGCTTTCTTCCAGTGGATTTTCAAGAATTTTGTTTTTATAAGAAACGTTTGTCTATTTTGAAAAAGTTGTAAAATTTTGTGAAGTTTCAAATTAATTTTTGTAATCAAAAAATGTAGAATTTACTTTGTGATCATCACACGAATCTTCCGATTTGTGTTTTTGTTGACATAATGACATGACATGGTCAATTGTTTACACGCATTCATCCAAAAGCGCCAACACCGAGTTGGAATGTATTCATTGTGTTTTAAACCCACAAAAAAACTCTGAAAACACAAAATTGTATACTTTTGAGTTTGGAAAGACAGTAGTATACAAGAAAAGCTGAAAAATTAAGGGGATCTGAAAAACTCAGAGGGGGCTGCGCTTACCATAGCAACATCGTAGCTACGGGCCTGAGTAGATCCTACTCAGAACACTTTCCATTTAATCACTGCACAGTGCTGACGAGTCAAACATGGAACTCGTTTGTATGAATTTTGGTGTAGGCGTAAGAAATGATGGACGAAAAAAAAGTATTGTCAAATGACATTAAGTATTTAACTTCTGATATTTTTGTTTGTTTGCTTGTTTTTTCTGTTGCTGTTATATCATTGGTATTACCATTGGATTGCTCTTCGGTGTAGTGCTGCTACCACTTCTCAGAAGCATACATAATTCCAAACTAAAAAATTGTTTATCATTCATTCCAAAAACAATGTTGGAGGTCTTACGGTAATAACACATTTAGTAGTACAGTTGTTCTGTAATATCCTATTACACGAATAAGGGTTTAGTATGAAAGCAGCTTTCTACTTAAATTGTGTAAGCGTATCAGCTATTTTTATTTCGTTTTCTGGACGATCGATGGCTAAAGTCGAAGGTTTCAAGATCATTCAGGAAAGACGGTTGGCGGATAAAGGTTTATTGTGTTGGAGGAGTAACAAAGATTATGTTCGTAACTTACTGGTCGAGAAAAAAATAAGTCTTGTGTTCAAAGAATTCATAGAAAATTTTCGATTTAGGAAACGCTAGTCGTAGTGGTTTGATAAGGACTTCAAGTCTTAGCGATTCAAATTTATTTGTTCCAGGTCACGTACAAGTCATCAGCATTATATTTTCGTTACTAACGATGGCAATGGTCGCATCATCATACCAAAGGTTTGAAAGTCAAAAAGTGGTCGGTCGAAATTATCCGTGGTCAAGTGAAGTTCAATGCTCAACCAGACGAAAACAATTTCGACGAACAACAACAATTTTAGAGGAACGAAAACCGGTGGAACCAACATATGTGGAAATCCCAGGAAGCGAACAAATAATGACACGATTCAATTCCACTATCGCAGGCGATGAAGATGAAAATGAATTTAATACGACCATTAGACATCATGACCATAAATCATTACATTTGGGTAATTTTAATTTAAATGAAGAAAATAACTTCACGTTTGCGGATCAGCACAAGAACATTCATTTCGATGAGATTGACGGTGATACACACAAAAGCTTAGATTCATCGAAAATACTTAACATTCCGTTAGATGAAAATAGACCGCGTCGTCCTTCTATGTTGGATTTAAATGCAATTGTTCAATACGAGAATGAGAGCAACAACGATATTGATGATAACAACCAAGGAAACCTGGATTTTAGTCCTGATCATCCAGCACCACCGCCACCAGATGTTAAGCATTTCATTTTAAATCAATTCAATCGATTCTCAACGTTTAAAGATATGCTTGTAACGAATGCGGAACTGTATATTAAAGAACATGTACCGCGGCTTCCGGATAAGCTTTTCGAAAATGAAAAAGCGCATTTATCAACCAATGATGCCAAAGAAGATGAAGTAGACTTCATGATGCCAAGTCGTAAGAAAATAGTTGAAGGTATTGAACAGGAAGACATTGTTGCCAAATCTGTAGCATTCACAGCATGGACATTTTTTCTTGTTATGCGAATGGTATCTCTATCCGCATTTTCTGTATTTTTCCCATTGGAATGTATGTATTTATGTGTAGTCCATTATTTAGTCATGGTTGCTTGTTTGTTTTATGAAACAAGGTTCCACGAAAAAATTGAACGAACTTATTTTTATTTATTTCTAGCGTACATTTACATTTTTTGCATTTTAGAGTTTAAAATTAAATTTAAAAGGCCAAGGTACTGGTTTATTTTGTATACGACGCTTATGTTGTTGCAAAATTTAGCGATAACATTTGCGTGGTATTTTTTTGCTGAATTTGAATCGTGGTGGTTTAGCTATATGTTTGCCATAATAATTCTTAGCTTTTGTTATTCACTGTTATGTTTTCTGGTATTTTATTTTCTCCTAAAACCAGCGGATAAAATTTTGTACGAAAATAATGACTCCAGCATGGAAACAACAGAACAGTTGCGGACATCTTAAATCAATCATCTTTTCATTGTACGTTTTAATTTAATGTCTTAATAAGTGATTGAAATATATTATAATTCTATTTTTTTCTACGTTTTTCTGTTTTACTTATTTCTCATGTTTCAATAAATTCAGTGGAAATTGCTTACTTTAGGCTCTGACGTCAGCTCACTTCAGTTTCAACTCAGGGTCGATTGCCTGCAGGTTGAGAGTTTATTTAGTTTATTTTGCAAAACTCCTCTCTGACTTATGCGAGAATATCAAAATGAACCAGCGTAGACAACCGAAGAGAAAACGTCGCATGACTTCTCGATTGTTGACAATAGGGGCCCTACATCATGCCCGCAGCGGTAGTGGAGGGCGTGACGCAGTCCCCACACCCCAAATTCCACAAACTCAAGAAACACCATACAAAAACCTTTGGGACACGTCCCCACATAAACGAGAACTTTTGAGTTGAGAAAATTTTGTATACAGCTATACACGGTTCAGAGATCATGGAACAAAAAATAACAACGGTTAATAAACAAAAATTGAATGTGAACTGAATAGGTACAGATAGCTCAAGGGATAGAGCACTCGTCCGGAAAGCGATGACGTGCTTGTGCGGTGTTTCGATTTCCCGCCTGTATCAAATTTTTCTTTTCACATTTAATTACTTTCTATACAAAATAAAATCTTATTAGAATAAATATGGACGTTCAAACAAGTCAGTCTTACAGCTAAGAACAAAGTTATTAATTTTTTTTTTCGGAGAAAAATTTTTTGAAGAAAATTTTATTAGAAGAAAAATTTTTTTGGAGAAAATTTTTTTTCCGAAGAAAATTTTTTCTGAGAAAAATTTTTTTCGTAGATGATTTTTTTTTGGAGAAAATTTTCAGGAAGAATATTTTTTCGGAGAAAAATTTTTTGGAGAGAGAAATTTTTTCGGAGAAATTTTTTTTCTGAAAAAATTTTTTTCGAAGTTAAGTATTTTTCGGTGAAATATTTTTTCAAAACACAGAAATTTTTTTTCGTGAAATTTAGTTTTAACAACTCCAAACTTCCAAAACGGCTGACATCGCATACAAAAGCATCTTGAAAAGTAAAGTGTGACGCAGTCCCTAAGTCCGCTTCCAAAATTAATGATATCGCTTGAGGTGACGCTATCGCTGATAATATGCAGAAATTTGTTTGAATTTGTGTTCAAAGTTTTATTTTCTGAAAAAAATAGGTGCGTTTGCAATTCGGTTTTTCAGTGCAAATAGTTAAAACGAAATATTTCACAATCTTATGATTCTATTCCTGTGCTAAGAAATAAGAATGTTCAACACCAAATAAGTACAAGTTGCATAAATGCACCTTTTCACTTGAATAGCTTTCGTTGATACTTGGAAAGCGGTTGTGGTGTCTATTTCCTCGACACAGTTTTTTGTTAATTTCGTAGAACTGAATTTCTTTATCCGATAGAAAGTTATCTGTATATCAACGCATTGGGAAATTTAACCAAGGCAGGAGGTTAGTAAAATGTTCTCCATAAAGCAAACTTAACACGTAGAGGCAAGTAAAGTGTAGCAAATTGGCTCAAAATTTATTGCATTAGGGTTAATTAAATTACATCGATTCGATCTATACGTATAATGCTTTATAATAACAGCTTAGACACGGTTGAAAAATGTGAAGAGACGATTTAATGAAATTATTTATATTTTGTGTATAATCTTCAGTAATACAACACATTCAACTTATTTTAAAGATATCACAACCAAATATTTCAGTGTTCATTTATTAAATAGATGGATTGCGAAATGTAATTGTTTTCTATAATCTGTCACACACAGCATTGACCTTTACCGACATAAATGACTCAGGCAAACTAATGGTATGATGGAAATGAAGTGAAACATTTTTTTAAAAGCTCAACAATAATCTATAATCGATACGCAAAAATGTTATTTGCATCCATCATCAATATTTAAACGTCTTCATGCCATATTTTCGATGTAATCCACACGATACGTTCGATGTGAATCCCCTAGTATAGTTTGTTATGTATTATTGAAACGCTTGCGGCACAAAATATCATTTATGTAATGTATGGTAACAAGGAACATGGATAAAATAAGGTATTAATAGGGTACACTCCCTCTATTAGATATATTGTAAAACACTGTGATAAAAAACGAAAGATAAAGTCAGTTGTCAGGAACTGACATCTAGGCCATAACATTCACGAACGATTAAGCAAAATGTTTATATGGGTCTGTTTATTTATAGCAATTTTGAGAAGTAACAAAAAAGCAACCGGGTGTCACTTACTTTATAAGTTTCTAAAGTTTCTACCTTTATATATCATTTTTGAATTTTCAGCTTCACGATTCGGCATCATCATTCATGTTACATGGCATCGAGCTACAAATCGATTGTTTTCTTCTTCAGCAATAATCAATTACGAATGAATATTGGATGAATAAGTGACACCCTCTTGCAAAAAAACCACATTCAATGAAAACTGTCAGATGCAATGTAATTTAGTTTAATTCACAGAGTTGCTATAGTATGTCATACCGTCTTCCAACATAATTAATTACAGACTTTTGCGAAAAACACGTAATATTTAAACTTAATCTATTAACAAGCTAGTAGTAAACATTCGAGAAAAATAGGCAGAAGCTCATTAGTTTCCATAAAACAATTAGTTTCCAATTAACAATTATTCTTCCATCAACTCTCTGTAGTTAAAATTGGCAACAGTCAATATTATGCATTATTATGTATTGCTAATACTTGATTTTCCTGAGCAGGGTTGCGCTCACTAATGACATTTTTTAACGACGCTAACGCTAATCTCAAAAAATATTAGCGTCGCTATTGTCAGTCGCTAATCGATAAAAAATTAGCGCGCTAGTAGCAGTTGCTAATGCTTGCTAAATAGAAAAAGAATTTCATTAACTAAATAAAACAATTGACGAAAAAGTTTAAATTGATGTTGATCGTTGACCGAATATAGATGTTACCTGTAGAGGTGATAGGTTTTACCCTCGACTATCTCCTCGCTAATGAGTGCTAGATAGAACAATAGTTAACGAAACGAAATCCGAAAAACGATACCGCTCTTTCTTCTTTGTGATCATTGAGTAGTGCTTATATCTTGGCTCTTATCGCTGTATGAAAATTCGGAATTTTTCAAAAAAATTATCCACCGATATGCAACCCCTAGCGAAAATGAAAGTCGTCAATCTGTCGAAAAGAGGACAAAAGAGAACAGTAAAGGATGAAATCCAATAAAATTTTATCTTCGTTAGTCCTCTTTTCGACAGATTGAGACTTTCATTTTTACTCTGGACCATTAAACAACAGTCCATATCTGATTTCTTAGAGCATTAGATTGGAGGAAGTTCTCATTTATCACACTTAACTGTAGTATTTTCTCAATTCAGATTCAGCTGATTTTTATTTCAAACAAAAATATAAAACAGCTGTTTTAGCCGGTAAAATAGTTACAGTACACTATTCTATTAGCGAATGAATTAGCGACTAGCGAAACTTTTTCGTTAAGTGGGTGTTAGCGAGCTCTAGTCGCTATTAGCGAGAAATTTTAAATTTTAGCGTTGCTAATGACTAGCGGCGCTAATGCAACCCTGTTCCCGAGTATCCTGAATATCAGTCAGATTTAAATTGATAATGAGGAATGCTGATTTAAATTTATTCTTCGATTGCTTCAACTCTTTATTTGCCGAAAATAAGGAGCTGCCTATCAATTAGTTTAACGAAAAAATTAAAAATGTCAAAGATTTTTGATTTCACTAAATCCCAAAAAGATTCTCGCTCTTTTTCCACACAAATTTCACATGAAGCAGCGGGAAAAAGCCTTATTACAGTCACGGAAAATCTACAAAACAGATTCTACCTTTTTATTGTCTTTCAAATTGAACATTTAGTTAAAATAAAACTTTTGTAACACTTCCACCATTTCAAAATATTGACAATATGGGCGCGAGCAACCATTAGACGTAATCAAAGCTTAAATCAAAGAAGAAGAAACGGCTGATTCGGATGTTTTCTCTTTGTTGTTTTTGTCGATGTTTTTATAGCTTTCATATTGTGTTTTCCACAATTTCAAGGATTTTTCATCACGACATAAAAATTTAGACTTTCCGAAAACCTAAACAAGCACCCGTGCGTTTACCAGTATTCTCAAATATTAAGCAGAAAAAAAACATTATTACAAAAATAAAATTGCAATGTACCACATACGCACACCAATCCTATCTAAAATAAAGGTCGACGTTCACCTAACGCTCGCATTTTCACACACACTTCCTTAAAAGTGTATCTGAAACAGTCTCTAAAAACTGTCGTACCGTTTTTAGAGACAGTCGTCGACGACAGTCTTCAAAGTCGCCTTAACTTTGCCTTGTGATTTTGAAAAAAGTTTTCACTTTTGATTCATACTATTTATCAACATTTGAAGATCATAATAATTAATAAATAATGGCGTACCTTCTGGCGTGAGGTCTTTAAGTTCAAACCCTAGGATAGTGAACTATTTTCCTCCATGCACTTTTATCGCAAACCAACGATATGGTTTGTTCACTCAGTGAAAGTCCCCAACTTCTAAATCCGACCTAATTGAATCTATAGATCTTCTTCTTGGTACCCCTGGACCTAACACCAGGGATCTGTGCATGGGTAGCCTGTTATTACCCATTCTTTGAATGTGGTCGAACCAGCGCAGACGACTAGCCTTCACTGACGAAACCCCAAAATTTTCCCTCTAGTGTCTGCGTTCCTAGTTTGATTATCCCATTGCTTTCTGCGATTAACTTTTGCTATATTCCTAAGAGCCCTCATATCAGAAACCTCCAGGTCATGCACGAGATATCCGCAGTCGACCCAACTCTCACTACAATACAAAATCGTCGTCCTGAAAATTAATCTGTTTTGCTACTCAATTCGTTTTCGTTGAACACATGCGACCCCAAGTTACTAGCCACCGCGTTTCCCATTTTCCTCCCCTCGTCAAATTCCCTAACTAACTTGCCAATCTCTGGAAAAATGGTTTTAAGTACTTGAATTCAGATACCTGCTCCAGCTCTTTCCCATTTAAACTACAAGCTATCTCCTTTCATAATTACTTCCCCATCTTCCACTTTACCCTACAAATTGGCCTTCTTGTTGATTATGTCGATGAAAATTATGAACAGAAGCGGTGTAAGACAACAATCCTGACGAACGCCCTCATTAACCTCGAAAGGCTGGCTAATTTTGCCATCCGTTCTTACCGCAGCCCTGCTTCCTGAATAAATGGTACACGGTGAAACGCCTTCTCCAAGTCGATGAAGCATAAGTATAAGTCCATGTTCTTTTCATAAAGCTTTTCGATAGTCTGCCTGAAACAGAAAATCTGAACCTGACACCACCTCAGAGGCCTGAAACCACCTTGAATCTCATCCAATACACCTTCCACCATGTTGCTAGCCCCGTCTACAAGTGGACTCGTGTACACCTTACCAAGCAGTTGCTGTAATGCTTATGGTTTCCCTTCTTAAAAATCGGAGCAATAACCCAGAACCTCCAGCCAACAGGTACTGTAGAAAGATTTCATGGCTAAATTAAAAATCCTGCTAATCCATTGGATCACACCGGATGCGCTATACTTAATAAATTCTGTCCTGATTTCATCCACACCTGCGGATTTTCCTGCCTTCAATCTGCTGACATTGCGGCTTGTGGGAAACCTCCTCCAATGTAATTTCCTCCTATACCTCCGAACTAGAACCCGCATCCCTATCAAGTTCTACAACCTCATTGACAGATGTTAACGGATCCTGAAAGTAACCCGGCAAGACTTCACCCTTATTTGTAAATGTCTAAAACCACGCCACCTTCGTCTATAATTTTTTAGCCGCCGATGGTAATCGAAAAAAAAAGCTCCTGCTTTAGCCGGGATTTTCTGACCAGCGCACGGCTCTACTTTCAATAAATCTAATCTTCTTCTTATGTGTTTAATGTCAAAATGTATTCTAAAGAGATAACAAACAGTCAAACTACAGGTAAACTGCACAGTAATTACTCTATCATCTGACAAATTATTCAACGAAAATAAGGCAAAATACAACACATCGAACGTTTACCAAAAACGTTACATAAAGGAAATTGAAATGAAAACTCATTGCAAACAATGAGTTTTTTTAATTGTTTCAAATGTACAGAGTTACATTTTCACATACCTAACAACAAATAAAGCAAAATGTTAAACACAAACGAGTTTTGTGTGTAAGTTTCAGGGTTGTAATTTAGTACTTTCTTGCCAGTGCAATCAATCATTAAAATAACATTTTTATGTCATAATGGTGGAAGGTAATGTGAAAATTACGAGAAATACAAAAGCTCTATTTCTATATCGTTACACTATCGGGCAATAGTCGAAAATAGTCACTGACAAACGGTGTCGCCATCTCTTCATATTCTATAGCTGATTACGGTTCGATATAAAGAGTGGCGAGTGACAGTAGCGCCATCAATAGATTTCATTGTTTGATATGGTTCAACAAGTAAAATAATTCCATCGTTTATTTTGAAAATCACCAAACTTATCAAATTTTCAGAATTCCAAGGCTTAGTAACAGTCAATCTACGAAGAGATGGATGCGTGTATTTTCAAATAATACGGGCCCGACGTAAGTATAGTTTTATCAACATACCATTTTATGCATTTTAAAATTTCATTATTTCAGTGGATTTGACTGCACGCCTGGAGCAAAATTCTTTACACATTATATGTTTACATCTTTGTGTTTTAGTGGCTTACCAAATTAATGAATCTGAATCTGAGAGTTAAATATTCAACCCGTTCACATCCCTAGGTGATTCGAATTAAGTGCTTCAAAGGCCCTTATCGGAGTAAAATGTGAAAACATTGAAATATCCTTATGCTCATAATAAAGTGAATCGGCTTTGTATTAAGTTAAAAACAGAATTTTTTTACTTACACTGCAATACAATGTGCATTGCAAAGACTTAGAAAAAACACCTGCAATTTCAATTCAAAAGTCTACATAATGTGAATGACGTAAAACAATATCTCACACGTTATACGTGAGACATGCATATTACCGTTATCATGTACATCCTTGATGTTTGAAAATTGCGGCCGTGTCAATTTACTATGAAAAATCTCATGCTGTAATAGAACATTACATTGGACCTTTCGAAAGTAATTCATTACATGAGGACTCAATTTTGTGATAAGAGCCAAACACACGAGTGTTTTTTGAGCAACAAGCTTTAGTAGGTAGTAAAAGTTTTTGTCGAATACGAAATACAATCGGTTTAATTTAACATTGTGCAGTTATCCTGTTTTCGTTGTATAGCGGATTTCTCTTATTTACCACATAAAATAGCATATACCAAATGAAACAAATCAGATAATCAAAAAAGAGCTGCACAATGGTAAATTAAATAAATCTTTAGCTTTAAGTTTGCGAAGTATATTTTCGAAGTAAAAGTACGGCGCGGCGTACGCCGGTTTTTCACGTAGTTTCAAATCTCTGTTATTTTATAGAGATATTTTTTAATTTTTAGAATCTTATATGATTTAATACCGGAGTAGGAGCGTCAATTTTCAGTTTGTATGACAATGTCCGTCCATTGCTCAGAAGAGAAGTACCCACTTTTCACGAGTATTGTTTAAAATTAATGGGGTGTGACTAATTGATTTATTACCTAGAGGAGGGGTGACAACAATGGAGGGGTGAAATTAATGGGTTTTGAGTACTTTTCTTCAGTATGGGACAATAGGGGGAATTTGGCATTAATGGGCAGTGGTGAATAATTTATTATTTTATTATTTATTAAAAACATTTTCTCAAAACGCTCAAAATTTGAGGAGGAGGAGGAGGAGGAGGATGGGGTCACCCTGTCAAATTTTAAAACAGTGTGATAATTGAAAATTCAAAACTTAGATCTTTTCTCGCAAATTTTCGTGCCTACATAAAATCATATAATTTCAATAGATGAGTATAAAACATTCGTTGCCATTGACGTGATCTCAGTTACAGTTCGGAATGGCATCGGTAAAAAAGCATCTAGCTGTTTTGAATCTTATTCAGTCATCAACGCCTAAATTTCGCCAGCAAATAATTTTGAATTGCGAATCAGATTTTATAAACACAATCTACGAATGTATTTACAACACTCTGAAAGGAAATATTCCAGTGAAAAGGAGTGAAATAAAAAAATTGAAAAAGTTCAAAAAAATATTAAGGAAAATTTGCCGATGCGATGGTGGGTTAAAAGAGAAAAGGAAAATAATTGAACAATCTGGAGGTAATTTTTTACCGGATTTACTCCGTCCGATTGTCAAAGCAGGAGATAAACAATTTCTTTAATGAAATTTACGAAAAGGTGGTGACTGCGAGAGAGAAAAACGTTTCTCAATAATTTTTGAATAATAGATAAAGAAAACTAACAAAACAACCTACACGAATTCATTCTTTGTTCAACTATTGGTGAGTGTGGGTCTAGTAATAAATTATCCTAAGATGTTTACCACTTGCACGATTTGTGATCAAAATTTCGCGAATAATTTCAACCTGAGACGTCACATGGAAATAAAACACGCAGACCAGGAAAATGCTGAAAAAGAGAATGAATTCGAGAATGAAAATGAGAGTGAAGAGAGCGAAAACGAAGAGTCTAACGAAAGTTCGGATGATGATGATGACGATGATGATGATGATGATGATGACGACGAAAACTTCACATACGACGAGGTCCGGGCAATTCTTCGTTACGGTTTTAGAAGAAAAAGAGAAAATAAGTGAAAAAGAACAGATCCAATAGTTTCATAGTCAGTCGGGGTCGAGCAAGAAGCTAGCAGAGACGTAAAAATCACATAAAATGAAATCACCACCGAGTCAGAACATGACTGAAAAATCTAAAATTTTGAAAAGGAAAAGGAACCACCGCAGATGTCCAGCCCCGTGTCCATGTGCCCGCTTTATTTTCGCAATTTTCAAAGGTGTAACAACACCGAAGAAGAATGTACCCGGTGCGGGGAAGCATGAGGAATCAAATTCTACTCTCAGAAACCAAAGAACGCCCGTCTCTACAGAAAGTGTGACTACAGCGCAGAATTTACCCGATGATATGGAAAATAAGGAACCAGAGTCTACTCTCAAAAAGGCTGAAAAGAAAAAACCTCGTGTTATTCGTCTACCGAAAACCAGTTACATTAAACCGTTCCTCACAACTTTATTAACCGAACTAGCAAACAGTGGTGAAGTTTGTATGGATGCAACAGAAATAGGAAAAGCGGTAGACATTGTCTTGGCCGTGAAAAAGGACCTGGAGGGTGGTAAAGCCTGGAACGAAAAAATTGAGGTTGCAGAAAACTTACATTTGAAGCTGTACAAATCAGGGCTAGTCTTATATCATAAATAATAGTCTTACTTTAATCATTCTCTGTAATTCTGATAACTTTTACCAAAAATAAATGTGTCAGAAAAAAGTGTTTTAATAAAGAGTTATAAATAAAAACTACGAATTGATTTTCATAAAATTATCGATGTAAAGGACAATAATTGACCGGCTATTCAAAATTCTACTTTAACAATAATTTTTCATGTAACAAATACGATGACTGAGAAAATATCATTTTTATAAAACGATATCTAAATTCCTATAGAATTCAGCGGTAAGGGGTGTAAAATTTTTAACAAAAATCCCTTCAGTAAATCTATTAGCTAGGGTCAAGTATTTTAAAATAGCACACGTGGGTCTTTTATTTAATTGTGAGGTAATAATTTAAAAGAATCCAATACAATTGGCTTTTGTCATATTGATATAAAATCATACGGGATTTTCCCCTCGAGTATTTTTGATGTGTAAAATTTGATATTAAGGTACAGATGCACGTGAATTTTGTCAAATAGTTATGAAAATCAATGGTCATGACTAATTATATCTAAATACTTTTTTGTAAATTTCACTCAACATTTTTGTATAACCGCATTTTATCAGCGTAGGGTTTGGTCATCTCTATAATGTTTTGAGCATCGCTAAAACCGCGGGCAGCTGCGCAAATTCAAAATAAAATATCAATCTGATTCAGCCCATTAATTCTGGCCCATAAATGTCATCCTCAAAATATTTATTACAGGGCATTAGACAGTACACGCCAAAAAGTTACATCTGGATGGCAATAATCTGAATTAGAGCTATTGTCATAATCACCCCGTAGATAATAAAATATTTTAGCCAGACCATTAATCTGAATTTGGACTATTGTTATCGCCAAAAAGTTGCAGCTGAATGACAATAATCTGAATTAGAGCTATTGTCATCATCATTCCGTAGGTAATAAAATATTTAGCCAGGCCATTAATCTGAATTTGGACTATTGTTATCACCATCCGAAAGGTAATAAATTATTCACCACTGCCCATTAATGCCAAATTCCCCCTATTGTCCCATATTGAAGAAAAGTACTCAAAACCCATTAATTTCACCCCTCCATTGTTGTCATCCCTCCTCTAGGTAATAAATCAATTAGTCACACCCCATTAATTTTAAACAATACTCGTGAAAAGTGGGTACTTCTCTTCTTTGCTCAACTTTTATGGATCAAAATTAGCTTAATTTAAATGAATTTTGGGAATTGTTGACAATTTTGTGAATTTATGCCCTGGAGACCGTTCAACCTCCCTAAATGCTTTCCTCTCAAGAAGTTTCGAAATATTTCGCGTATATTTCAGCAAGTACATCACGGAAGCTATGCCTTAACTTGATATAATTGAAACTCAAACTTAGATTACACCTTTGGTGAAAGTGATTCTTTTAAATGAGTTTCCAATTTTATTAGACCCGTACGAAGAACGAAGATCTTCGAAAAGTGGTCTTATGCGTCTACCACGACGGACGGTTGTAACCACCCAAATTTCGACCGGGAGTAGGGGGAGCACCGATCATGGTACTTAGATGACAAATCAGCAACAAAAAAAATGTCCGTCCGTCCGTCAACTTGAGTAAAACTCATCCGATTTTCAAAAACTTTTTTACCTGAAAGGTAATTGAAATATCTTTTATGGGATTGAATCTGGGCACTGTCGACCCAAGGGTCACCGAGCGAGGGCCGTTTAAGTGGTTTTTGGTCTTTTGTACATAGCTTGAGTAAATCTTTTCCGATTTTCGTAAAATTTTCTTTGTTTGAAAGATCTGAGCATGGCCGACAATTCATGAAAGAAACTTTTTTAAATTTGAGTCCTTGGACTTTGCTAGGGCACTAAAACCGAGTCTATGCTAGAACCATATACATAGGAGTAAATCTCTTCCGATTTTCAAAATTTTTTGATCGAAAGGTCTAGGACTGTCTCCAGTTTAATAGAAGAACATTTTTTGATTAGAAACCCTTGGACTCAGTCAGGACCCTAAAACGGAGTATCTACTAGGGCCCAACGTGTTTGCTTACATAAGTTGGATAAATCCTAATTGATTTTGTTGATTCTTTTTCTATTTGAGAGGTAGCGAACTATATTCAAAAACAAATTTGGACCCGGTGCCTGTGCTTAGGGCTGAAGTGAAGAAAAATTTTTTTTGCTATGTTGCAGAGCAAATTGAGGGAAACCTTTTTGTCTATGAAAGTATGTGTCCGAGGCATTTCCTTATGGCCATAGGTCTTAGGCCCTAGATACAAAAATGGTTTTTCAGTATGTTGTAGAGAAAATGGAGGGAAATATTTTTGTCCATGTAAGTATTTGTCCGAGGCCTCTCCTGAGGACTCTAGGTCGGTCCTAGACAAAAAAAATGTTTTATTATTGTAAAAAAAAATTGAGATGAACATTTTTGTCTATTTGGGGGTCAGTTTTGTTCTTTCGGAAGGCCTTTTTTACACCGTTTCTTCGGACGGGTTTTTCAATATTGCCCTCTCGGCAATTTCCAACACAATTTAATGTGGACATAAGGCAATATTTACTTAAATACGTTCGATTCTTTTCGTAACATCAACTCTGTTTGCCATATCTATTCTGATGCGTACGGATGTAGATGAATAGCAAACTGAATAGTACTATAGAAACCCTTGCATATGTTTTTTGATATATTTGATTGGGTACTGCGCTCGTTCATATAATTATATGATCATCACATATAATCCCAATTTCCATTTTGTGATATAGTTTTTTGAGTTAACTTCATTGGATGCTATTAACTAGTATTGTTCCAAATGACTGTGGAGAGTCAAGAACAAAGGTGAATGCTTCTAAGCGAAATAATTTGCATTGGTTTTTGTTGAGTTGAAATGCTTTTTGAAACACTTTTGTGCGACATTTTGCCTGTTTAATGACGAACAACAATGCCACAAATGTTTATGAAAAATGTTATTTACGTTTGCAACTATCTCGATGGCATGATCAATGTCAATTTTTTTAGCTATTGAGTGATATTGAGTGTAAAGCAAGGACTGAGAAACGCTTGTTCGACGATACAAGATCTCTGCTTCATGCGAAGAAGCTTAATTTTCCATTTGTTAAATTGTATGTTACTTTAGGGGTCATTCACAACTTACGCACGCTAAAAAACCGTATTTGAACCCCCTTCCCACTCACGCATATTTTCATACATTATGATGTATGGCAGTACGCCTTTTCGAACCCCCTCTTAGAAACGTGCGTACTTTGTGAATGGCCCCTTATGTTACCTTCGTTCACCTCTTACAAAATGTTTCTACTCACCATGTAACTGTGCCAAAGATTGCAGTGTATTGGGATTATTTAGGTATCCTGAAAAAAAAAGAAAAACCTTGTTAATCAAAATTGATTTTCAAATGTTTAATTCATCAAAATATTGAAAATGTACGATTCGATTTTTTACACCGTTGTTTGGACGGATTTTTCAACATTGTCTTTTGGGCGAACCCACAAACAGACCAAAAAATTTTGCAATTATAAGCGGTCGAAATGTAACAAATGGAAGAACAAAAGCATAAGCCACTTAAAATACTTTGTGTGGGGCTAAAATCTATGCTAAACTTATCTTAATAATGACAAAAAGTTAAATAAACGGCAATTAACACACAATGTCTTCACCGCTTACTCACAAATATACAAGTCAAAATATTCTACAATAATTTATTACAAAAAAATTGAAGCTTATCTCGGACTCAGCTCATTAAACTTTAGCTTCCGATTTATTTTATCGTTGGTAATTAGACGTTAATTATTTAAAATAAATTCACAAATTTGTCGACGTCAGGATGAAACAAATACAAGACTTGATTAATTAGCCTAAAAATTATTTTGTGTTTTGAGTTTCTCTAAGGAATCATTATTGCAAAAAGCAGTTTCATTGTTGTTCTTTATAGAGTTGGTTTTAATAAAACAAAATCGAAAAATAAAATTATCTTGGTCTGAGATTACCCAACGTAAAAATAAGAAATTCGTTCCTACAGACAGGAGGTACATTTTCCAAACTATTTTCAATCTCATTCAACACAATTAATAACTTTTGAAAGAATTCCCCTTCAGTTAATCCGCCCCTCCCTTCTCTCGACGAAATCGTAAACGTGGAAGCCCCATATGCTTCGCACGAATCGAAAAAGTTGCGCGAAAAAGAAGACTGCTCACAATGACGCAGACAGTAAAAAGTTATCTCTTCGAAAAACAAATTACAATAAATAAAAATCATCTACTCTACTTTTCTACTGTTGCCAGGATGCATGCAGCATTGCCTCTTTGAATAGTTATGAACGATGTGTGTTGGGAGTGTAAATTACACAAAGTGAGTTTTAATTAATGATAAACGGATCAAAATAATAGTCATGTAGACGAAAAAAACAACAATTTAATTGTTTCCTTTATACATCACCGTGACGCATCAACAAAAATATGCTTTCAGATCAGAAACTGGGGAAAAATTTTCTATAGAATTTACAGAGAGAATCATAACCTCGTGCACGTAAGCATTCGCTTGTATTTTTTGCACGTAAATCTCGATTTTTCGGTGGAACGAGTTAAAACCAAACGTTACACAATCTTATGATTCTCCTCCTGTATACGTATACTGGGCTTTTCATTAAGAAACTGATGAATAGGTCCATGTTTCGTATGCGAAAGCTTAGTGAAATCGACAGTTTTCTTTTGTCGCCATTGTCGTATCGATGCAAAGTCAACAAAAAAATTACTGTTTTACATTTCGTCGAGGGGCGGATAAACAGAAAAAAACAAGTTCGAAGAGATATAAAATAAAAAAAAAACTTTTTAAAAAACAAGAAAAACAAAAATCAAAATCTAAACAAAAATCAAAAACAAAAATCAAAATCTAAACAAAAATCAAAAACAAAAAAAAAAACAAAATGAAAAACGCAGGAAAATGTGTTCTTATCATTGATTAGAGTGTGTTTTGAACTTACTTCGATTCTATCAATAAAAAGAGAATTTCTTTGTTTGAAGATGTTCGTCTACGTTAAACGAAAATTTTAAAAACTATTTTTAGACCCGTACGAGTCTATTGGTTTTGTGTTGTGGGCTGTAACAGTCACGTCCGGGTGCAATGATTATGGGTGATCTGGAGATGCGAGTGTATGTGTGTCCGTGTGCCTATCTGTCGTTGCTCTAATCGGGTGAAGCGGCCAGCCTGTAGGGTCTGTGAAGTCAGTGCGGACGAACCCCCAAATAAACGAAAAATGGAAATTATATAGTATTGTTACTTTAGTGAATTAACGAAATAGTGATTTTACTTCCAATAGTTTTTTTAGTGTATAAAGCTTACTCTCGATGTGAGAGAGGTGCTCCAAAGCTGCTTCCTAGATTTTGGGATGAGGAGCGATTTCTGTAGAACTATTTAACTTCCAATGGTAACTGGTTACTTTGTACGGGTCTTCGTAATTGGCTTTGGACAATTTCTTAATTGTGACGATTGGTAAAACATAGAATTGAGAGTAAATGGGAGGCATGCAGGATGAAGTTAGTAGTTAAGGATAGAGTTGATGCACGCCGAAAGGGCAATATTGAAAAACCCGTCCGAAGCAAAGGCGCAAAAAATCTCTCCATTCCCAAAAATAAGCCCAGAAGTTAGAACCGACTTTGAGCACTTAGCAGAGGCCTCTGACCCATGCCTCCATGGACAAAAAAGTTCGCCTCTTTTTTCTCTACAACACCACACAAACCTCATTATCAAAGGATTATTCACGAAAAAAAAAACAAATATCGTGTTGGGTCGCGTAGAGTGAGTTGGGCCCATACTAATTATTCTATAGCCTGAAACACTCGACAGATTTTCACTAATTTAATTTTCGTGATTTTCTGATGTCCACATCTTTCATACAAAACCTTGAAGTGAAAAAGTTCCACCATCCTTCAAAAAATCACGTTTGTCAACACTTTTTCGACTGTAACTTCGAAAGCTTTCAACCGATTTTACCCAAATTAAATCCCAAAATCAATTTTCTTTCAGGAAAAAAAAAACAGATTTTGAAAATAGGATCAGATATACCCGATTTATGTAAAAAAAATACGTTGGGCCCTCAGAGAGCCCTAAAACTGAGGCCCTTGCTGAGCCCAAAAGCTCAAAATCAAAAAAGTTCCTTCCATACCTTTCAAACAAAAAAGAATAAATGAAAAGAAGATTTACTCGAGTTATGTACAAAAGACCAAAAACACTTAAACGACCTTGCTCACTGGCCCTTCGGCCAACAGTGCCCAGATGCAATCCCAAAAAAGATTTTTCGATTACCTTTCAGCGAAAGGACGGACGGACGGACATTTTTTAATTGCTGATTCGTCATCTACGGAACATGATCGGTGCTCCCCCTACTCCCGGGTCGAAATTCGACTGGTTACAAACGTCGTGGTAAAAGCATAAGACCCCTTTTCGAAGAACTTCGTTCTTCGTACGGGTCTAAACAAAGAAAGAAAAACTTTGATCAAAATCTACATTTATCTGTCCCTTGCATTTCGTTCTAATTTCTGTAAACTGTTTACACCCGGAAAGCGTACAATTAATGGATAACTGACATCTAATGTAAAGCTCTTTAAAGCTTTTTGTATGTTTTCATTAGCTTATCTATCCATTCACATTCCAAGCCACTCAAAAGCCTAACTTAAGTAAATAAATCACAGAATAGACTTTTTGAGATTTTATGGAAACGAGCATAAACCGACAAGTGGCTAATTGTATTTGGACATAACTGTAATTATACAATAAGTTTTGTATGCGTTGAAAATTTATTTTTTTACTACATCTGATCGGATGACGGAAAATCGGGTCCTCGGGTCTTCAACAGAAAACTAATTTATTCGATTTAGAGAATACAATGGTGAACAAAAGTTTTTAAAATGCCGTTTTATTAAAAATTGAGTTTAACTGGGACTTTTGAATAAGTTGAAAAAATATATCTATGGTACAATTTGAACACTTCCTTTACAAAATGTAATTCGAAATTGACTTTAACAGTAAAAACCAAGGAAACCAATAAACTACATTGAAACCCATAAAAGTATCCAATCGATTTAATTGATTACATCTAATCATTTTGAAGCAATTCACATTTACTCTTTTTGATTTGCGTTTTTAGACTCGAAGTGCGGCATTATACGGGGCTTATGCGCTTATCACAACGTTTGTGACCATGTTTTTGTAAATAACTCGAGTAAAAATTTGCTGTTGTTTAGTCAATGAAGGCCGATCAAATTATGGAAGAAAATTGTTTGAGTTTGAGCCCTCGGACTAAGGCAATAGAGGAAATCAAAAGCTTTATAGTGTTCAATAAAAAATTTGGGCCAATATCTGTCCCCAAGGCTTCAAGAGGATCTAAAAGTCACCCCCAGACCAAAAATTTTTTTGATTGTGTTCCACTCAGGAATTAAAAAGGACGATGTATAAAACAATAACTAAAAAATGATTTAAAGCAAATTATGGAAGCATGGAACTATGTGTCCGAGGCCTTTCCCTACAGCCCTATGTCTGTATTAAAATTTAATTCCCAAAAATTCTTAAAGAATTCCTAAATTCTCAAATTCAAGATTTTAGGAATTTTTAATAATTTTTAGGAATTTTTTAAGAATTTTATGGTGTTCTTAAGAATGAAATTCTCAAAAATAGGATCTGCTATT
>CM055406.1:9773366-9853307 GCA_029228625.1 Pseudolycoriella hygida | reverse complement strand
TGTTCTTAAGAATGAAATTCTCAAAAATAGGATCTGCTATTAAAAATTTTTTGTACAATTTTGTTGAAAATAAAAAATTTAGATGGTTTTTTTGGGATTTCTTGAACATTTAAAAAAAAATGATTTTTTTATTTTTTTAAACTGTTGCTTCGGACGGATTTCTTAGTTTACGGGAATTAGCTTTTCTCGATTTTTCGGTCAAGCAAAGTGATTTGGATTATCGTTTGGTTTTGGAATTTTTTTTACTTTATCCCAGAGCCACTCATAACGATTTTGAACTGGGAGGGATTTTCGGTTTGGGTGCCCAATTTTTTCGTTGAAGGGGCCCCAAATTTTTACTATCTTAACTTGAGTAAGTCGGTTAGGGGCCGTTCATAAATTACGTAACGCTAAAATCGACATTTTTCAGCGACCCGGCACCCATAGAATTATAACCTCATTTTCCTTGTTACTTAGCTCATTGAGGCCCACCTTACATTGAAGCACCGTGGCTGAACTGACCATTGGGGATTCTAGTGCTTCAATTCTGCTTGGCTATCCGAGCAGATGTAGAGTCTTCTATGCTGAAGATTCTTACCACCAGTTCTTCTGACCAGTTCAGATATTGGTAGGAGCTCCGCTTGCAATACTGTGGTGAAGTGCCCCAGAGATATAGAACCATCAATCCTGGCTTCATCACTGATGAACCAGCTCCAGACAGCCCTTCTTTCTTGGACCCGTCTCTGTAGCTCACTAGGCCATCCACTGGAGGGTAGATTTTTTCCATGCCTAACCATTCTTCTCTGCTCGGTATGACACACCTAAAGGTGTCCTCCAGCATCAAGATAGTCGAGATCTGGTCACTCCTCATAAGGAGAATTTCATCTTTGATTAGGTTAGTAATTGCCATGTGACCTCTAGCCGAGCCCGTTGCCCAAAATCCATTGCTTTGGATATTAAGAGCTGAGCTTAAAGCTGTAGCTTTTACATACAGGTCTAGCGGTGGGATGAATAGAAGCGCCTCTAGGTCCCTTGTGGCTGTAGTAACTTTCACCCCAGTAATGCATAGACAAGCATACCTCTGGAGTTTATCTAACTTCTTTTTTGCTGTCCCAATCTCTTCTCTAGGCCACTAAACAATGCACCCATGGCATTTACTCAGTGTAACACCCCGGCAGTCGAACCAGACACTTTACAGTGCTGCTCTCGACTAATCAGTGCCATTGGGATTATTATTATAATGTCAAATGTCCCCTTTTTCAATTTTCAAAAATGGGAACCCTAATTAAGATAACTTTTTTGTTCATGTAAGTGTGGGTGCCAGGTCTCTCCTCAGCGCTCTACGTCTGTTCTAAGATCGGCCGTAATGCAAAAAAAAAAATTATTTGAAAATTTCCAATGCAACTAATGAACGTTTCTTGATTCGTACGGGTCTGCATAGAATATGTCTTTGTTTTACATGAAATACATCACTTCAATCTGTTTTATGTAAATGCATAAGAGAACATATTTTTAGCCCAATTTCGTATAAAAGTCTCATGTTATTCATTCATGTATTTTACACGTTTGTGGAAACAATTTTGATATCTTTGTCTTCCACATAATGGGACTTACCCATTTACTTTCATAATTGTGCAAAATGCTGTATTGTTGCTTGGAAGTGGGATTGTTTTGATTGCGTGAGCACGAAATGCAAATATCCAAAATTTAAGAAAAAGTTACAACCAAAAAAGTAACATACTATTTCCATTTCGTTATGCACAAAATCGCTGGCTTAAAATCATGTAAAAGATCACAAAATTGCTTGAGTGTTCAATAAATTTGCCAGATTTGTATGCTCAAGTAAGCCTTTTTTGTTCTATTATATCTCTTTTTAATATATCGAGTTTGAATTTACATATAAAATTACATACCCATGCTTTTAAACATAGGGTAAGACGAAGGGCTAGCGACTGACACCAGAAATTTTAGGGCCGATGGTATCTTGGAAATACTGAAAATTCAATGACAGCAAACATGACAAATTTTACCAATTAAGTGTGACACAGGAACTGTTCTTCTTTTTCTGGTTCATTTAAGAGCGTCCGTCCATCGGACTCCTACTGGAAACGCTGCACCATAAGTTTTATATGGAAAAAATTGTGTCCTCATGCGGCATCCAAACCTTTTCCGAAGAATCCAATTTCCACAATAGAGAACTATTATTTTTGCATATCATAATTCAGAATTAAAATAGTAGATTTGTTTGTGTCTTTTTTGTTCTTGTGTTGATGAAAATTTTCGTTTTATGTCTAGTCTTTATATCTGTGTTAAATATGGTAAATTCCAGAAATATGCGACAACTGTTTCGACTAATTTTTATAATATTTTTCGTCGAATTAGAAATAGCGAATGCAGTACCTACCATACGACCGTACTGTTTTCATAATGCGGGAATTTGCTATTGAGAATTTAAATATCGATAACAGTTATTCGTTGAAAATTCATTTGAGCGACAGTCGTTTTTAACTAAAACTGATACTTAAAGATCTTCGTCGACGTTAGAACACACTACCAGTGAACCAAAATCTTCCTTAAGCCAGGTTTTAGCCAGCTTTAGGAATATTTAAGAGCGATATCGCCAAAACTTCGACAAATGGATTTACCACGTATTTCGAATCAGGGCAAGTGATACATGCCTATAATCGTGGTTTCAAGTAGAGAAAATCGATATTGTCGGACTAAGAGGCCTTGGAGCCCATGGTATACACAGGGGTCAAAAAACAGTTTTTTGTCAACAACTAACGTAATATGTGACCAATTGCTTTGCAATTGGTTATGAGTAACGGCCATAATAGTGGTAAGATTTGGGCTGAGACATCGACCAGTTACCGATGGTTGTTAAGGAGCTAGATCCCAAATTGTGCTCGACTTTCAAGTGTGTATAACTATCTGCGGCAAGAATGTTCTGGGAAAGTAAGAGTGTACGAAATATCTGTGGTCTAGCCACTACAAAAGTGGCCAATCAAAACCCCAGAAATGTTTTGCCGCACCAAATAAAAAATCGTTTTTTTAATTTTATTTCTATTTAGACTCGAAATTTACAGCTTTTACTCCTTGTGATACAATCATGCCCGCAGCGGTAGCGGAGGGCGTGACGCAGTCCCCACACCCCAAAAAAACGTCCACAAACCCACAAAACTCCATACAAAAACCTTTGGGACAAGGAGCCATATATAGGCGAACTTTTGAGTTTTTTCCCATAGCCTCCCTCGCTCTCCAAATTATTTTTAAAAAAACTACGTCGCAGCAGCTTTCAAACTCATCAAAATCGGTTGAAAATTAGCTGAGATATCGAGGTTTGAAAATGACATTTTTGTATGGAATTGGATTTTTCTATTATTTTCATCATTATGAAAACTTTTTTTCTGATCTGTCGGTTTCTATCTATCTATCTATATATCTATCTATCTCTCCATATATCTATCTATCTATCTATTAATAATTTTCGATCTCGAGAACTAGACAGCCGATCTTCCTGAAATTTTCGGGAAACGTCAGTCTCGACCCCAAATGAAAAATTTCATATGCCGCTTTTCCGGGAAAATTCTGGAAAAGCCGTGGCATGTGGAAAAGTGTGCATTTGTGACGCAACTTTTTTAACACAACGTTATTTTGTTTTAAAAAAGACGCTGTAATTTTTCAGGAAATTAAAACTTTGAACACAAGGTTCTATTCAAAAAAAAACTTCTGCGTATTATCAGCAATAGCGTCACCTCAAGCGACATCATTAATTTTGGAAGCAGACTCACGGACTGCGTCACACTCTACCTTGTAAGAGGTTCTCGTTCGGGTTGAATTACGTAAGGTCGACCTGATTTCAAGTGTGAGGTAATCTGAACTTATTTCTTATAAAACAGTGCATAAACAAAATATATAGGAACAGAAACAACATTTAACTGAAGAAGTCAAATGACTAGCTCTACCAAAAATTAAACAGTAGGCGATTAAGTTGGGGCAATCACAAAAAGTAGATCGTCATCATAGGGGCTGTTCATAAATGACATCCCGCTTGCTATAAAATCTACCGGTGAGACATTTTGTTTATAGTACTCCGGCTACCCCCCCCCCCCCAAACACACCCCTGATTAGCGAGGGGGGGAGGGGTAACCAGAGTCCTATAAACATAACTTGCTGTCCTGCATGAGTTATGACCTTTTTATGGATACTCATTTTTTTATAGCAAGCATGACGTCATTTGTGAATGGCTCCATAAGGGAACGTCGAGGTCTGCCTTCGCATGAGCGAAAATGAGACAACAGACAAAGGGGAATAAGAATTCGTTTGACGTATGAAATAATGTATTAAATATCCCCGCGAATGCTATTATAGTAGATTATACACTGGTATTATGCCTTTGGCTAGGACCACAATGCCCCACACGTCAAAACAACAATTTTGGCAAGAGGTGCATATGCTATTTTGTTTATCGAGAACAGATATATCGAGATAAGTAAATTTGCCCTAGAATGATAAGTCCGAGATTATCGTTCTATATAGATAAAATAAAATAAAATAATTCAATATTGACTCCACACAACCAATGTTAAAAATTGCATTGAAAGAGATTTGCTGACAATAAGTGAACTAAATTGTGTTACAACAACAGAAAACTATTTTACAATGCTTACGAAAAACATTTTTGAATAGGTAAACGTAAATATAAAAATATTATATTATATCTCAACCCATTAATAAACAAATGCTAAATGAATACACATGCAATGAGATCTCTTGCTCTAATATTACTTAAAAAAACTCAATATCCATCCATATTGAAACTGATAACTCTGAACTCACGACATAGTTTTATAAAATTACACTTTTTATAATATTATTTTGTGTATACGAAACGCTTAACTGCATGTTTTCATTAACGACAACATGAATTGTTATACAGCTCCGACGACATTGTGTAACTTAATAGCAAAGCGACAAATTGTATTCGATTCTAGGTCAAGGAATTTCTGGACGTCACTCCCACAACTCATTGATAGCGTAACGTAGAGTAACACAGAATATGAAAAAAGAGAGAAATAAGTACAGAACCATTTGATCATCATCGCTTCACTTTGATTCAGAAAGATAGCAATTTGTTGATATAACCGCGACACAAATATTCAATTTACTTGATGATTGCTGATGACTTATATCGTAACGACATTGTCATATCGTCAAATTTATTCAGTTATTTCTAAAAACAGCTTCATTTTGTTGAGGTGTATTACTTCCGTCTGTAGCGCTCATAAACTAATGTTCGAGTTTCAGTTTTGTCTTTAAAAGTTGCATACAGAATTGTTCTATTTCATTCTGATAAAGGGAATGCAACACCGGTATCAAAATCGGCATCGAAAACCAATTTTCTTGAAAGATGCTGCGCGTGCCCATCGAGTTTTTCTTTTGAGCTCAAGACAATACTAACGAATGAAACGGCTTCTATCCATGTATTTTCAAAATTTTCCCGAAATTGTGGAATGATGGGAATGATTGATACCTAGAGACGAGATGACTTCATGAGGCGACTCCGAATATGCAACAATGGCTAGATGACGGGCTAGCTGGTCTACCGGGGGACTGCATGGTGGAGTGTGATTGGACCGGACCCGTACGAAATACTACACCACTGCGTTTGTAACCAGTCGACTTGAGGGGGAGTATGGGGCGCATAGATCATGGACCCCAGATGCCGAATCTGCAGAAAAAATTGTATCCGTCCGTCCGTCTGTAAACACGATAGTTCGAGTAAATGTTAACCGATTTTCAAATTTTCTTTGCCCCTAAAAAGTAGTACCGAAAGTGGGTTTGCGTTTTGCAGATGGGCATTTTTGAACGAAGAGCCACTGAACTAGGCCGCCTAAATGGTTTAAAGTCTTTTGTACATAACTCGAGTAAATCTCTTCCGATTTTCAAAAATATTTCTTTGTTCGCAAGGTCTGGGAATGCCCAACAATTTACGGAAGAAAATTTTTTGATTTTAAGCCCTTGGACTTAGCCAGGGCCATAAAACTGAGTCTATACTAGGGCACAACGTGCTTATCCGATGTACGAAATCTTTGAAGATAATTGAAAAGCTGACGATGGAATGGAATTTCAGCAAAATCGAAGCTACGGTCGAAGAAGTGGTCAAAAACGTGGTTTTATGAAGTTCGATGAACTTTTTGACTTATATCTCTGCGAAATTAGCACGGAAATCGCTCTTCAAAATTTTGGATGAAATATGGGCACTTCGGAAAATCACGAAAATGAAATTTGTGAAAATCTGTTGAGTCGATCGGGCTGTAGGCGGCTTAGTGTGAGCCCAACTCATGCTACGCAACCCCATAAGATATTTGATAGTTTTTCGTGAATATTCCTGGTGATGTCTCACAAATTGATGGCGTACTTTGTTATAATTTTTTTGAAAATTTTCTAAACATCATGTAATTATAGTTGTTTCATGCACTAGTTAGTTTGCTCCTTCCACTAGTGCATGAAACCACTGAGTCTTGAATCCGAAGAACGCAGCCTTCAGAAAGTTGCAACAAGTGGAAGAGTAATATTTCGGCCGGGAAGCCGGGTGTCAAAAAGTGATGTTAGGAAATGTTAGAGCCAATAGAGCTTCATTGTAAAATAATTGTCAATTTTACACCAGGCTCGGTACTTTGTCATAATTCAAGGTCATTAAGAAGGCAGCCCGGTGCAAAAAATCGAAGCATATCACTATGACGAGATAAACGAATGCTTTACAACGCATCAATTTTTATCTTGACACCAGGTATCGTTTTTTAGCTATGTTTCTTTAGATGTAAATGGCAGCGGCAGCCTGGTGTCAAGTTGAAATTTAGTGCGTTGTAAAGCATTCGCAGTTGCCGTCATGGTGATATGCTTCCATTTTCGACACCAGGCTGCCTTCTTTTTCATGGTTCAAGGTCACATTGGTGTCAAATTGAAAAGTATTTGGCCGTAAAGTACGTGCTACTAGATTCAAATGCCAATACATCATTTTTGACACCAGCCTGCCTTCCCGGACTTGGTTACTGGTGTATGACCTTAAATGATGAGTTTCTTTGTGCATTGTTGTAGAGCAGAAAAAAGAGGCGAGATTTTCTGTCCATGGAAGTATGTCAGAGGTCTCTCCTAAGTGCTCTAGATCGGCTCTATGATCGGTCCAATTAGAAAAAAGTGTTTAGTGAATTTTTTTCGTAATTTTTGGGACTTCTTTAGGGTTTAAAGGCTTTTTGCGCACGAGTTTTTCAATATCGTCCTTTCGGCAATTTCGAATCCAGTTTACTGCGGACGTAATTTTAAATGAAATTACATCCACATTGAATTAAGAGTCAAAACAATATCTAAGATACGTTCGAGTCTTTTTCCAACATTTACTCTGTTTGCCACGTCTTCTGATACATACGGTTCCCTTGCATATGTTTAGACCCGTACGAAGAACGAAGTTGTGTTTACCACGACGTTTGAAACTAGTTGAATTTCGACCCGGGAGTAGGGGGGGAGCACCGATCATGACGAAGATGACGAATCAGCAATAAAAAAAATGTCCGTCCGTCTGTCAACACGATAACTCGAGTAAAAATCAACCGTTTTTCAAAAACTTTTCTATCCCTAAAAGAAAATCAAAAAATCTTTTATGGGATTGGTCTTTTGTACATAACTCGAGTAATTCTTTTCTGATTTTCATTTTTTTTGTTTGAAAGACCTGAACATATAGCCGACAATTTATGGAAGAAACTTTTTTGAATTTGAGTCCTTGGACTTAGCTAGGGCACTAAAATCGAGTCTCTGCTAGGGCTGTATGTGTTTTTTGTACATAACTCGGGCAAATCTTTTCCGATTTTCATAATTTTTTTTTTTGGTTGAAAGACCTGAGCATAGCCGACAATTTTTGGAAGAAACTTTTTTTGAATTTGAGTCCTTGGACTTTGCTGGGGCACTAAAACGAGTCTCTGGTATGGCTCTATGTGCTTTTTGTACATAACTCGAGTAAATGTTTTCCGATTTTCAATTTTTTTTTTTTGTTTTGACAGTTTATAAAAGAAACTTTTGCCTGTGCTTAGGGCTCAAGTGGGCCATGTCGGTCCTAAGGTCGGCCCTAACCAAAAAACAATTTTTTTTGCTATGTTGCAGAGGAAATTGAGGGAAACATTTTTGGCTATGGAATTGTGTTTCCGAGGCCTCTAATTAGGGCCTTAGGTCGGTACTAAGGTCGACCTTAGCCCAAAAAATGGTTTTTTCTACGTTGTAGAGAAAATTCAGTAGAACATTTTTCTATATTTTGGGGTCAATTTTGTGCTTTCGGAAAGGTTTTTTACACCGTTTCTTCGGACGGGTTTTTCAATATTGCCCTATCGGCAATTTCCAATACAACTTAATGTGGACATAATTTCATACAATTAAGAGTTAAGGCAATATTTACTTAAGTACGTTCGAGTCTCTTCGTAACATCAACTCTGTTTGCCGCATCTATTCTGATACGTACGGGTCCCCTGCATATGTTTTTTTAATTAAATTAGCAACTTTGAAAATTAAACGTTTTTGGACATTGTAAACTTTTTGGATAAACTGGAAAATATCGGTGAAGATGGTCGAATGCAAGGTTATAAACAAGAAACAATTAAATTAAAAAGTACAACCAAACACGATGGCAAAAATAATAAAAAACCTTGTATCAAAATAAATAGACTTTCTGGAAGGTGACAAAAGTCATAAACAAGCCTTAAGAACTTTCGTTTGACATTTGGATATTTTATTGTTCGAACAAATTGAATTCTTCGATCAATTGAAACGTCAGACGATAGTTCTTATTTATTTTGAGGCGAGTTTACATCATTATCATTACAGTACATCATTTTAAGTAAGTTCTCTATGAAGGCCTTCTGCATTCCGAGCTCCAGAACTCAAAGAGGCAGACTGGTTACCAAGAAAAAAAATATGTTGATCCAGCAAAGGGAGGCATAAAGAGATTTGTGGCGCCGGGCTTCCTTCTGTATTCTCAGCACAAGATTTTTAGGAGGGAGGCTGATGCCAAGGAAAAAAGCTATTGTGTAACAAAGTACTCGATATTAGTTCCAATCTCGCACAATCGGCATTTGAAATAAGTTGCTATAGTTGAGAATGCAGACCTTGATACTAGTAACTTTTCTCAATGATGATGCACTAGATATACAAATTTTATTGAATTTACTAAGTACTCAAAAGATCTACTGATGGATCTCATATTTTCTTTCAGCTTCTTACGTCAACAGTGAAAAAATCTGTTCCAAAAAATTGTGAAAAATCACCTTCCTCTTCATTTAGATCATTCGACACTAACCAACCCATATACTGCCACGACTTTATACGCTCTAAAATGATGTTACTTCGGTAAATATATCTACCTTTTAATTTATCTTCCTTGAACGAGATACCAGATGCATTATTTCCGGTATGTGAAGCAATAATTGGATTCCATGTGGTACCACTATCAATTGTAGTTGACCTATGTTCACAATTTGTAATTTTTGTATTGTAAGCACGAAACATATTTTCATAGAAAATGAATTTCAATTGATTTTATAGGGCACTGCACAAATTATGATGATGATGACAATAAAATAAAGCCGAGCTTAATCTATGCAATCACAGATATAAATTCACTTTGTTGTATTTTATTAAAATTTATTTTATAGACATGTACTTCCTTTTCTGCGTAAAAATTATATTTTATGATGAGCTAAATTGTTAAATTTATCGCTCAACTATGACGTTTTACAACAATACTTTTAACATATCACTGTGTAACGAACATATTACCGTGTAACAAAATTAAGTTTAGAATTGACTTAAAAACGAAAATCGACTAGAATTCATTTTTCATTATCACAAAACGTGTTGGTAAATTTACATAATTTTTTTTCAGATATCAAGTGTAACCACACGAGGTACTTTACGATTCTTATTTTTATTTGAAATATTTTATTGGTTAAATACAACTTCTTTGGTTTCTTTTTTTCAACTAAATTAAAGACGTAATTTAATTCAAATAATTTAACGACAACTCGTTAATTTTGTATTTAATTTAAAATAAATAACCACATGACTTCAATTGCATTTTCAATTTTACATTTTTTTACATCACTGTATATTCTTTCGCCGAAATTGCATAACGATACATCGTTCTAGCATTGAAAATGACCGCACATGATTTGAAACGCGTTGTTTTACTGAAAGTCAGCACACAGCCGAGTCGAGCAACATATTAAATTTAAAAATTGTGGTTTATTTAGAGGTACGAGCCACAAGAGTAATATCAAACTATTTTTATACACAGACTGTGTGATAATGTGGTATATGTTTAAATAAAATGAATAGTGAGGGATCTACATGACATTTTGTTACTTTTCGATCAATAGGCTGTGATGCTATTTCATACTTTCGCTTGTTTTTGGTGGTCCCGTCCGTACATTAGGTCATTCGCACAGTTGTCCGATTTTCTATATCCGTTTAGATAACGTTTCAATTTCATATCAATAGAAATGTCAAATAGAACGGGTTAGATCAGTGGTACTGGCTTTCGACCAAGAATATCCGGGTTCAACCCTGATGGGGACAAATTCTGTATAGGATTTTTCTTCAATAAATAGCATGAAAGTAACGTTCCTAGGCACACCCAGGCTTCATAATTTGGGTAGTTGTAAATTTGGTGCCGCAACGAATCGCAACATAGAAGAATGACAAATATAACGTCATCCATATCCGGCGAATTCTGTGGAAAAATATCTGAGTCTAACTTTAGGCGGAGATATGATTAGCACCAGAAGAAATTCTAATGGTAAACATAACCAAAGACCCGTACGTATCAGAATAGATGTGACAAACAGAATAGATGTGGCAAAGTGACTCGAACGTACCTAAATATACAAATAAGCAAACAATCCAACTTTTATAACTGTAAGAATTTCAAAGATCCATAGAAATTACCCAAGGTAATGTCAAAAGCCCTACCGAAGTACGTCTCAGACCATTCAAATCTAGAAAAGCTTATATCCAAGGACTAAGCCATTTTCCCCTAAAACCCTGAAACACGTGTTCTCTAAAATTTTGTTCTATACAACGTTGCCATTGGAAGCAACCTTCTACCTCTTACAGTTCTAGAGATATGGGTCATCCCTCCCAATTCTAGAAGTGGTCATATCCCACAATTGGGCCATATTTCCCCAAAACCCTGAAACCGTGTTCGCTTAAATTTAATTCTCTACAACTTCGCCTTTGACACCAACTTTCTAGCTCTCATGTTTTTGGTCACTTCCTCGACCATATCTCCGGAACCACTTGATCGATTTTGCTCATCTTCGAACTTGAGTCATGGGAGGCATGTACCTTTCAGTGAAAAAAAGTTTAGGCTGATCGGTTGAGCCATTTGGAAAAAAAAGTGGAGACGGACAGACAGACGGACTTTTTTTTTATTGCTGATTCGTCATCTCTAGACGATTATAGATGCATCCCCCCCCCCTCGCACCTCGATCTACCCCATGTTACAATAAAATTGTTTGTAGTGATGAATTGCATTTTATCGTCTTCTATCTTCTAGATGACATGGAAAAAGTAAACGTATAGGACCTTTGTACGTCTGACGGGTCCAAAAATGCTAGCTACCGTTAGGGGTGGTTGGGAATTCACGTTAAGCATGTGGTTCAACAATATCTACCGGTAAAACACACTGAAGGGGCGAACCGGCATTCATTTTCTCACACTCGATGTGCTGCTACTACCTTGGTAGAAAAACACAAACAATTGTACTCATATTGAAGTAAAATGTTGTACAATTAAATTAAAGACCTTAGACTATTTACGCACTGTGCATTGTACAGTCACAATAGCTTAAGTCGAAACGTAATATAATTGGTAAACATTATTTTGTATTTACTTTAAGCTTTTTCACGTCATTCAAAACATGTTGGTTATTATTGTTAAACGTTTTGTTACGTTAAGACAGTTAGCCTAAAAAAAGTTGTAAGATATTGTGACTGGTTTAGTTGCAGATAACAATAAATAATGTAATCCTAACCAATTAGAGCAAGTCATATGACTGATTTTAATTGACTATTGTCAAGTGATACAAAAACAATCAATTTTTAGAACCGTAAGAAGCATAAGACCCCCATAGGTTGATTTAGAAATAGCAGGTTCGATTCCCAGGGTATATGGAATTTTTCTGTAAGAAACAGCCATAAATTAGCTAGTTACGGGATTGGTGGCCAGTAATGAAATCGTCTGACAGCTCACAGTTTGTGTTTTCACAGGTCCGTAGCTACGAGGGCAGCTCGCCAGAGCTTTTCAGATTCCATAAACGTTTATCTTTTCTTCTACACTAGTAAAGCAAAAGTACATATTTGTTCTCGCTGCGCGGCTATTTTGTCTTTGTCTTTATAGTTATATCGATTCGTTCTGTGCGTTTCAATGAACTTGCGATGTTCGAAGTAGTTTTGAATAAAGTGAGACTAGACTCTCTTCGATCGAATTGTGCAAACATGGCCAAATTTATTCCATATGCTGGCTACTCTCATTGTAGATTCATCTTATCTCCACAGACAAGTTTGTTATTCATTCAAAGGTAACATATTTGGGAAGAGAATTATGAACTCACTTTTTCAAAAATTATGGTCGTATAAAGAAGATCCTGGAAATATTTCATTCAAACACCTAATTTAGTTAAGTGTTTATACTTTGAATTACCACACTCAAGAACAACAAAGCTTCCGGTTCGGATAATATTCCAGCGGAACTGCTGAAGATGGGTGGTGAGGAATTGTCAAAATTGATGTGATTTAGTAAAACGAATATGGAATACGGAAAACAAATGGTTAAAGTAACCGAATGCGAAAACTACCGTGGAATTGCCTTGCTAAACACGGCTTACAAAGTTTTTGCTTGAGTGCTTACTCTTTAACTTGGCTTTGGAAATTGCAATGAGACGTGCCGGTTTACAAACCATCAAAACGCTGGTGAATGGAACAGTTCACGTTCTGGGCTTTGCAGATGATTTGGATCTCGCCAGTCGTACACATGCAACAGCAATTGACACTTTCACAAATCTGAAAATCCAAGCTGAGAGGATGGGTTTGATGATAAACGAATCTAAAACCAAGTACATGAAGACCGAGCCGAATCTGGTTGCCAACCAACAAGGAGACACAGTATGCATTGGAGAGTTCAACCTCGAGGTAGTGGATGAGTTCATTTATCTTGGAGCGCTGATACGGTCAGATGGTGATAATACACCTGAAATTCACAGACGTATCATGGCGGCAAGCAGATGATATTATAGTCTAAATAAACATCTACGCTCAAAGTTAATTTCGAAGAAAACGAAGTGCCATATTTACAAAACACTGATCCGTCCAATATTGATATACGGACGCGAATTTTGGGCGATGAAAAAAAGTGATGAACAGTTGCTCCTAACGTTCAAGCGCAAAGTACTTCGAACCATATTTGGAGCGATGCGCGAGGGGGAGAGGTGGCGACGCGACGGCGATATAACTTTGAATTGGAGAGCCGGATGTAGTGGCAGTGGTGAAAGTCCAAAAGCTGAGGTGGGCAGGACATTTAGCACGTATGAATAAAAACAGAGCCCCCTCAAAGTTATTCTTTACCGATCCAGAAGGGTGAAGAGGAGTTGGTCGCCCAAAACTTCGACGGATTAATGGCGTCGAACAAGATCTTCGCACGCTCGAAATAAGAATTTGGCAATACGTGGCAAACGACAGGCAGCGTTGGATCGGAATTCTCCAGCAGGCCAAGGCCCACAAGTGGCTGTAGCGCCGAAAAAGTAAAAGTAAGTTTGTACTTTCAAACTTAACTGTGAAAGTCTGTAAGTCTCATGTTGAGCTAGTTGAGAACTACAGGCATTTTGGGCTAAATCTGATGTCACAATTTTGATATGGCTTAACTATGAAAGTTGTAAAAATTCGATAACTCGTTCCGCTCGCAACATTGTACATTACCCAAAGTTCAGAAATAAGCAAATTTAGCAAAATTTATTTAGAAGAAACTGTTTTTACGTTCAACTGCTGTGTGTGAATGGTAGCTTTCTAACAAAAATCTTGATAACACCTTTCCGAAATGTTCCATTGCAATACCCACAGCTAATCTACTTTCCTAATACTGGTGAACTTTAGGGGCCTACGTCGCCCTTGAATTTCGGTCTGGCTACGGCCCTATATATACAAAGAATCGTCGAGAAAATAACCGCAAGGCATCACAGTGGAACTACAGCCAGATCTCACAGCTTGCAATGAGTTTTCAATAACTACGATGGCAACCCAAGAAAAACACAATACTGGGCTGTCTCGTGTGGTCAATACGTCTCCTGTCCTTCTCTCAAAATTTTATTCGACGCTATCATTTTTCCTTATAGTTTCTTCCTGGAGTGATTCGCGAGTTGAAACCAGATTCTGATTCAGCAATTCATAGTGATATGTGTAAAAATCAACGAAAGCTCTAGAAATTTCCGTCTTCGGAACTCAAACCATGCTCTATATAACCGCAAAGCCACAACGCGACGTGATATCTTAAATAAATTGTCTAAATAAGAGAATTCTGTAAAAGAAAACTTGCACATCCGTCAACACTATAACTCGAGTAAATTGAAACCTTCCTTCATATCTGGAACTTGGAAAATCGAAATATCTACTCCTACATACAGAAAAAACCTTTTTCAAAAATTAAAACCTGAAAAAGAGACTGGATTAAATCATCGCGTTGATACACAGAGGAACTTGGTGATAAATTTTTGTAGATTCGGTATCTCTGTTGCTCTCCCCTACTACCGGGTACAAATTCGAATGGTAACAAGCGTTGTGGCAAGGCCTACAAAGTCAAACCGATGGTGTAAATGTGATGCAAATTTCGATTGCTGAAAGCTCGATTGTAATTTTGTTACAAAATTTTGCAAACCAGACACTTTTGTGAAAACGGTGATTATAAGTTTTATTTATTAAATAAGAGTGTCCAACGGGAAAACACAGACACATAACGACTCAAAGTTCAAGCGGCTAGAGTGAATTTTGAATGAATATTGGATGAATAAGTGACATTCAAGCGGCTAGAGTGTCTTATTGACACATCGATACCCCAAAATACAAGTGATGTTTTCGATGCCAGTTTTTTGCTTATTAGTGTTTTCATGGAAAATCTTATTTTTTCTAATGCCTTATATTCGTATGAAAATGACGTAATTTTCCAATGAGATCGATTTCTCTCGTACTGAATTTCGAAAACAATAAGATTTTCACACGAAAAACTCGATTTTTTTTTAAAATATGAAAATGTATTTAGCCTTTATTTGAAAAAAAATACTGGAAACTTTAAGCTATATACTCGAAAAACTTCATTCATTTCCACGTATGTAATAAAAATATAATGCGTGAAGAGAGAAATAGGTCACGTCGTTTTTACTCAGTACATACATAAACCAAATAAATTTCTGTAAAACGGTTGAAAATCGCCCTCTGAAAAATGAAAAATAAAATGTTGGCTAAAAATATAGGTCAGAGGACCATTTTCGTATTTTATGTCATTAAAAGTTAAATTTATATTTTGCTATGTGTGTTTACTGCAACATTTTCACCGCAGAAAAATTCGCAACGCTTTTGCATAAATCATTTTTCATCTATTAAAATTTCTCCTCAATGAGTTAAATGTCTCGGTCTGACACTGGATGAGCTTATGTACCGTAGAGCTAATATTGGCAGGATTATTTCACTCGGTAACTAGATTTATCAGAAAGCTGCAAGATAATTTTAAAGACAATCCTACTGTAGTGGTATCTTGGGCTCAGCAAAAAAGCCATTAATAGACGAGCTACAACTTTTGCTCGTAAGGCCACCCAAAAGACTACAGTAAAGTTTTCTACCGAGCGCCCCTTGGTCTATTTACCATTCCGAGAACAAGTTTGCTGTTTGCGATTCGACAGATTTTTCAATACGAAGTGACTATTCGCCAGCGCCGGCGAGTAGTCGGAAGATATGAAAATGGCTATTCGCCGGCGCACTTCACAAAATGTTATGATACTCTTAGGTAACGAAACTGGAGGAGTCATCCTTTTATGAAATGTCACAAGAAACACTAAAAATATTGCTAAAATCGTGAAATCGATTAGAAACTTGGTGACAAGTGAAATAACGGTCAAAGATCATGTGATTTTGTAACGAAAATACGAAAATAGTGAATTTCAGCGATTTCAGGAAACGTCACGAAGGCCTAGGGAATTTGTCCTTCTACGAAATTCAGGAAACCTAGGTGGGTAACAAAACTAGAGACTTTGCGCTTTAAGGAAACATCATGGAAATCTAGGGAACTTGTTCTTTTACGAATTGTCCCGAAAACTACGTCGCTAAAGAAACTAGTAAACTATCGCTTTAAGGAAACGTCACGAAGACCTAGGTATTTTTTCTTTTACGAAATGCCACGAAACCTTGGTGGGTAACGAAACTAGGGACTTTGCGCTTTGAGGAAACCTAGGGCATTCGTCCTTTAACGAATTGTCCCGAAAACTAGGTCGCTAACGAAACTAATGAACTTGCGATTTCAGGCCTAGGGAATTTGTCTATTTACGAAATTCCTGAAGAGGGTAGGTAACAAAACTAGATCCAATTTGCATTCAAAAACATTTCATCTAAAATTCAAAAAACTAGGGACTTTGCGCATTAACCAAACTTAGGGAATTCGTCCCAAAATATAGGTCGCTAACGGAACTAGTGAACTTGCGCTCTAAGGAAGACCTTGAAATATTTCCTTTTACGAAATGCCTCAAAACCTAGGCGGGTAACAAAACTAGGGACTTTGCGCTTTGAGGAAATATTCATGGAAACCTAGCGGATTTGTCCTCTCACGAATTGTTCCGAAAACTAGGTCGCTAAGAAAACTAGTGAACTTGAGCTTTAAGGAAACGTCAGGAAGACCTAGGAATTATTCCTTTTACGAAATGCCACGAAACTTAGGTGAATAACGAAATTAAAGACAAAATAAATGAAAATGACTAATAGCACTAATCATGAAATAAACGAATTCAGGCCAGACAACATTTTCATATGTGGTTGCTATTCGATGGCGCCTGCGAATAGCCACTTTCATATCTTCTAACTATTCGCCGGCGCCGGCGAATAGCCATTTTCATATCTTCTGACCATTCGTCGGCGGGCACCGGCGAATAGCCATTTTCATATCTTCTGACTATTCGCTGGCGCCGGCGAATACCATCTACCTTTTCAATATTGGGCAATTTCCAACCCAACTTAGTAAGGACTTAATCCCTAATTTAGGGACATTTGATTACATTCATATTTATTCCTTGCGATGGTAACGGACGTCGCGTCGCGACGACGTAGGCTTTATATGGAATCCATTTTTAAAGCCCTTCTCTGATAATGCTTGCGTTGATGTATAATAACGGTAAAACTTTAGGTCCTTTGTTTCTCAATCAATAGTCGAAGTCGTATCAAAAATCAACTTCTCGAGCCGATATAGAAGCATTAATAGATGGTTTATGTTAACGGAAAATTTCTTGGCTGTTAAGTAGACACATTCACCTTTCACCTCATACTCTCTACATTGTGTGCATTTAATAACAGAACGTGTACAAGCATGTGATAGATTGTTGCAAATAAAAAAAAAACTCCATCGTTATCCCTGCTTTATCTCAAATGATATCTGGCTGAAGGAGTATGAAGAATATTATAAGAAGAGAAGTGGGGACCACGTGAGATGTAATTTTTTTAATTTTATAAGTGTGGTATTATGTCAAGAAAAAAGTAATGTTATGATGCGGTTATGACTACGGTGCACCTAGATGCACTACGGTGCACCTAGATGCACTACGGTGCACCTAGATGCACTACGGTGCACCTAGATGCACTACGGTGCACCTAGATGCACTACGGTGCACCTAGATGCACTGCGGTGCACCTAGATGCACTGCGGTGCACCTAGATGCACTGCGGTGCACCTAGATGCACTACGGTGCACCTACATGCACTATACATTTTTTAGTTCGAGTGGGACTAACATCACGTACGCATTGCGACAAGGAGCCGCCCATAACAAAATTGTTACCATATTAAAGCGCCCATGAAAAAATTAATTGAAAATTCGAAATGTTTTTTAATATGTATTGGTGGAAAACGTTAAATGGCTGTAACTCACCGCAAAGTTAAAAATTCAAACACATTGGAAAAATATTCATTGGAATAAAGTCAAAATTCACCACTAAAGCGATGTAATTTGTCAATAATTTTCCTCTGTCATCTTAAATGAACGGTTAGTTTACGAAACATCAGAGCATTTAAAATTCCAGAATAGACGGGAAGTTGTAATAAAATAAAGTTTATGGAAATTTGTTAATTAATTTAAGGGAATTATGGTTAAAGTTAAAGTGATTTAGTAAATTTGATATTTTGCTGAGTGTATTGATAATGTCGTGGTGATATGGAGAAATCACATGAGCTTCATGATAAAAGGATTTTGTAGTTAATTAATCTGTATAATGCATAGATTGATTAGTTTAATGAGGTCGTGTGGCGAATAGTGTTATAGTAAGTTTCAAAGTATCGATTATTATCTGCGTCAGAAGAACTGACGAGAATAATGGCACGCGGTATCAATGCGATCGTGACATAAGCACACTTAAAATAAAAAAATGCAAATACGTTTTTACTGCCTTGAGGTACAATGTGTAGGTACAAGAGGCTTTTGAATTTTTAGACCAGAAGGAAGTACGTGTCTTATACGTTTACCACGACGTTCGTAACCAGTCGAATTGGTAGGTTTCTCGTTTTGGGGTCTAAATAAAAGAAATCTCATCATCATCAAACTTTATATACTATATGAGTACCTTTCTGTGTCTATGCCACAACACCATAATGGTGAACTAACGTCTTCTATATGCCCTTCTATCAACCGGGACTGGGAGGTTTTCAAGATTTACATGATGAACGGGTAACGAAACAAAGGATCGCTAGATCTGTGTTTCATTGACTCTTCAAGGTCCGAACCAAACTGATAAATCTATCGCCCGTCAAGGAGATGGTTTGTTCGCCCAGAGAAAGACCCCTAACTTCTAAATCTGACTGAAAATGAATCTGAATCTGAGATTGAATCTATAAACCTCCTCCTTGGTCTAACACCCCGGACATTTGTATTCAAGATCCTTTTCGGTAGCCTGTTATTACCCATCCTTTGAACGTTCCCGAACCTGTGCATACGAAAGAAATCTGTAAAAAAAGTTTCATCTGTCTGCATCAACACGATAGCTTGAGTAAATTTCAATTGATGTTCAAAATATTTTTTCGCCTGAAAAGGGATTTTGGGGTTTGTATGGGAGCTTCCTTGAACTGTTTTTTGAAAATTCTCATGTTCTTCACGTTATATTTTAGAGTTTAGTGGTTCGCTTCTTTTACCAATAATGTAATTTTTAGTCAAGATTTACCCGAATTATCGTGTTGACGGACGTATTTAGACTCCAAAATGAAAAGCCCACACGCCTCAAACTCTTGGGTAGAAATTCAACTGGTTACAAACGTCGTGGTGAACTCATATACCACGTACTTTTCAAAAACTCGAACCACATAAACTACCCATGAATGTACTGTCCAAAACCCTAGTAAAGTGCGTTTTATCGACGAAAATGTCCACAACGTATGTAAAACTATTTTTCATGCTTGCGGTGAGAAAACTCGCGTTTTGTCCCCGCAAAAGCGGTGAGAAGGTTACATATTCTTGCCGGTGAGAAAGTAGTTATTTTATTACGTTACACTGAATGAACATTTTGTCATGAAAACACTCGTTTCCTCACGTGCAAGTACAAAGAATATTGTGTTACACTTGGGGAGAAAATTGAATTCCAACTCGAGCGAATTGCGGCCCTCGCTCTTGTTGGAATTCGCTATTTAATCTCCACGTTAACAAAATACTATTTTAGGACATCGGCCGGCCTCTGGAAAGTAGAGCTTTTTCTTATAATATGGGTATAGTTAGTAACTTTTAGAAGTACGACAGAGCTGAATCTTCGACAGAATACCGGAAATTCTTGCTATCCACATTACATTTTTCCACTTTTATATGGAAATCTCCATATACTGATTGGCTGAGGTAGTAGCCCTCTCTTTTTATTTTTTAATGAAATTACAATAATAAAAAAAAAGAAAACGGAATTTTGGTTTCTCGACTAATTGTGGCAGACGCTTCATCAGAAATCATCAATATATTTGTTTCCCGGATTCTTCGCAGCTATTTTTGGATCATTATTTATTAATAGATTTTATAAACTTTGACTTTGTGACCTTTTCTAAAGCATTTTGCTATGTTAATGTTCATCTATCGTAAATATATACTGGTAGTGATGTTCAAGCGGAGATATTCAAGAAAATAAATATATTGTATTGTATTGTATTGTACATGAATATATATGTATCAGTTTCATATCTACCCCTTAGATGTATTACACATAGTAAATAAATATAAAAGAAAATGCAGAACTTGAAAAATTATCTGCGCAACTCGAGCACGCGCTGTGATAAATGTGTGAGATGTCTTTATTACTTGGAGTGACACATGTTTGGACAAAATGAGTAAATCTTATTCGTAATATTGAATGAATTCGTTCACTGTCACAACGTATGCACAAACAGATAATTTCTATTGGTTTGTCAACTGCAAATGAAAGATTCATTCTACGTATTATGTTTTTAATGATCGTATTATAATGAAAAAATTGGCCGACATTGTTCTATTCGCAACGCCTGTGAATAGCATCTAATGATGTGGTTGATGGATTGGCTGCTTCTAATTTATTTATTGTAAAGTAGGTGATTTTAAGATAAACGTATTGAAAATGCGTTTAAATTTAATTTGTTCGCCAAAATATAATAGCAAAACGTTTTCATTGCCTTGGAATAAAAAAAATGAGTGCATCTGATTTTAGCTGTCAGAGCTGTCAATATAAATAAACAAAATGAATTTTTGGTGATTTTCGGTATACAAAAACGCGCCACTACACCATTTTAGCAAATTAATAAATTACAGACATTTGAAAAGTGACCATTCGTCACCTACGAAATGTAAAACCTGTTCAGACAAAGAGAGTCTGGTGCTGAAATTCTGTCAACGCGAGGAGCGACGTTATTAGTTAGTAACATGATCGAAGTCAGCACCAGGCTGCATACTTGGGACCCTAAGGTTGGGCATAAAGAAGGCAGCCTGGTGTTGAAAATCTGTTTTCGCCAAATTAAAGGCAATACTGAGTTGTATACGTCACACAAGTTTCAATTCGGCACCACGCTGCTGCTGCCCTTTCCATTCAAAAAGTCTTAACTCGAGGACGCAGCCTAGTGCCGAATTGAAACTTATATGGCCTATAGATATCACTAATGTGTACACTTAGCACCAGGCTGCCTTCTACATTCCCAGGTAAGGGACCAAAGTACGCAGCCAGTTGTCGAATTATAAAATTATACAACGTAATGCACTCGCTACTTCATGAATTGTGGCATTTTCAAATTTTCGGCACCAAGCATCCTGACTGAAAGTGCAGACCTATCTTCTAACGAGGAGTTTGTTGAAGAAACTAAGCAATCTTAAGAAAGTAGCTCAACTACTAGATGAAAAAACAATGACTTGACTTAGCTATTGAGGTACTTTTTAGAAATTATAAATTTTTTTAACAAAAGGTTTGCTGGCAAAACATCCTTTTAATCGGTCGTGCTCTTAAGAGTCAAGGCAATAATTACTTAAATACGCTTGAGTCTCTTCGTAACATCAACTCTGCTTGCCACATCTATTCTGATACGGGTCCCTTGCATATGTTTAGATGTTCTAATTCTACATGGTCCATCTCACACATTTTAACAAAAATGCGAAAAAATGTCCTTAGCCGAGCTATAACTCTTTATTTTGTATGCAGCCGATCGCTGACACCTTCAAAACATTATTCCTCTAATTAATATCTAATGGTTTGCCGAAGACACTAAAGCCAGAGGCGCCGACTTTGATTTGACTCGTGGGGGGCAAACAAAATTTTAAGCAAAATCTAGTGTGGGACAATCAAAATGTATCCTAAGTAACATGCATGTTGAATGTTGTCGACGAATGTTATTTCAGCGAAGATTCTTACGAAGACTCGTCACCCAGCTATATTTGTTCAGACAGTCAGAACAAGAACCTCCGTACGATAGGTATTTCGGATGACCCAGACTGCGACAAGTGGGGTGGGGGGATATAGAGAGTACTGAACACTTCCTATGCCACTGCCCGGCTTAGGGGCCATCCATAAAGTACACACGCACAATGGGGGAGGGAGGTTTTAAAAAAACGTGGGGAATTGTGTGCGGTGGGGGGAGGGGGGGGGGTCCATAAAAGCGTGCGAAAGCGTGCGAGGGGGGGGGGGTCTAAAAAATCGATTTTTAGCGTGCGTACTTTATGGATGGCCCCTTATGTTAAAGCGAGATTGCAGCATTTAAGCTCATTTACATTGAATTACTCATCGACCTGGAGCATAGCTCCTATATTTATTTTGAAATTTATTAACTGAACAAAAAGAATCTCAATCATTGCGGGTAAGCAAAACGTGCCCATCTGAGGCTTAGGTGCAGAAAATCATATTTTCCACCTACTTATTCTATTATATTCTAACATTTGCCACAAGCACAATTCTGATTTTTTTTCTAGAAATTCACAATGATTTCATAGGAACATAGGAAATCAAAATGTAGTCCCAATAAGTTGCGTCACACGCGAAATTTTCAGTGTTTTTTCTTCAAGAAATTCACTATGATTTCATGGGAATATGTGTGACAGTAGACCTAGTTGAAATGTACTGTCATTGAATTGCGCCGCAGGCGAAATTTTCAGTGTTTTGTCTAGAAATTCACTTTGATTTAATAGGAAATTATTTTTTTCGGTCTATTTCTCGTAGGGGGCACAGCCCCCCAAGAAATCGTCCGTGGGGGGCATTAGCCCCAGCTAACCGTGGAAGTCGGCGCGCCTGACTAAAGCTCAACAACGTCATCTTCACCCCAAGCCGAGGCTTTAGCCGACTTAAAAGAACAGCTCGGCTGTTATCTCTGTGTAGATACATTAATTTTAAAGGAAAAACTACTTAATGAGAAGAAGCTGATCGGAATTGTTTCAATTCACTCATTCTAGATTTACGAATGTGTTGATCAAATGATTCCAACTGTAAAAAACGCATAGTAAATTATGAAATACAATAATTTTCATTTCATTGTTGACCTTTGGGAATTTTTTAGATTTAAGCATTGTACAGTCACTTCATCTTTTTTTAAAGAACTCTTAATTCTTACCTTTTAATAAGTGATCTGGTGGACCTGCACCATCTCCACATCCTCGCATCAAGTCACTGAGACAGTGTTCCAATGACCTCATGTCTAAGCCGTTACCCATTCCGTTGCGCTC
This sequence comes from Pseudolycoriella hygida, assembly GCA_029228625.1. Classification (NCBI taxonomy): domain Eukaryota; kingdom Metazoa; phylum Arthropoda; class Insecta; order Diptera; family Sciaridae; genus Pseudolycoriella; species Pseudolycoriella hygida. Next base: position 9,829,850 of record CM055406.1, on the reverse strand, counting down.
CTAAAAATAGTCGGAAAATTCACTAATGGACATAATTAAAATATCATTAATTTAAGTCAATAAACCGCAACAAAAGTTAAGAGGAATATGAAAAAACTGTTACGCAATTCTGATCAGAGATCGAGGTCTGACACTGAGCCATCATCAAATTCGGTAAGTAAAAAAAGGAGCATCAAAAATTTTAGGTAAATCTGCTGTAGAATTAGTAGTAGAAGCCGCGTGAAATAGATCTAATGAGCGATTGCCTTCAAAGAGAAAGCTGGAAAGCAGTTTCCTGGTGAGCAAGTCACTACCTCTAGTACGGACAAGCAAAATAAACCGGGAAAAAGTTGCGTCAGATTTAAATGTCTTATGTACATTCATCACGGAAAGTACATGGAAGGCTACACCGATTTGATTTGTTTCTTTTGAACATAAGAATTATCTTTTAACTGGCAATGTTCGAAGCAAAGAATAAATTTTAAATCGGTGCTCAGACATCAGTTTTTGGAGCTACCATTCTTAGTGAAGGTACTGAAAATCGCAAGCAACATTTTTGTAAAAGAACCAAACCTTTGCAATGTTTTCTTGGGTAAATATTCTAGATTCGTGTTTTTTATTAATATTAGTTAACAAACACTGTGGACTAATATTCACATTTATCTTTGTTTTACCGCATACTTTGTCAGACTTCAGTCAGAATAAGATCCTTTATGAAGTAGCGGTAGCTACTTTATGTTTTACACTTCCTGTCCGTCCGTCCTTCTGTGCGCCATCGATGATTTGTCATCGGTGTTTTGCCATTGGTGAATATAAGCCATGACATACAAGTCCAAATCAACTTCTTTGACTACACTCTATCGCTACTTTCATATACACGCTACAATGGTTTCTTGGAGAAGTTAAGCAAATTTTGTTGTTCATCACGTGTGGTGAAGTGGTTCGAAAGATATTTGACTGGCAGAAGTCAACAGACGAGAGTAAATGACTACACATCTAACCGAATAGCGAATGACCTAGGAGTACCACAAGGCTCGGTTCTTGGCGCTATTTTGTTTGTGCTGTACATAAACGACATGCCACGACAGTTACGCAATGCATTTATAAACATGTTCGCTGACGACACGTTGATTTATTTGCACGGCAAGAACATTGACATTATGAGGAACGAAATGAACAAAGAACTAGAAGTAGTAAACCAGTGGTTGAAGCTAAATAAACTGAAACTATGTATAAGCAAAACCAAGGTGATGATGCTGGAAAATGGGTCAATGATATCAGCGATGAACTCAATTATAATGGACGGAGAAGTGCTGGGGACAGGACCAGAGTTAAAGTATCTTGGAGTAATACTCGACGAAAAACTGAACTTCAAATCCAACATACAATACGTGTGCAAGAAGGTAGCAAAAAAGTAGGAGTCCTAATAAGGCTGGCTAGGAACCTGACCATAGGAGCACGAGTAAGTATATACAAATCGGTCATTGCCCCGCACTTTGACTATTGTTCAACACTTCTATACGTGAGCGATGCTTCATCAATCTACCAGTTGCAAAAACTTCAAAATCGAGCTATGCAAGAAACTCACTCCTATTGTAGAAATGTTGGAAGCGCTGGACTTACTGAGCGTGAAGCAAAGGGTGAACGAAAGTACATTGAAGTTCATCTATAAACTCAAAAATTGGCAACTACCACGCTACCTGAGTGAAACGGTGACGTACAATGGTGACATACACACACATCCAATACGGTGAAGAAGTGACTTCAGGGTGGCACGCAAAAGAGATAGAAGATGTTGAAATTCGGTGTTCCAGCGTGGGTTTGTGCAGTTAAATTACACATCAGGTCAGGTGAAAAATGAGAAAAGTTTAGTGATTTTCAAGAAGAATTTGAGACAATATTGAAAAGAGAATTTATGAAGAGGTTTTTGTTATGTCTCAAGATGTTTTATTAAAATATTTTAAATTACGATTTTTGAAAATAGCTTTTGCTAAATAAATGAAATATCTTATCTTAAGTACTGCCCGAAGGATCTTTTGAGTCAGATCAACGCTATCTAAGGTCCAAGGCTGAATCGAAGGTGGTGGACGACGATATCTAATCCTGTAAGGCTTAAGATGGGACGGATTAGCTCAGTGGTAACGTACTGGCTTTTCACCAAGAATATCCGAGTTTCCGGCGGATTATTATTGTTATTAAGGCTGAAGATACCACTACACCAGTAAACTATGAAGCATCCACCGGCACGCCATCTACAAAATTCGATTTTCCGAATCCCCCAAACGAATGTTCCCAACGGGTGGCTAACACAGTTTCAAGAATGGCTACTCTGCAGGCATTGACGGCATTCGACCGCAGCACCTTTGGTATGTAAAATTTCACTCAACTTTGTAACCTCATTCTCGCGGGGCAATGTGTCGTATAGACATATTCATTTCGGCCGAAAGTTTTCGTTTAATGAAAGCTTTAAATTGTCATACAAGTTTTTTGGCACAAGGAAAACTTCCTTCCGGAAAAATTGAGCTGATTTTGGTGGCTGTCATGATGTATACACACACACTGGAATGAATCGTTTGACGTAACCCAAAGGCGTACATTTAGGCGAGATATTAGTTACGCCGTTAAGCCTGGTTTTTGGAATTCACGTTGAGCTGGTGGTTCAAATCGAACTCGTTATTAGCCGAAAAAAGGCTGATTGTGAGGTCACAAGATCAAAACAAGTCTACAAACGCCGAAATTGTACATGGGATGGACATGGGCGAAAAATAAGAATTTTTTTGTGAAAGTTAGATTTTTGGAGTAAAAGGGAAAGTTATAGGGTTGGGTCGGGTCACCAAACAAAATGGCAACCAACTTTCAAAATTGAAATGCGTCTGGCAGCTTTCTTTATTTTTTAACAGCAACAAAACAAAGAAATTACCGACATTGTTACAAAATATGTAATCTGTGACCAAATACGTTGTAATTAAATCCTTGAAGTACCAATCGATCATGTGATCTCCTTTTTACTCTCAAGTCTACCCCATACCCTTGTTTGTCATTTTGTTGGCTGCACACTACACACTAACTTTCGGCAATAAATCTCCATCTAACATAAAAAAAATTACGATTCTAAGTGATCCTTCAGCAAAAAATTTAATTTTTAATAATTGATTTTTTGGAATATAATGGAATTTTTTGGAATGTAATGTAATTTTTGGAATTTAATGTTATTTAATGAATTTTTTGAAATTTTTTCCACTAACATTGCGAAAATTCCACTAAAAATCCCAAAAATTCCATTAAATTAAAAAAATTCCATTTTAAATTCCAAAAATTCCAACAGTCTGTACCAAAGTTCGAAGTTGTTTTCCCCCGCTACTGGAACACATAAGTTGTATGCAATTGAGCTTTGAGATGAAGGAAAAATTAGGAAAAAATCCCAACAAAGATTTCGTTCACAGTTGGCAAAATGTTACTCCTCAAAAATCAGAATCAATGGGAGTCTAAGGGAGATTCAAATTCACGATCGGGAATTTTTTTTAGCAAACCAACACCTAGTCATTCATTGATAGAATTTGTTTACGGCGATGTGAGCGAATGGCGTGGTGGGACAAGGATCATACAGTAAGAAGATCTCTCTTGTTGAGGACTACACTTATTTCGGTTAAATTTTCACCATCGGACCTAATCAAGAAAATTGATTGAGAATTGAGATCAGCCAATGAAAAGAAGAAAAACGTTCTCTTGCTCCAACGAATACGATTATTGATCCAATGTGGTAATGTTGCTTCAATAGCCACATTTATGACCTTCACAAACTGTTTGTGGATTTCAATATAGGCATCAGAATATTATCTTGATTTGTTGAACATATTTCTCACGTTTATTTTCATAAAAGAGAGTTTGTTTCTCCAAGAAATTCGCAAAATTAGAAGCATAATTCTTTTCGAGTTTATTTTGATGAAGAAAAAAATAAATTTTTATAGTTCTGTGCTAAAGTCTTATCGTGGAGTAATGTTGCATGTAGCTTATGATGAATAAATAAAATACATAAAAAAGGATTTCGAGGTGAAAATTGGAAATACATTTTTTATCACAACTTGTTTATTTTTCCGTTTAAAAATTATGTTGCAGTGGTTATTGCATAGTGTACCCATTTCAAATAATTCAAATATAGGTCGATTTAGTACGGGTCAGGGCCGTAGAGAGAAAATCCGGGAGTAGAAAATATTGATTCACAATTTTAATAGAAGATGCGATTCTTTGATTAACTTGAAAAGATACGTAGTAAAGCTGGACATGGACATGCTATATAATGTGAGGCGTAAATATTTGAGGCGTTTTTACTTATTTTTGCTGAACTGTAACTTTTAGGTGCCCGCACATTATTTCAAAAAATTTTAAAAAAGAGATTCTGAACCCATACTTTCATGGACAAAAATATTTCCCTCAATTTTTTCTGCAACATACCAAGAAACTTGTTTTTGGAGACACCTCCGAACCATACTTACGTGGGAAAAAAACATGGAAACATGGAAGGCCATAAGTACTTTATGGCTGGCCCCTTTTCTGCCCTAATTTGCAAAAGAAACTTAGTGTGAAAGAGACAAAAAATTTTGTATGGACTTTTGCATAGATTTTTTTTCTCTCTTTCGCACTAAGTTTCTTATGCAAATTAGCGCAGTTTTCAGCCTGCTTTTTTGGACCCGTACGAAGTACAAAAGTCCTATAAGTTTACTACAGGACATTTTATTGTAACATGGGGTAGAACGAGACGGGAGTAAGGGGGATTTAGGGAAAAACGGCCCAATCCTGGAATATGACCACTTCTAGAATTGGGCGGGATGACCCATATCTCTAGAATTATAAGAGTTAGAAAGTTGCTTCAAAAGGGAAAGTTGTAGAGAATAAAACTTTGGAGAAGGAGTGTTTTAGGGTTTTGGGGAAATATGGCCCAATCCTTGGAATATGGCCACTTCTAGAATTGGGAGGGATGATCCATATCTGTAGAACTATGGCAGTTAGGAAGTTGTTTCCAAAGACAAAATTGTAGAGAAATCAATTTTAGTGAACACGTGTTTCAGGGTTTTCCCGAAAAATGTCCCAAACCTTGGGATTCAGTCACTTCTTGAATCAAGAGGGATGACTCATATCTCTAGAACTATGGCAGTTAGAAAGATGCTTCTAAAAGAAAAGTTGTAGAGAATTAAATGTTATGTTAGTGTAGTATCTCAGGGTTTTCCTGAAAAAATGTCACAATCCTTGGAATTCAGTTATTTCTAGAATCCGGAGGGATGACTCATATGACTCAGTTGGAAAGTTACTTCCAAAAGGAAAGTAGTAGAGAATAAAATTTTAGAGACCACGTGTTTCAGGGTTTTAAGGAAAAATAACCCCATTCCGGAATATATCCACTTCTACAATTGCCGTACTTCGGGAGAGTTTTTGAAATTATGTGGGGTAATTTCTGTCGGTCGTCGGAATTAAAAACTTTGCAACAATTTGCAATTTTTATAAGTTTTCAAATCCGTTCGGTTTGCAACATTTATTCTGTTTGCCAAATCTATTCTGATAAACACGGGTCTTCGTTAATATACGACAGACGGACATAAAAACTAAAACCTACCACCCACCCACGTCCGTCGTGGGCTTTTTCTTTGTCTGATAAATGGAGTAATTTTTAGCTGAATTTTAATCTCACTCAAAGAAAATTTAAATAAAACGTTCTTCAATTTTGCCTACTAATGAAAAAATTGATCCAAATTGGACATTTTTTCGGCCAGTTGTTTGCAATTTGTTTCAATTATTATAAAAACCATCTATTGATTGTTTGGACCCGTACGAAGTACGAAGGCCATATACGTTTACTACAAACAATTTTAATGTAACATGGGGTAGATCGAGGTGGCAATTGGGGGGATGCATTTATTATCGTCTAAATATGACGAACCAACAATAAAAAAAATGTCCGTTCGTCCGTCCGTCTCCACTTTTTTTTCCAAACGGCTCAACCGATCACCCTAAACTTTTTTTCTCCGAGAGATACATGCCTCCTATGATTCAACTTCGAAGATGAGCAAAATCGATCAAGTGGTTCCGGAGATATGGTCGAAGAAGTGGAGGTCGGACATGAAATTTTCGAGGGTCGATGCAACTTTTTCGCAAATATCTCAGCAACTATAGCAGGGAAATTCCTCATTTTGGTGTCAAATGAAAGCATTTGATGTCACAAAACTGGGAAAAATTTTTTGTGGGAATCGGGCCGGTAGTCTGGGCACTGGGACCAATGGAAAAGCGAACACTTGTCTCAGGGTTTTGGGGAAAATATGGCCCAATCGTGGTATATGCCCACTTCCATAATTGGGCAGGATGACCATTATCTCTAAAACTATGAGAGTTAGAAAGTTGCTTCCACAGGCGAAGTTGTAGAGAATTGAATTTAAGCGAACACGTGTTTCAGAGTTTTAGGAGAAAATAGCCCACTCCTTAGATATAATCTTTTCTAGATTGGAATGGTCTGAGACGTACTTCGGTAAGGCCTTTGACATTACCTTGGGTAATTTATATGGATTTTTGAAACTCTTACGAATTATAAAAGAACATAAAACGTAGGATTGTTTGCTTATTTGTATCTTTAGATACGTTCGAGTCTTTTTGTAACATCTATTCTGTTTGCCATATATATTCTCTTTGCCACATCTATTATGATACGTACGAGTCTTTGGTTATGTTCGTTTCTAACTTTGTATTAAAGTCACGTAACTAGCACATAGAAAGCATACATAATTTGTTTGAATTACATAATTTGCATGTACTTTTCTTCAAATTTCTCAATAGTTTTTATTCAGGAATTATGAAAATTGTTCACAAAGATTTTGACTTTTCTTCTATGTTTCTTATCTCATATGTTTGATCTAATGTACCGATAGTTTTATAAGTAGGTCAAATTCAACTAAAATCTTACCTAGAATTCGTAAAGCCCCGTCAATGACATTAAATACTAAATAGACTGGGCTAGCAGTCGTCTATAAGATTCTGTACAAATACTGAGGCCTAGTTTAATACAAAATGTGTAAAAAAATATGCGTGGTTACACAATTTTAAGGTAGTTACGAAACATTTCAAAAATTGGCGCACATGACACTTTTTGTTTTAAAACTATTAACTGATATTCCGTGTTAATTACGGAATAAATTTTGAAAATTTTCAAAAATTCTTATTATTTCAACCTCAAAAATTGTATTTATTTCTAATTAAAACAGTAAAATGCTCATAAAACATACGTAAACAAACGAGAAGTATGATGTTGGAATAATGTTTTATTGTAAAAACACTTAACACGAAATAACATTTGAGTGACGTTTGTCATAAACATTGGTGTGAATAAGTGAAACTTCCTTCTGTAGCTACCTAGTCTTACTTGTTTACCTTTGCGTAATTCCAGTCTATTTGAGAGTAATATCGCGAAAACGTCGAACAGCCTCGGAACAAAGACCTTCAGAATTGGTCGAGTCATATCTCATTCGATTCGTTGAACTTTTATGACGAAAATGATTTTTCAGTTTTGTAAAAAATATTTTTGTCTAGGAGGTAGAGCTCATTGAGTAAGGTCGTGTCAGGAAGTGCTGAAAATCGTGTTTTAGCTGTAACTCGAACAAAGTTGATTCGAATCAAAAATTATTTAGCCACGATTTTAGGTCTTGGAATTACAAAAAGTTTGAGTATACGTATATGTATGAGTTGTTGACTGGCCGTTATTAGCCGATATTAAAAATAGACGATTTTCGGCAGTCTCTGGCCAGTTGCAATAGAAATGTTCAGCGGCATGTCATACAAGGTTTGAACATTGACTATGTGTCATCATCATCATCATCAAACTTTATAGACCGTTTATACCTTCCGGTGTGGGGTCTTTAAGCCGCAACCCGGTGGTCATTGACCACCCCCCTCCATACCCTTCTATCCTCTGCCAAGGAGATAGTTTGCTCGCCCAGTGAAAGCCCCCTAACTTCTAAATCTGATTTAATTGAGTCTCTGAACCTTCTCCTTGGCCTACCCCTAGGACGTACACCCGGGACCTGTGCATCCAATATCCTCTTTGGGAGCCTACTATTACCCATCCTTTGAACGTGCCCGTACCACCTCAGACGACTAACCCTTGCCGCCTCCTCCACTGACCTAACCCCTAAATTTTCTCTGATGTCGTCGTTCCTGCTATGATTGTCCCACTGTTCCCTCCGATTCACTTTTGCTATGCTCCTAAGAACCCTCATATCTGAAACCTCCACGTCATGCACAAGGTATCCGCAGTCCACCCAACTTTCACTACCATATAAAATTGTTGGCCTGAAGATTGATCTGTGAATAGCTAACTTTGTGCCACTACTTAATTCCTTCCTGTTAAACACATGAGACCTTAACTGACTGGCCACCGCATTTCCCATTCTCCTCCTTTCCTCAAATTCCCTAACTAACTTGCCATCCTCTGAAAACATGGCCCCTAAATATTTAAACTCAGAAACCTGTTCCAACTGCTCCCCATTTAAACTGCACACTACGTCTTTCCTAAATTTGCCAACATGCATAACCTTTGTTTTGCCGACGCTTATCTTCATCCCGTACTCCTCACATGCTACATTCAGGCAGTCAATCCCACTCTGCAAATCATCGGCATTATCTGCTAATAGGGTTAAATCATCCGCATAGGCCAGGATTTTCATAATTACATCCCCAATTTCCACATTCCCCTGCAAATTTGCCTGCTTGATGATTTTGTCCATGAAAATCATGAACAGAAGAGGAGAGAGACAACAACCCTGACGAACGCCCTCATTAACCTCGAAAGCCTCACTAATTTCACCATCTATCCTTACCGCAGCCTTGCTCCCTGAGTAGATGCTTTTAATGGCGCCCAATAAACCTCCATTAATCCCGTATTCGCTAAGCACCTCGAACAGCTTTTGCCTCGGTACCCGATCAAATGCCTTTTCCAAGTCGATGATGCATAAATACAGATCAATATTCCTCTCAAAGAGCTTTTCTATAGCCTGCCTAAGACAAAAGATCTGATCCTGACACCCTCTCAGAGGTCTGAAACCACTCTGAGCCTCGTCCAGAACCTCTTCCACTATAACCCTAACCCGATCTACTAGTACACTAGCATAAACCTTTCCGACCACGCTCAAAAGTGAAATCCCTCTGTAGTTGCTACAAACTTTACGGTTGCCCTTCTTAAAGATCGGAGCAATAACACCGAAGCTCCAGTCAGCGGGTACTACTGAGGACTTCATGGCTAAATCAAAAATCCTACAAAGCCATTGGATCCCACCAGACCCGCTATTCTTAATAAATTCTGTCCTAATTTCGTCTACACCTGCGGATTTTCCTGCCTTCAGCCTGCTGACCTTTCGTGTCACCTCCTCTAATGTAATTTCTATGTGTACTACCAGAATATGCAAAAACTTTCTTGAAAAAGTCTTATGCAGCGGACGGTAACACCTTTAATAAAAGTCTGCCAAAAATAGACGAATTTTCGTTACTTTTACAAGGCTTTAGCCGAGTAATACTTGCGCGACTTTCAAAATCTATTTTTTTCCTAAAGAGAATCAAAAAAATGAGTCCATGAGAGAAATCGGTAAAGAAACTCCGAAGTTTTGCTCAAAAAAGTGGTCAAAAACATGGTTTATCTATATGTCTCTGCGAATGCGAAATTGCTTTCAAAGGTAATAAATGAAAAATATGGACCCCGGAAACTAGTCAACAAAATTTGGTGAAAATGGGTTGAGTGGTTTGGGTTATAGGGTCCATGGAGATAGCTTAACTCGAACTAATCGACCATATGATTTTAATGAATGTATCGTTAGTTATAACGCCTTTTTCGCTATGTTCTAGAGAACATTGAGGAGAATATTTTTGTTTATTGAAGTATGGGTCCCAGGTCTCTCCAGATTTCTCATATCAGGTGTCATTTGAAAGCTTTCAGAAGCGATTCGATTGATCCTGTGAGGCGTCGCATCGTCAGTGAGAAGATATCACAAAAAAAAATCAACAACTTTACCACACTGCATTACAGGGACTATTTTCGCGAATGGACCCATCCATACTTCCATGGGCAAAAATGGTTCCTTAAATTTTCTCTACAACAAACCAAAAATGAAATTTTTGGGTTAGGATCGACCTTAACACCGATGTGGGGCACTAAGTAGAGAAAGTTATTCATCGATTTTTCTGATCTTTGAAATTGGACTCACGTTTTTGATTATACCTTTCAGGGAAAAAAAGATTTTGAAAATCGCACAAGTCTTACTCGGTCAAAGCTTTTAGGAGTGGCCCTAAGATCCGTAACACGATTTTCGGGCTTAGACCCCCCCCCCTCGGTGTCACATCGCGTAACAATCTCTTGAACCCCCTCCCCCCAAAATTCAAAAATATTTTTAAAAAATACTTTCAAGTACATTCATGATGTCAAAAACTCAGATGAAAGTGCATAAACTAGAAAACGTTCTCACAAAACGATTTGCAGAACAACCGACTTGAATTTCTATAACTTTTGAAGAATTCGAATTTGAATTCGTAATATTAATTTATCTGTGGGCCGGTTTTCAGTGCGATCCGTTATGTGAATATGATCTTTAGTTTTTTGTTAAATGAGCTCTTGATATGAATTTTAGAGTTGTAATCGTAATAGCTCAAAAGATAGTTTGAATTGCCATCATGGCCACCAGTTTGCAATTCAAACAGTCTTTGGAGCTACTCCGACTCCAACTCTAAGATGAGAGATCGTTACAAAATTTAAAAAATTCAGTGAAAGATATAAATTTTCGTTAACATAACTTTGTTACGTAACATTGCCACCAATACCACCCCCCCCCCCTCCTCCCTGAGCGTTACTTAATTTAGGGACAGCCCCTTATAGAAAAAACGAAAATTCGTCAATTTTTGGCAAACTTTCATTAAAGGTGCTTTTCGGAAACTTGTTCGAATTACAGCTAAAAACGATTTTCAGCACTTCCTAACCCTTCCTACTCAATGAGCTCTATCACCTAGACAAAAATTTTTTATACAAAACTGAAAAAATAATTTCGTCACAAAAGTTCAGCGAATCGAATGAGATATGACTCGACCAATTCTGAAGACCCTTGTTCCGAAATTATGTGAAATTGTACGAAATTTTCGCGATATTACGCATAATGTCATTGGCTGCAAGATCCCATTTTTAATGAAAAGATAGGCTGTGATTTTAACCTAAAAGATTGTCGATTCCAAACTCACTTCTTTTCCTGCTAAATTGCATTTTTATTTGCTGCATGTGCTGCATGCTTTTCAAATTCTTTCCCATTTGACCATTTTATTATGGAACAATTTCGAGAAACGTTTAATTAATTTCAATAATTCCAATAATTTTGTATTCGAACATTTGAATTTTAAATTGGACCACCCAAGGTTTTTCATTTGAGCAAAAACATTTTAGTGTGGAACGAAACGAATAAAGATTTAGAACTTTTACTTTTCATTGGAACTTTCAGTTTTGCACATTGGAACAAACCAAATTTTTTGTGGAACAAAACGGAAAACGTTGTGGAACGTTTGAATTTATATTGGAACATTTGTATTATTTATTAGAAAATCCTTTGTTCAATATTGGAACAAAAAGAATATTTTTTGGACCAAAACCAATAAACATTGTCATAAAAACACTTAGTTTTGGAACATTTAAATGATGCCGTATGTTTAAAGGCATAACCTAGTTTGCAGACGTCTTTCGTGTCAACGGCCTCGGCGTATCAGGTGTTTAGGGATCATTCATAAAGTATGTCATGCGTGACGACTATTTATAGCGAGCTGCAGCCCAAGCCGAAGACGGCTCGTTTGATTTTCGGACGAATCTTGAGATCTTAAATTTTTGGATTCTAGTTAAATTTCGATAAAAATGACATAGGGAAAACATAAATTAGTAAGAAGGAGTACCTACATTAAGTACAGATGTTGAAAAAAGAGTACAAAAAACATTTGCAAGGGACCCGTACGTATCAGAATAGATGTGGCAAACAGAGTTGATGTTGCCTTAACTCTTAAGTGTATGAAATTACGTCCACATTAAATTATATAGGAAATTGTCGAGAGGGCAATATTGAAAAACCCGTCCGAAGAAACGGTGTAGGAAAGGCCTTTTTGACCCCCAAATAGACAAAAATGTTCTCCTCAATTTTTTCTACAACATAGCAAAAAACCTTTTTCTGTCTAGGGCCGACCTTAAGACCGACCCATGATCCTCCGGAGAGGCCTCGTACAAATACTTACATAGACAAAAATGTTTCACTTCATTTATTCTACAACATAGCGAAAAACCATTTTTTTGTCTACAGGGCAGACCCTAGGACCGCCGCGACGTAGGGCCATAAAGAAATGCCTCGGACACATACTTCCATAGACAAAAATGTTTCCCTCAATTTGCTCTGCAACATAACAAATTTTTTTTTTTTTGGTTAGGGCCAACCTCAGGACAGACCTGAGGCCCACTTCAGCCCTAAGCACAGGCACCGGGTGCAAAGTTTTTCAATATAATTCGGTACTGGATTACCTCTCAAAAAGATCAACAAAATCAGTTAGAATTTAATCCAACTTATGTAAGCAAACACGTTGAGTCCTAGAAGAATCTCAGTTTTAGGGTCCTGACTGAGTCCAAGGGTTTCTAATCGAAAAATTTTCTTCCATAAAACGGGAGACAGTCCCAGACCTTTCGATCAAAAACAAAAACTTAAAGAATTTAATCTATTGATTAGCCAATTAATCCATTACGCAATTCACCTTGAGTTCGTACAACAGGTCATTCTGAGGTCTAGGTGCAGGAAATGCCATTTGACAGTCCTTTTATAATTTCATATAACTTTTGGTCAGGATGGGCTTCCACTTCCATCATTAAATATGCAATTTATCATTAGATTTGTCTTTCAATTAAACAAAAGGTGAAGCTTATAGGGTGACAGGGAGACATAAAACAAATTAAACAAGATCAAACAAATAAAAACACACAAATGTTAAAAATATAAATATAATATTAAGATAACATTTTATTAAAGACTCACAAAAATTGCATTTTAAAACTATATGAAACACATACATACAGGACGAACAATAAATTAAACATAACAATTAAACGTAAAATTCTAATGAAACTTTAACAAAATAATAATGCCACTCGTACAATTAATAACTGGCATTGGAACTTCGTTCAATAGAGCCTCCGTTTGCTTGACAGATTCCCCTTAAGAGTTCATTTAACGTTATTATTCATTGTCGTAACATAATTTTGATATTCAAAAAATTAGTTTAAATAATGGACGCTTTTATACTCGGTATTGACAAGTTTCAGGCCCGACATCAGTTTCTGTAAAAGAATAGCGCATTCTATGATAAAATACACAAAATGTGAAACAATTTCCTTTTACTATACATTTCACATTGAAATTGGACATACTTTTACAGAAGCCTTTGTTGCCCTACACGCGTCAACTATCACTTTACCTTAAATTAGCCTGAAATTAAGAAATTTAAATGTAGGCTAGTTCGTATATATTTTTAAACGTAAACAAAAGTTTAAACTGTCAAGTAAACGGATGAACAAGTTGGAGGAATAAAAAACTGTGCAACAGGCATAAAAGTGACATAAACACAATCTTGGCGTCATATTATAACAAACGTTTTAATATTGATTTTTGGAATAATTAAGTGAAATTGGAAAAATCGCAAGTCCTATTTTCGGTCAATTTGAATGACTATTATCAATAAAGGATGTAGGCCCCTAAGATCGATATCTGGCCCATAAAATTTTTGCATTTGATTTTATTTCGGTTTTTGCAGAATCTTTATCAGAAATAGATCAAAATTTAGCGTTAATTTAAAAATGTGGCATAGATTCGTCGCTTTTATAGCAGACATGTTTCCATCCATTCTATATTTTAACAAACCACGAGAAAAAGTTTGGCTGATTGGAACGTTTACGCCTCTTCAGTACACCTTTGTCGCAAGATCATGTGTATATCAGCGTGGTCACATATTGAGTGAGGAATCATCTCCACTATGCGGCCTTATATATACCTCGTTTATTCGATTATTCAAAGAGAACCTCTTTGGCTTAGTAGTACAAACAGCATAACTTCCAAATGTTAACATAACAACGGATCTACTAAGCCAAAGAGGTTCTCTTTGAATAATCGAACAAACGAGGTGTATATAAGGCCGCATAGTCGAGATGATAACTCACTCAATATGTGACCAGTGACCATGCTGATATACACATGGTCTTGCGACAAAGGTGTACTGAAGAGGCGTAAACGTCCCAATCAGCCAAACTTTTTGTCGAGGATTGTTAAAATATAGAATGGATAGAAACATGTCTGCTATAAAACCGACGAATCTATGCCACATTTTTAAATTAACGCTAAGTTTTGATCTATTTCTGATAAAATCGCCCGAAATATTATAAATTATTTTGTAATTCATTGCAATTTTTCCGATTATCAGTTCAATTTTTGCACAAATTAATAAATTAGCGTTGTAGTTATGCAAGGTGTTTATGATACCCTTAAAAGCAAAATTATTATTCAAATGAAAAAAAAAAAAAAACATAGGAACGGAACAATATAAATACACAAAATGTCATAAAAATTAAAACAAACACGTAGGTATACAAGTTTTTGTAGACTATTTGTAATTATCACAATATACTAGTTATAAATGCAACCCGTGCCACATGATATCACAGTGCCGCATGAGGTCAATTTAATGTGATGTGTATAGAAAACCCTAGTGCGGCAGCCACATGTGACACGAGGTGCATATTTTTTTTTCTTTAGGAAACTCACATAATAGGTCATAGGTCATTCTAAGCAAAAAACCAAAATGAATTACAATTTTCGAACTAAGTCCGAGTCATGATGTTTGTCAATTTATGTATTTAACTTAACCGAAAAATCTTCATAAGTCGAGTTCGAATTTATTCCAACTGAACGAGTGTAAGAATAATTGAGTCGACTTTGACAACCAATGACGTCGATTCGGTTCTGAACAATGGAGCTAACAGTGACCTTAATTTGTGAGAGAAGTATTAAAATATATATTCTGCAGTTGTCGTCATACCATCAACGTGTATAAAAAATGAAACTTATTACAAGTAAAATATTAGTGTTGCTATCCAAAGAGGAAATGCCGCGAGTTTGTTGTGAACCTTTCCATCCGACGAGGGCTTAACTGCAATACTCTTTTCTTTTATTTTTGTAAAACAGTGTTACGTTTGTAAAGAAAAATAAAAGATAATTTACATCTTGTTTCGAATCAAAAAAAAAAAAAATCAGTATTTAATAAGAAGCAAATTGAAACTTTAAAAAGTTTATGTTTTTTTTATTCGATTAACAACAGGCCGAAGCCCAATAACAAACCAGTCGCAACTCAAATGGAAAGGATTTCAGTTTATGAATTTACATATTCACATCACTATGCGCACAAAATAAAATTCAATGTTTCTACATTTATTGAAAGGTTTGATGAGCCTTTAAACCGTTTAACTACTGTTTTACAATGCGTGAGTGTGAGGGAGAATCGAACGTATAGTATAATTTAACATAAAACCTTTCAAATTATTTCTGGAATGAAATAAAGAAATAAATGTGAAAGACATTTGTGAGTTAATTTGCGACTGTTTTACTAAAATTTTATTTCAAGTCGAAGTCGTAATTTTTAATTTTTTTCTCGTACACAATATCATTTAGTTTAGACACAACCTCATGACTCTTGCCCTCTATACTCTTTAGCGAAAATTTTCGAAGATATCTGAGACACCAACCGTCGTATACTCGAAACTGATTCAAATTTTGAAAGGCATGTTACCCGCGCTGCCATTTGCGGAAGCTGTCATAGCGCTAATTTCGAACTTAGCAGTCAGTATTTTCGAACGTTTTATTCAAAGCAGAAGAAGAAAAAATGGTTCTACTTTGTTTTCATATCGATTCCAAATTAATTTTAACAAATAAAACGTGTGCAAACAATAAATCAAAAAACCAGAACGAAGGAAGGGAATTTTTGCAAAAATTTTTCACAAATAGTACCTTTTATTGCGTAGTTGCAGGAGAGGCCAAGAGATTTTATCCATTGAGGTGTGATAAAAGATAAGCCCAAAAGCGATGTCGCGAAGAACATCAAAGAATTTAACTAAATTTTTAAACGAATTCAGAGAAATAATAAACCAACCGGTGGCTGGCGGCGCCTGCTCTGATTGCGTTGCCAGTGTGAGAGTGAACTTGTTGGTATATTCAGGTTGAGCAAAATTTGCACAAATTGCGAGATTTTTTTATTCTAAACGAAAAAGACTCTCTAATTTTGTTGTAATTCTAAATTAACTAAATCCCAGTATTCGTACACTTTTTGAAAAAACCCTGAAAAAAAAGTTTCCAAAAATTTAGTTCTAGAAATGCCAATTTTTCGAAAAATTTAGAACCTTCTGAAGCTACAAATAAACGTTTTTCTTTTGTTAATCAATTTCATTCCTTGAGACAAATCCAATTTTCAGGTCCCACAAGTTATATTCTGCATACAAAAGTTCCGAACCGCCGGTAAATACGAAATACAAAATATAACTTGTGGGACCTAAAATTTAGGTTTGTCAGACAGAATCAATTGTGTAACAAAATAAGAACGTTTAACCGTACGCGAAAATTTGTGTAGATAAAAATCGAAGCTCGAAGCTCGGCTCGAAGCTGCTTCTTTCTTCAGTGAAGTTTACAAAGAGACGAACATACAAAGTGGAACAATAGAATGTGTAATTTGTTTTCTACTGAACCGTATTTATCAATGAAACAATGGTGACGCTACACGAGCTTTTGTATTGAACCGTATGAATGTATGGTAAAAGGTAGATGTCGCTACTCCTAAACTAATTTAATTCATATCTCTGGATCTACTGAACCGATTTCAATCAGTTCTACGTAAACAAGAGTGGTGACGTTACTGGATAGAAACGACTCAGCTTTTGTGTTGAATCGTATGAATGTATGAAAAAAGGCAGATGCCTTTACTCATCAAAAGCAGGAATGTTGCCTGATGAAATCTCATGATAGACATGGTCTATTACGAAAAAAATGATAGTGAATTCTCAACTTAATACAATAACATTTGATCACCAGCTCATACACGACCAAAGAAAAGTAGATAAAGTCGTGGCTTGTAATTCAAAAAAATTGGCAACAATGAGCTTTGCGTATGCACACAATTAGGCTTTGTGTGAATTCTTCTAGAATTCTTCTCATACAGAAAATTGGTTACGAGCTTGCAGATGGAATGCGAATAGCATTCTGAATAGAAAAGAAGAATTTACAATCTTTTTTTAGGAAAATAAACCTGATATTTGTTTTGTCTATGAAACACATCCTACAAAACAGAATGATATAAAAATAAAGGATACAATGTTCACCATACTGTTCAACCTGGCAACCAAGCCAGCGGAGGAGGAAGTACAGAATTTATAAGAAATAACTTTACATATAACAAATATTTTAGTATTTATCTAAATAAAATACAACTAGCCGACTGTCATGTATCATTGATATAACATTTAAGTAGCTCCCTTGAATTGTTTATTGACGTATTGGAGCTACATAGATTAATTTATGTACTTTGGTCCGATTTGATGGAAATAAACTAAAACTATAACATAAAGTTTTAGAGTAGGCGCAGTTCAGCTACCTCCGAGATACGACTTGAAAGAAGGGCATTACTAGATTATATTCAATTTTATGAGGGGATTTATTAAACACAAAAACAGGATGCTGGAAGTCGATTCCTGCCATGGAGGTTATGCTGAACTTGACTCCGCTACACATCTTTATAGCAACAGAGGCCATTAGCAGACTATCTCACTGATCAGAAACTGATCATTCTAGAATTTGGTTTTCAACACTAAAGGTTGAACCATCGCTCGGTATGCTCTCAGATAACATAATTAAAAATCTACAAATTTGACAGAAAGTTTAAAATTAGTATTCCAACAAAAGAAGAATGGCTACGTGGTAGACCGAGCGGCACAGTATTGTATGCGGACGGCTCGTTAACTAAAGAAGGAGCGGGTGTATACCGCTCAGAGCAATCATAGAAAGCTGCCACTCTACTTGCGATTCCATACCAGGTGCACAAGAGGTAACGATTTGCACAGACAGTCAAGCGGGAATCAAAGCTGTAGCATCAAACTGCTTCAAATCAGTATTAACGTTGGAGTGTAGGGATAAAATCGATAGCCTGACGTTAACACATAATATTAAATTAATGTGGCTCCCAGGCCATAAAGGAATTGAAGGCAATGACAAAGTAGACGAACTAGCCGGGAGGGGTGCGCTAAACAAACTAATAGTAGAACCATCGATGAGTACTCCACACTCGCACGTAAGAAGCATTGTTAACATAATACGCGCAAAGAAATTCGCTAACTACTGGTAGTACAAAATTTCCAAATGTCGACAAGCAAAGAACTGTTTAAGAATTAGCAGTAAGAATGCAAAATTTCTGCTAAATATCAGTCGTACAAGATTGACGATAGACGACTGGACATTTTGGTTTTAACAGGCACCTTACGACAATCGGAAAACGGGCGGAACCGGGTTGTGATCTGTGTGGTCACCATACGGATACAGCCGAACATTACCTATGCTATTGCCCGGCCTTCATCACAAAAAGAAGGAGGATATACCTTCAAATATGACAGGATCAAGTACCTGGAACCAAAGCATATACTGAACTTGATCACTAGTACCGGAAGATTTGAGGTAACAACTATTGATTAACTGCACAGCTAGCACAATGGGCGAGAACGGAGGCCCCAGTGCGAGTCTTACTAAGCTAAGATGGCTGCTTTTAATAAAAAAAAATATTCTTTCTGGGTCTTCAGAACGAAAAAGAGTGGAGAATTAGGAAAGTTGTTCACAGAAAATACTGTGAAGCACAACCCCACAGGGTAGTTTACATACTGGCTCATTAACAGACAGAAAATTTCTGCTAAAATATGTTTCATAATAAAGCCAAAAACCTGCATTTCTAATAAAGAGAAATGATAAGTTGGCATCACCGCAACAGGAAGAAGTGACTGAGCCAATAGATTTTGGAGACTTTGAGTAAACTTTCGGATTCAACACGCAGATGGAGCCGACGATACTTACACCTGAAGTATTGTTCGTTCTGAGGTTAACGTAATCGTCATCCTGATTTATGATATGATTTTAATATTGGACAATATTCGATGTGTAGAAAAATGATTTCTGAAATGGAGAAATTTTTTTGGTTGGCCGAATATGATATTGTGTTGCTAAGACGAACGATTATGGAGATATTCGTTATCTGGTATGATCCTGTTGCACATCGGTTGCACATGCTTTAGAGGATTTTTTTTACAGAATTGGTCTCATTCACTCTAACCCGAAGTCTGCTATTGTTAGTTTAAGGGGTGTGCATAATTCTCTATTATTTAATGTCAGTGTTATTTACTGAGTACAAATTTCGGATAATGCCATGTTTCAGAACCAGTTGCAGCAATCGGCAAAAGTTATCAAGTTCTTTAACGTAAAATGTCCTTTAATTCTAGACAGTTGAGAGGAAGGTGTCAGAACCATCGTATTATTGCGTCACACTCTAATTAAGACGAATTTCACAAAACTAATATAAGGTTCCAATAAGGTCCAACTTATCGAACGGGCCATAGGTCGTCTCAAACTCTAACATCATGTCCCTAACCTATACGATGATTTCGCGATATCACTCTTAATAACGAAATAGATGCCTTCACCAGGCGACAGAGATTTCAACCAATAATTTTTCATATTTCGATCAACAATCATTCGAACATTAAAAAAAATAATAATTTGATAGTTGTAATAACATTTTGACGGTACCGCTCCCTCTAATAAGCAAAATCGATCGAACAGCTTTTCCGTTTAATTCAGTACTTCCGTTGAACTGTCACGCTACTGCAAACTCCTAAAGGATTTATAATACACATGCATGTTGTATGCAAAGAACAGTTTGAATTAAAGTTCTGTCTGATATATTGCTTTTGTCTAAACCGAAAACACATACAAATCTAAGTAAACCAGTAACATTTTTTATACGCGACGATACAGACTGTTCATTTTATTTTTAAACAACTGCGATATTCGAGATTTGTCAAAGTTTCAAATGACATTAATATCACATCACGTAAGATGATGTACAAAATTTTTTGGAGATTGTGGTAAATGCATGAGCCGAAGTTTGAGAGCGATCTTAGTGAGAATAGAGAGCGATTTGCTCATGGTGGTAATAGATACACGAAACACGATGTAAATGTGTGTGTTTTTCTTTTGTCTTACCACCAGCAACCCAAATGAAGCGGCTCTCTTGAAACAGTTTATAGTCGGCACGAACAGTACGAAAAGTCTACTTCGAACAAGTACAATGTAACCTTAAAATTTTAATATGAGAAAATCAATTTTTTGTCATAGCTTAAGCAAAAGACTGATGAATATGAGGTTTTCACATGTCATTTAACAGATGCGCTCCTGTTTAAATGATGGCGCTGTTAGATTTGAAAATTTTTATATACAAATTGTAAATAAATCGATTCTTACTCGGGAATATTTTCTTCAACGCTGATAATAAACAAATACTTAAACCCTGGCCTTCCGCGTGATAAGAAACGCCGCTACCTTTAGCGACTACGTTTTTTATTTTCGAAAATTGATATGTTAATAGCATAAAACATTATTATAATAATGTTTTATATCTCGCACCAATACTCTTGCATATGTTACACATACTCGTTTCGCTTGTTATGTGTAATATACACGCGATGTATGGATACTCGATATATGGTACTAGCATAATAATGCACTAAAAGATTTTATGTATTATTTTCATTGGTATAATGTATTTTGGCTGCAATTTTCTTCATTTCGTTCTTTAAAATTTCTTCAGCTACAACTCACATTGATGGTATGACCCGTTTTTCTAATTTATGTATTTAAAAAGCTTATGTAAAATATGTACTACAAATTAGGATGGAACGACTTTTTTTCTTTTTGTTTAGTCTAAATGTGCTGTGCAAACAAATGTGACAGAATAGAGGTGACGCTGATAGTTTAGTCAAAAAACATTTACTTAATTACCCCTTCTTCTTATTTACTTTAAAGGCCAGATTCTAGGTACTGACATGGCAGAATACTTAATGAATTGAATGAGCTTCTTGTTGTTTTAGGTTTGTGTTGTATGGGGCGACTCTTTCGCAAATTTCAACAGATCTGTAGATCATCTATCATGAGTGGTGTTGCTAATCGGTTCTTGCCACCGATGCGCGGGTACTGATGCCTTGATACGGTCTGATTTACCAAAAGTTTGGTATTATTTGCAAACAAAACCGATGAGGTGATGCAACTAAAAACAGCAAACAGCAAGCATTGTTGGAATAATTGTTGTTTTATCTTTCCAACAGTGCTGTTTAATTGTTTTTAGTTGCATCACTTCATCGGTTTTGTTGCCAAATAATAACAAATTTTTGGTAAATCAGACCGTATCAAGGCATCAGGACACGCGCATCTGTGGCAAGATTCTGTTAGCAACACCACTCATGATGGTCTGCAGATTTGTAGAAATTTGCGAAAGAGTCGCCCCATACAACACCAACCTAAAACCAACAAAACAACAAAAATTCATTCAATTCATTGAGTATTCTACCATGTCAGTACCTAGAATTTGGCCTTAAGAGTGATATCGCGAAATCTTCAGGTGGTTTCTATACATGCCATTTCCGAATCAAGCGATCTATGGCTTATTCGATTCTCCTTCGAAAATGAACAGACACGTGTCTTTTAGTTTTTTTTTTTTTTAAATTTTCGTTTTCGAGTATTATGTGCCGAAAGTGGTTGTAGTATACCACTGGGTCTGAAAACTGATTTTAATTATTTCTCAGAAAGTAGTTGATGGAAAGTGCTGATATTGTGTACGAATATGAAGTAGTACAAGAAATTTTTTTTGGTGGGGTTAATTGGTGACAACGGCACCAGCTTCTGCTGTTATTGGTGAAAATAAGGCCAACTTTCAAAGGCTAATTTCAACTCGCAGCAACGGTGTGGTGCGACACTAATCATACACAAAAACCGGTTGCCATGCCCTCTATCAATCCGCGTAAAAACCTCTTCAGCACTTTTCTGCGGCAAGAAGAAAAAAACATTTTTTTGAAAAAAAAAAATTTTCTGTCAAAAAAATTGATTTTTTTTGTTCAATGAAATGTTTGTTCTTGAGCGTTTTTGGTATGCATTGTGTCCGTAATGAAGCAGTGAACATTTTCTGTGAACATATGAAATACATCTGATCACAAGTTTGCGCAGAAGAAGTCTTTTTCATACATTTTAGCATATAGAAGCCATGTTGACTAAATCAAGGCGTTTTCTTTCATCATAAAGCATAAATAACTCTTTCAGGCTTCCGATTGCATAGATTACGCTATCCACGACCAACGTCGACGTAGACTAATACTCAATTTGAAAACCACCTTCGCGATACCACTCTTAAGAAAATGGAAGTATTTTCAACACGAATTGTTATTTGTGCAGTTTGAATGTAACTGTAACCGCTACGGTCCACCCTCAGTCGTTTATTTGTGGAATTGAGCCATTTCTTCCTGTGGCTACGAAAAGATTTTCACCTCACACTACTATACATCTGGGCAGAAATGTTTTATCTATTTTAAACCTAGGGTTTGTCAATAAATTTTGAGGAGAATCATAAGATTGTGCAACGTTTCGTTTTAACTCGTTTCATCGAAAAACCGAGTTTTGCATGCACAAAATACAAGAAAATTTAACAGAAATAAAAAAGTTGCACAAGCTTATGATTCTCTCTGTGTAATAAACAATCATAATTTGTAATTAATTACAAAAATGAAACAATTTTTCAGACACTTTTTTCTGTACGTATTCAGCATAAGCAACAAATAAACAGAAGAAAGCGTAAAATTAAAGAAAAAATGTTCGCCAAAACATTACTTGTCACAAATTGAGGTAAAACCTTTGCATTGGATATGCTTTCAATGAGTTTTTAGCGTATCCAGTGTATAATAATATTCTAAAACTAAAAAAATGAAAATCGCTCCTCTCTAATTACATATTTCTCCTAATGATATAACTTAAATATATATATACATGGCAGTGCCGTTGAAGAACAAGGAATGAACAATGTTTTTGTTTCGATGTTTTTGTATATTTAGAATGAATGACACACATAAAGCACATTATAGGAACCAAATGCTCTGGTACAAAGCACATTAATAACCATACACTATTTCTCGAGTCAGCGTGAGAAACTGTTACAAAAGAAAAAAAAACGAAAAAAAAAACAAAAGCATTTTTAAGTTGAATCAGTAAAGGATACAAACGAAATTTTTATTGAATGACAATTACCTGATACTGCATAAAGGCTTCACGTCCATCGTCAATGCTTCCTTGAACATCCATCGCCCCCGGATAGCCACCTTGACCCTGCACCTTGCCCGGAAACGATGTGCTACGACGATATTTTGACGGTGAAATGGCTGTATTTTGTTGCGTCGAATATGAAGATGGCGACAGTCCTGGATTCGGTGACGTTGGTTTTCGATTCGGTAGTACATTTGTCATTGGATTTAAGTTCGGTACAGATCGACCCCGATTCCAAGATTGCATTGTTTGTTGTTGTTGTTGGCCAGTCGATGGCCAGGGAGGTGGATTGGACCACGTCGGAAAATTGTTATTGAAGCCAACTTGCTTCGGTTGCTGTTGTTGTTGTTGTTGACTTTGAATCATTGAATTCGAACGATTCATACTATTTGGTGATAGACCGTGTGGACCGTGCTGAAAACTCCCAATTCCATGGGATGCTGTTATTGCTCGACGATTATGTTGAGACATCGCAGCAGCAATGCTATTTGGAGATGCACCATTAAACGTCGGCGAGCTAGTGTAGTTTTGATAATTATTGTAACCATTTAGTGACATATGAGATCCATCGTCAATATTTGACCACATTGCTCCACCAGAACCTTGTTCTGGATTCGATGAATATCCACAAGACGTATTTGGTGGAATTAGTATACTTGGTGGAGCTACAGCACCATTTATGCTAGAAGACGATGATGACAAGCATAGTTCGGGCGATTTCGATGACTCAGTCGATGCGGCTAATTTTATTTCTAACGTATCAATCGTATTATTATTTATATTCGAGTTATTAAAACTGTTCGTTCCATTGAGCATTACTGACGTTGTGGATGTTGTTAAACCACTGATACTGTCATCAGTCGATTGTGAATGCTGCGTGATTTGTTGTTGTGCATTTGTAGTTGCCGATGCACTTACACAATCTGCGAATGTAGCTGCTATTACCGTTGTTGTGGACGTGGGTGTCATTGCTAACGAAGATGACGTAGATGGAGATGATATACTGTCCTCGGTTACTGCAGATGGATGAGCATTGGTTAAAATAGTTGTCGTTGTCGTCGGCATTGTATTTGTCATGGTACAATGAGATGTCCCCAGAATTTCAAATTCGTTGAATTGTTGACTTACTGTTGTGCTGTTGTGTTTTGCTTGTTTTTGTTTGGGAACGTTATCTGTAGGTTCAGTTGATGTAAAAGATAAGTTTGTATCGACGTCACCCATGGATCACACACAAAAAAGCAATTTATATTTAAATGATTTTCACGGTCACTTCAATATACAAAAAAATTATTCAATCGGAATCGAGGGGAATGATGAATATGCTAGAAACAGGACCATAAATAAAATGCACTCTTTTTTAAAAGGAAAACAACCATAAAACTAGATATACACGGAAACTAGGTTAAACTTCGATATTTACTTAAAATACACACACAGCTCCTATGTACACAATGGGTATTTTGCACCTCTTCGCAAATTAAGTTCACATATGAAAATTCATTATCTTTTCACAAAGTTCATTTCTCGCGATTTTTGTTCTTGCTTTTTTTAATCCTGTATCTTGTTATTCGTTACTGTGGGAATTCGAATCCATAAATTGTTCAAATTTAGTCAATTATGTATTTATGTATACATATATATATCTATGTATATATTTGAACGGTACACTGTGTATATTTGTGATTGGACGAACAGAGATGCACCTTGGCAACAACAATGCACAAACGACGACGTACTAAACATAAACTGCTGGTTGTCGCATTCTATGAACCCGACGACGGTGGCGAACTTAAAGGTTTTTTATTTTGTACACCATACACATAGTCAGTACACACTGAGAGTGTTATTTCTTTCTCTTCTATATAATATCTGCAAATTGGTGCGCATGTGGAAATGGAAAATGTTATCAAACCAGTCAGGGTTACATATTATTATAATTTAGCAAAAATTATTATGCGGTTTTCTATCAACACAAAATATTATATTATGGGCGCTGCAATGTTCACATAATGGCTTAACATACATATGTGATATGAGCAGTCATATTGCAGTAGTGTGACCGAATTTATTTAAGTTTTGAAGAAAACTATAAAATTTGGGATGATGTGTTCGGTTATAGCTGTAAAAAATCACCAACACAATCAATTTAATTTCCCATTCAATTGAAAGAAAAACGATTGCATTCGATAGTGTGCCTCTTGCAAATTTAAAAGTAAAATTCAGATTTTTATTACTATCTTGAACGTATAAAAACTCCTCACACATGACATTGTTATTCAACGCTGTGATGACATTGTCATTTGACACATGACATCTGTCATTTGTATTAAGTTTTAATGCGAAAATGGGAATTTTTATACGTTAAAAACAGAAATTATTCTGGAACGAAATATTCAATTTACCTTACATGTATGAATCGGTAGTATTTTACACTGACGAATAAATGTCAAGGATTTCTTAAAATCATGAGTACTGTGAACATTGATGAGGATTGGGGTCAACTAATTCAAATAAAAAGATGCAATCTTGACAATAAACCGATTCTTGATACTACAGAGCTTGTTTTGTCCTTACAGAAATGATCAAATTTGGACATTCTCAATTTTTAAATAACTCGTGTATGTTTTGACCTGTTTCTATAGTTCTATACTCCCCCGAAAAATAGTCCTAAAAGTCAGGTTGAAACCTTCAGAAGATGCGTACGATTGAAGAAGTGCTAAAAGCAACGGTTTTCATAAAGGTTTAGGATTATCGATTAGGTGGAGGTTGAGAGGAGGACTAGGTGGGAGAATGTATAGGGGATTTTGTGAGTGATTTGGACGAAGATTTGGTGGGGACTGGGAGGGGTATTATGTAGAGCCTATTATTTGTGAATTTTTTTTATACTTTTTTGGGAAATTTTGATTTCAATCCCTCACAACGCTCGTAACCGGTTGAAAACAACACCAATGTGTTACATTATCCGATACGAAAAATATTTGTTCTACCCCTTTCTTGTTGAGCGCTAGGAGGGCCTTTGCGAAGGTATGCACTAGGGCTCTCAGCCATCACACTTCGCAGAAAATACAAATAAGTGCCAAAATGAAGATATTGGAGCCTAATATAGATTGAAATTTAAAAATAAAAATTTTGCTGAGCAGACAATCTAAAATTTCGAATTGTCGATTTGTCTGGAAAGAGATGCCCTTCATCATAAAGTTTACTATTAAATTATTATTTGGCAATTTATTATATTTTTTGGGATTTTTCGGGATATTTTGGGAATTTTTGGGATCTTTTGGGAATTTTTGGTAAATTTTGGGAATTTTGGGAAAGTTTAGTGAATTTTAGGAGTTTGTTCCCAAATAATAGGCTCTGGTATTAGGTGAGAGGTTGGAAAAAATATGTTTCTTTGAAAGAATTTTTTCATTTTATTTTAAAATTCCTTTAAAAAATCACTTTAACGTTTTGTTACATTCAATATACTTGAGGAGTTGCAGACATTGAGCTATTACGGGTCCTAGATTCTGTTTCCTCTTATGTTTCACAAATACTCACATACTATTCAAGATCGGAAGATCACATAGGAATGCATATTTTTTTGGTGGCGATATAGAAAATCGACAGCTCTATGAGCTCTAAAGTAGGAAGTGTTGTGGAGCGCTTAGGAGTCATAGAATTTGGAGGAGTTTATGGGACACATGAAGGCTTTGCTTGGCTTAAAAATGAAAGATGTCACCTCAATTTTCTCTACAACATTGCAAAAAATATTTTTTGTGCTAGGGCCGACCTGAGGACTGACCTAGGGCCCTAGGCAATAGACAAAAATGTTTTCCTCAATTTGCTCTCTAACATAGCAAAAATATTTTTTTTGTAAGGGTTGACCTTAGGACTGACATGAGGCCCACTTGAACCCTAATCACAGTCAAAAGTTTGTTTTTTAAATTGTCGGCGATGCCTAGATCTTTCAAACAAAAGAAATTTTTCGAAAATCGGAAAAGATTTATTCGAGTTGTGTACAAAAAACACGTAGGGCCCTAGTAGAGACTCGTTTGTAGTGCCCTAGCTAAGTTCAAGGACTCAAATCCAAAAACGTTTCTTCCATAAATTGTCGGTCGTGCCCAGACCTTCCAAACAAAAAAAATTTATGAAAATCAGAAAAGATTTGCTCGAGTTGTGTACAAAAGACCAAAAACCATTTAAAGTGCCCTAGCTCGGCGGCCCTTGAGCCGACAGTGCCCACGCCCAGATTCACTGGAGTTATAGTGTTGACGGAAGGACACTTTATTTATTGTTGATTCGTCATCTAAGGACCATGAACGATGCTCCCCCCTACTCTCGGGTCGAAATTCGACTGGTTACAAGCGCCGTGGTGAACGCAATAGACCCCTTTTCGAAGCACTGTACGGGTCTAAACATTTCAAATGCAATCTTTTTAAAAAAAGTTCAGCTTCGGGTCGGGTTTGAAATTTTCATTTTAGATCGAGTTCGGTTCGAGTCGGGTTGAATTTTTATTTTGGTTCGAGTCCCATTTGGAAAAAAAGTTCGACCCGCACACATCTAATGTCCGTACAAAATTCTCTCTTTCAAAGATTTGTTTTTAAACAATGGAATGTTAATCATAATCTTTGGTAATTAGCTCCATCTTACTAAGAAACTAATAGATTTCAAATATGTATTTACATCAACGTATTGAGCTAGATTAATTAATGTCCCAATCGACTCGACACTCATTTCTGTAATTTCGATTTTTAATTTACAGTTGAATTCAAAATAACCGTTACACTTTCAGCTGGTCGTTTCAATCTATTTATTTACACAGAGGAAACGACCAGTTGAAGTCGAAACGAAAATTTGTAACGTTTATTTTGAGTTCAACGAGTTAAAACCTTTAGAAGCTCAAAAAACATTAAAAGTCATTCGAGCTTTTAAGCACATATATGTAGCTTTTATTACATACTTTAATTGATCTAAAACGAATAGATCAATAAAACGAACAGTTTGATTCTTTAATAATTTTTTCTTTCTTTTTTAACACCGATTTACTTCGATCGATTTACGCCATCGACCCCATGGAAAATACTACATTTTCATTTATGCCCTCATTAGATGGCAATTTTGCCATCGACTCCCTACTTCTCTTTATTTTTACTGATAGAAATCAAACACTATGACTAAGCGATGTCAAGGTCAAAATTCGGAGAACTATCTCTTTTATCTTAGCTTATTTGAAATTTCACTCAGCGTCTTATGAGACTATTCACCTCTTCCCTTCTATATTGCATCTTTTTTATATCTTTTCTTATGCGCCACAGCTCACATTATCCAGTACAATGTCCATCAAAATGATGCGAAATGAACCAAAGGGTGTTTGGTATACAGGGTATCTATGTTGCTATTTCATATGAAAACGAATTATGCAACTGAGTGTCGTAAATTTGAACTTTAGAGGCGTTGTATGGAACTCCGTGCAAAGTTATCACTTCACATTTAGTGAGCCTAACAAAGTACTTTCAACTCAGTTACATCAGTAACTATTCTATTTGTTTATTTTTTCTTTTTTGTAAATTAAATTACATTTTTATTACAAGTGCGATAATATACACCACTTTATGAGGTTTTCTAGAATTTTGAAATTAAACGGATTTGCTTGACAATAGTGAATGCTATTGCGCGTTATTATACGACATTTTTCGAGATGCTCCATATTACGTTTTAATAATTTTAAATTAAAAAGAAGGGAACCTTTAATCAGGTAGAAAACCTCCGAACAAAGCTTTGAGACTTTTCGTGATATCGATCCGCATATGTTCGCTAAGGCCTTTTTGGAATGAAGAAGATTATAAGATTAGCAAGATGTAAGATGTGTATTATTGCAATGTGCATTATGTGACTTATTAGTTCTAATGAAACTATGTATCAAATCGTCGTTGTAATTGGATTTTTCAAGTTGAAGTGTTATCATCAAAACGACGATCGAATAGCCAAAGAAACTTAGGAATCTTGAAGGAATTTTAGTAAAGAAATTTCTACAAAAACATATGATCCCCTCTTGTTCATCCTGTAGGGTAATTAGGTAACAATTTTAGTTTTGTGTGCAAAAATGTTGCTTGCAAAAGTGAATAGAGATTCGAGACCGAGCTCCTTGCTGTAAAAGACTTTTTACAACGAACTAACTTATATAATTTGAAACAAGCGAAGAAAATCAAATTATATTTTCGTAGAATCTATACTTTTGGCAGGGTAAAAGTCTTTAATAAATATTAAAGGAATCTTTCATCGTCAAAACATATGTTGCTCCATATTTTTTGTAAAAAATTTTTTAGGCATTTTCATTGAAATCAGAACCCATTTTTCACTTTTTCAACCACAAATGTTGTCATTTTTGCATTTGCTTTCTTCACATAAATCAATATTGTAACTGATTAAAATACAGCAAAGAACATCAAAAGACTGAATGCCCTATATATTTTAATTACCTCCATCCATCGTTTATTCGTTTTTAGCATAACAATTTATACGAAAATTTGGTATTTGAAATTAAAAGAAAATATTATCTCTGTTTTATATATCGTCTCAAAATGGACCATGGTAACATTATGTTAAATTATTTCTGTTTCAGGTAAATGATAGTATCAAATTATTCACAAGAAAAAACCGAAAGTTTTTTTTAGGTCAAATGCAAGAGGGACACAATATCTTCACAGCAGTACAATAATGATTTTGTAATGTGTAATAAGCGATTATCATGTAATATTTTATATGCAAAATTCAGTAATGTTGGAAAACAAACGAATGACCCACTGATAAAAACGTAAAACCACAAGAAAATTCATTTTAATGTGGGAAAAAACTTGTTCGATTTTACAAAATAACAGGCAATGGGATTATATGACAATTTGTTTATCACCCCTGACTGGTTTGTAGCATTCCATTCAATTGATTATACAAGCAAATACAACTATGTAATAATTATACATTGCAATGTAAATGGGATTGCAAAAGGGAAAAAAATAAACATTTTGGGTCGACTTTTTCGCTATCTACGCCTACAAAAACGTACGAATTTCACAAATAAAATTTCCATTTACCGTAAAAATTATGCGTTTTACTTTTTCACCCACGTATTACAGTCTTATCGAATATTGCACCAAATATGGTTTTATTACTATTTTTTTATATAAGTTTCGGCCCGAATTTATGTATGTTAAGTAAAATATCACAGAAATGGAAAATTTCGGCCGCCATCATTAACTACTAAAAGTGAACAATGCTAAATGTCATTTTGATAGAAAAAGAGTAGTTTGTTCACTTCCTCTGTGTTTCAAGCGCAGTGTCAAAACCGTACGAAAATAATCGAACCTTTCGAATATTTTTGAATTTACAACATATGAACAGAAAAACTAGAAGCTTTCAAAGTGTGGCTTTGAAACCGTCAGACATTGCAAGATTTGGTTAATGGAGGGTGTGAAGGACTTCTTTAATCTATAGAGTTACACATAACGCTAACGCTAAAATTGAAAAATATTAGCGGCGCTAGTCGCTACTGGCGAGCCCTTTTTGAAAGTAGCGAAAATTAGCGGTAGTTAGTAGCGGCTGGTAAAACTCGCTATTTTGACAAATCATCAATGACAATTCAACGATGACAAATCACCGGCATTATCGAAATCGCTGGAAAAGTTCATGAAATTCTGCCGTAATTTGCATAAGAACCTTAACTTTCAAAAAAAATTTAAATTGCGCCAAAAAAATATTGCATAACAAACCTAACTCGAAAAAGGTGAACACGAATAATTTGCAAGAGAAACTTCACTAAAAATACTAATAAATAATTTGCATAAGAAACTTAACTCCGATGAAATGCATTCACGAAAAACTTAACTGTAAAAAAATTACAATAAATAATTTGCATAAAAACCTTAAGGTTTTTCGAAAATATTTTTGGAAATTTCATAAGAACCTTAACTCGGCAAAACCGTAAACAAATAATTTGCAAAAGAAACTAAGTTCCTTATGCAAATTACGGCAGAATAGCAAATTACTGAATATGTAAATGATTACGATCTTTTATACAGGTTCCAGTCGGGGTACCGTCCGAAATACAGTACCGCAACCGCCCTTCTGAAAGTGACGCATGACTTATTTAACATTTATTTCTCTTTTATTGTTGCTGGACTTTTCGAGTGCATTTGATTTAGTAAATCACAAACTGCTGATCATGACGTTGCGACGAAATTTTCATCTCAGCGAATGCGCAATAAGCCCGATCAGATCTTACCTGGTTAACAGGCGTCAAGTGGTGCTAATTGACGACTATATGTCTGATGAACTTTTAGTCAACGAAGGTGTTCCGTTGGGATCTGTGTTTGGGCCACTACTGTTTTCATTATTTATTAACGATCTTCCCGGTGTCCTAAATCATTGTGCTTGTCAGTTATTCGCAGACGATGTTCAACTATATCAACGCCTTTATGCACTAACCAACTTTTACCATTGTTCTTCTCACAAAACAAAGCCATATGCGTTTTTAGCCAACATCACTTTATATTAAGGGACTCTAAGGGCTCTAACACTTGCGTGTCGATTGCAATTGAAGTAAAAGGGCTAGAAAATTGTTAGGTTACGTAAGGTTTATGTGAACATTTGCAATAATTTTTATATTTTCCTTCCATTTTCAAATAAAAGACAAATACCACTTTAAGGGAGTTAGAAAACATTAGCCAAAAATTGAAACTCAAATGAAAATTTAGATGCCGATCTATATATATATAATCGAAAGGACAACTAGATACTTTCGAGGAGGTGGTATGAGATGTCAAACGTCACATCCTAATGTAAATGAATGACTCGTCAGTCGGTAAAATAATAATATTAGACCTTTGAAACTGCGCCAAAGTTTTGGTTTGCCGTCGAAATCATAATAAACTTGATTTCAAGTTTGCTTTGCCGCGCATAAATACATTGGATAGGTTTTTTGTTGTTGTTTTCGCGCTTTTGACCCAAAAATAACATTTTTTAGCTTGACACTCAAATAGAGAGGGGTTTCAAAATCGCTTATATCCTCGGGTGATAATTCCAATTTTTGCGGGCGATAATTCCCGGGGCGTTAATTCCTCTCCGGGCGTTAATTCACGTCGCCATTCAAAATCATGTGCGTGAGGTAGCGATGCGCCCGTGACGCAAGTCCCCATACGAACAAAAAATTCAGAAAATTTTTTTTCGTAGACTTCGCAACCATATATGCAGTTAAGTTTTGACTATTTTCCCTTGCGTCGTACCCCCTGAGACCTAGTTAGAAACGCGAAAAATTCTTTTAAAATGCTTTCATTTTTGATTAAAATAATGCGTCACAAATGCCGGGCCCCATAGTGTTACAGTTTTTCTGTTCTTTCAGCTTTCACAACGCAAAAATTTATGGGATGTATGGCGTATTTTTGTACAGGAAATCAAATTTTTGCGTATGAGAGCCGAAAGCGTAGAAAAACTATAACACTTGGGGGTCCGGCATTTGTGACACATTTTTTTAATCAAAAATGAAAACATTCCAAAAGAATTTTTCGCGGTTCACAGCTGTAAGCGTCACCCCAATTGATATCAGTTGTTTTGTTTTTGTTCACGTTTCCCTTTTAAAAAGGGTTTTTGTTGTGATATTAATATTTGAGGACTTTAGGAAAGGTTTTCGATGATACAGTAATTTGGTTGTAAGTCTTCAAATAGTGTCGGTAACGCGAGAAGTTTACGAACATAGTCTTTTGTCCACATTCGTACGCCTATACATTTCGGGTTTCAGGACGTTTTGATTTTGATCCTTAAAGTCCCTTCTCTAATTACAGACCGCAATAAAGCTTTTCGTCTAGTTAAACGTTCTCCAAATGAAAGTTTGCGGCCAGAGCGAAGCGAGCGCCGTAATTCGCTCGAATTGGGATTCAATTTTCACCCCGAGTGTAACACAATATTTTTTGGGCTTGCGCGTGAGAAAACGAGTGTTTCTACGACAAAATGCTTATTCAGTAAAATAACTACTTCCTCGCCGGCGAGAATATGTAACTTTCTCATCGCTTTTACTTGCTTACTTACCTGCTCTCACCGCTTTTGCTGGGAAAAAACAAGAGTTTTCTCACCGCAGGCATGAAAAAAATTTAAAAAATGACGAGATGTTAGTAAGATGGTCTTAGAATAGATTGGTATGCTGTATAGTAAAGCAACCTTCAATAATAGGGTATGAATGATTTCTACTTATAACAGAGCCTTAGAACACTCCGGGCGAATAAGAGGGATTGTTGGAAGAAACTGTGCCAGGAGGCAGACGCAAACCCGCGGGACAAAGTGTTCAGAACAGTAATGACGACGATGAAAGGTACATCGGGGCCAGTGCCCAACATTTACAATTTAATTATGCAATTATTGCAAAATGGACCCACCATTTCTGACATTTTAAAAATTTGTGTGTGTTTTTTGAATTAAACAATAGAATTTCCGAATACATTTAAAACTTTGCAGAGTTTCATACGTGAGTAGGTTTTATAAAGTCGTTTAAGTATTGTATAATTCTATTATAAAAGTAATGGGCTCATGTAAGGGAGAGATGTGAGAGGTGTGGCCTCACACCCTAATTTACTTCAGTAAAGTACGTGAAGCAATTTCACATATTCAATATTCAGTTTTCCGATACATTTTTACTCCTTTGTTTTTCATTCTCTGAAAGTATAAAATGTTTGAGTGCTCTTTATTTTCCAATCTCTTTGTAAAAACCAACCGAATGAATAAAATATAAAATTTAACAACTATTCATACCTACTCGATGACTTCTTTTGTGAACCTGTGTTATTCTACAAACTTTATATATCTTCTCTCGTATCCCCCACATTCATAATGCTTCACTTGATATTTGCATTGAGATTCTTTGCAAACATTATCTTCCATTCAATCTTGTTATAAAGGATTAGGATAGACCTTTTTGTTTCGTTTTTTAACGAGTAATTCGGACAAGCGAATTAAATACGATATAAATGCTTGGGCACGAAATTAATTTAATTTAATTTATTAATTTGTGTATCCGCATTAATTGTTATTAACCGAGGTGATGTTAGAGATTCGATAGTAAAGTCAGGCCCGTAGCCGTAGTGGAATAGTAGGAGACACAACGGTTCAAGTCTAAGTTCTGTCCAGAATGAGTTTTCGAAAAGGTTTATTTGGGCTAAGAAAATTTGCGAGAGTAACTTCATAATACTGAGCACTGAATTATGCTATCTTCTGAATTACAATACCTCACGCAGTCCATACGTGAACTTGAAAAATTAATGTTATCGTTTGAGGTAACGCTTTCGCTACTCTTACGCAAGAAATGGAATAGATTGTTTGCTTGTGTTCAAAGTTTACTAAAAAGAGTTGCACCACTTTTAAGACCCGTACGAAGTACGTGTCTTATGCGTTTACTACCACGTTTGTTACTTTGCGAACTCGAATCCGTAAGTAAAGGGAAAATTTCTTTTGTTTCCTAGAGATGCGACATCAGTGGAAGGTGGGGAGGGGAATGAAAAGGATCAGATCAAACATATGCAATCAGTAGGTGGCGCTTGTGCTCCGTTTGAAAGTTATGGCGGTCAAAGTTCAAAATTTTGAATGTTTTGAAGTTTTATGATAATAATGTGGGAGGGGTCATAAAAGGGGAGGGATGCATGGAAACCATAGTGTTGACTACAATAATTATTCGGTAGGTGGCGCTATTAACGCAATAGAAGCAAGCAAGACCCAAGCTTCATAAATTGGGTAGTCACGGTGTTCGATGCGCGTAACGAAAAAAATGTACTCATCTCATATGACGTCACTCATATGTTGCCAAGCGCTGGTACACGCAGAAAAAGAACAAAGGACAGAGAAACGTGGTTGGCATTGTTTCCTCACTTCTGATGCTACATACATCATAGATGGAGCCAATAGCAGAATAGGAACTGTGAATGAAGGCTCCAGGTCAGAATATCTACGCCGAAATATCTACAGGACAAAATATCTACAGCCAAAATATATACGACATAAATACATACGGACAAATGGTACCATGTAAAAAGGTCAGCAGTCGAAAATATCTACCGAAACAACAACCTACCAACTACAATCTCTATAATAATGTGGAAAAGAAGAAGTGAAGGCAGATGTTCGTAATTATTGTTACTATGGAGAAATTTTTGACGTAGGAGACTCTGCCCCATAGAACCCCGCGCCTGCGGTGAGCTTTTTTCGCCTTGCAGGCTGCCCCTAGACCCGAAAAGGGGGGTTACACCCCCCTTCATCCCCCCTAGCGGGGGCCACCGCTTTTTTTTCTCTGAAAGATCACGGCCTGCGGCGCTCCAGTTACACCAATTTCACCAATCTGACCGCAAAGACATTTTGGTTTTAGATTTTAGTAGCGTATATCTTTTGACCAGTAGATATTATTGACCTGTAGATATATTGATCTGCAGATATATTGACCTGTAGATATTTTGACTGTAGATATTTTGGCGTAGATATTCTGACCCAATCCCGTGAATGATGACAGCCCAGCAAGCAAACACTGTGGTTCATAACGCCAAGTCCATATCGTCTGAAAAAATGTCATCACCTGGTGGCCGAAGTGTTGGTACATATCATAACCTTCCTCCCCGCCGATTACATGGAAACTGCACGACAACATAATATGCCCAGAATGAAGAACCACGACTACTAGATGTATTGTCAAAATAGGATAAAAATGTTAAATGTAATGAACTGCAGAATGAAATGTAAAACTGAAATGTAGACCATACGAAATAATAATAAAAAGTGTTACATTGGAAAAAATGCATTGTTAAATTAATAATGAAGAACGTGATTTCCTTTATAGCGCAGTCAAATAAAATACAATTGTGTATTGTCTTCTATTGAAATCTTAGTGTGAAATGTCGGCAAACAACTTTACAAAAATTGTGGCACAATAACCACGAAATATATCGACAAAATGTTTACATAAGTAAAGCGCCGAATTCGCTTCTATTGCGTTATTAGCGCCACCTGCTGAATACACACTGCAGTCTACACTATGGTTTTCATGCATCCATGGGCGTGACAGTCTTTTGTTCCGATCTTTGCAAGTAGTATTCAACGTGAAGTTAGCTGCAGTTGTGACCGAAGCTAACTTCATTGCAAACGAGGTCAGCTGATTTCATTGATAAATTTACCAAAATCAGCTGACTTCATTGAAAAGTTCAAAAATCAGCTGATTTTTTTGCAATGAAGTTAGCTTCGGTTGCAACTGCAGCTAACTTCATGCTGAATATTACTTGCAAAGATAGAAACAAAAGACTGTCACGCCCCTGATGCATCCCCACCCTTTTATGACCCCTACCACATTATTTTCTTGTCATTTCATACACTTCACAACATTCGAAATTTTGTATTTTGACCCGCCATAACTTCCAAACGGAGCACGAGCGCCACGTACAGATTGCATATTTGTGAACTGGGTGAGTTCCCCTTTCATCCTCCCCTCCAAAACTAGATACAAGCACTAAACTGAAATTTTACCAACACGTGTTTCAAGGTCTTAGGGAAAAATATCGCAGTCCTCGGATATGACCACTTCTAGAATTGGGCGGGATGACCTATATCTCTAGAACTATGAGAGTTCGAAATTTGCTTCCAAAGGCAAAGTTCTAGAAAATAATATATGAGAGAACACGTACTTTAGGGTTTAAGAGAAAAATGGCCATATTCCGGGATAAAGCCACTTCTAGAATTGGGAGAGATGACTCATTTATCTAGAACTATGGCAGTTAGACCGTGGGTGAGAATTACATTTTAGAGAAAGTAGTTTCAGGATTTCTTGGAGAAACTACGTCGGTCCAGTTTGTCATATTGTACAGAGGAGAACATTGCGGCCAACAATCAGATGTCATGATTGCCACATCTTTTCTGTTGCGTAAGTTTAAGTTTTTGCGTGCGAAAACCGAGAGTGTTGAAAAATTCTGACGTTGAGTCAAAATTTAACCTTTCAAGAGATTTTTCTATGCTCGTTAAGTAAAAGTATATCCCATGGAGCGAGAATTTGACAACAGATCATTTAGTTCATCAACAAATTCTGATTTGCTTGTTTTATCCTTATGTTTTCTAGACCTCTTTCTGTTTCCAAAAATTTCAAAACTTTTTCACTAATTTCCAAAATTTCCGAAAATGTTTTGGACCATGTCTAAGGTCTCAGAAGAGTCAATAAGATGACAGAAGGACTAAATCTGTTTAACCCAAGAACGATGTTCTAGTCCGATATTGATAGGATATTAATACGAGCGGTCAAATAGTCTACCAGAGGAATTTATTGTTTCTGCACATTGAGAGTGGCGTTATGACGCCGACGTCAAAATTTCATTCAATTATAAAAATCAAAATTTACAAAGAAATGTGGATGTATTTTTCTCTACAACAGCGAATAAGTCTACAATTATACAATCATATAACATCACTGAATCTTAAATCTAACTATCCGGAACATCCACGGCAACCGCAATGCACACATTCTACGACTCTACCCTCTTCCAATTTTGCTTTAGGTACGCGACAAATGCAGTTCGTACCGAAATTTGTGTCTCTAGTTTGTATGCATCTCAGGCAGCATAGATTTTCGTAGCCCGACTTTTTCCATTTAGCAATCAAATTAGCATCCGCAATTTTTTCTCTAACACAGTAATCATACAGCTCCCTACTGATAGCTTTTCGTCTGAAGTATAAATCGTAGATGTAGCGGGACTTTTGATGGTGTATCTTAAACACTGGCCACAACGATTCGTTGATTCGTTTACCCTCGTGAGGGTCAGTTTCAGCTGGAAGAAAAAAATTTCCTATAAATCAAAGTAGAAGTAATACAAAAATTGTTTCTTAATAAATGTTCCAATAAAACATAAAAGGTGCCAAATATTCATTCGTTAATGTTTCTTTTAACATGAGAAACGTTTGTGTTCCAACGTTAAATTCAAATATTCCAATACATAATTAAACTTTCTAAACGTTTCAAAGTGTTCAGCATTGGAATAAAAAGAATTTTTACTATATGTGAGAGAGCTTATTGGTTACTTAAAGCAAATGTCAAGTTTGCACACATCATGTGTGTGATGATCACCCTTTTCCATACCGTCCTATACTGTGCCAAGGAAATGGCTTGTTCGTCTATTGAAAGTCCCCTAACATCTGAATCTAATTTAATTGAGTCTATAAGCCTTCTCCTTGGCCTACCCCTAGGGTGCATTCAATATCCTGTTTGGAAGCCTGCTACCCATCCTCTGAACGTTCCCGTACCATCGCAGAATACTTGATCTGTGAACTTTGTGCCGTTATTTAATTCCTTCTTGTTGAACACATCCGACTTTAACTGACTGGCCACCGCGTCTTCCATATTCCTCCTTTCCTCAAATTCCATAACTCGCCATCCTCCGAAAAAATGGCGACTAAATATTTAAACTCAGAAACTTGTTCCAACTGCTCCCCGTTTAAACTGCATACTACGTCGTTCCGGGATTTGTCTATATGCATATCTTTAGTTTTGCTGACACTTATTTTCATCCCGTACTCCTCACATGTGATGTTCAGGCAGTCCATATTTCTCCTGGTATTTTCTGCTAATAGAGTTAAGTCATCCACATAGGCCAAGATTTTCATGATTACTTCACCCGCTTCCACTAAAGTGTGAAGAAACGCCAAGAGCTGAAAAAAATCAATTTGGCGTTTCTTCTCTTTTTTGGCGATTTTTTTGCCGTTTCTTCACACTTTGGCGTTTTTTTGGCGTTTCTTCACACTTTGGCGTTTGTTAAGACTTTGGCGGTTTTTTCTGGTGATTTAAGATTTTGTAATTATTTGTTTAATCATCAGAAAACATCGCCAAAATGTGAAGAAACGCCAAAATTATTTTTCTGTCAGCTCTCGCCGTTTTTTCATACTTTGGCGATTTTTTCGGACGATTCAAGAAATAACTACAAAATAATAAATCTGCAAAGTGTGAAAAAACGCCAAAAAAATCGCCTGGGTGTGAAGAAACGCCAAGAAAAACCGTCAAAGTGTGAAATAACGCCAAGAGCCGAAAAAAATTAATTTGGCGTTTCTTCTCCTTTTTGTCGATTTTTTTTTTTTTTTGGTTCTTCTTCACACTTTGGCGCTTTTTTATTTTGTAGCTATTTCTTGAATCGTCAGAAAAAATCGCCAAAATGTGAAGAAACGCCAAAAAAAAATCGCCAAAGTGTGAAGAATCGCCAAAATGCATTTTGGCGATTTGACTTTGGTAACGCGGGAATAACAAAAAGTCATATTCCGAACAAACCACAAGATCAAACTTGAATTTAGAATTTGCGTACTGATCATAGTGTATTGCTCACATTTTTATTTTTCAATCAGTTGCAAATTGTGGTTGTTTACAACAATCAGTTTTCTTCATCAGTGATATTGAAATAATGTTTTGTGGTGAAACTGCTTGCTACGTTGTTTAGGTTAAATCTAAAATTCTAGGAATTATTGGAGTCCTTGCTCAACCCAAAATAAGCCCTTTGGCTTATATTGTTATATTGTCAAATCCTCTTTAACATATCGTAATTGGTGACTGCTTTCTTTGAGTATTATTTTTGAATTTTCCCAATTGATTTCGTGGCCTTAATATCAAATTACGTATCGTGCTATTGCTGATTTTTGGTATTCCTCGAAATGCCAAACTAATATTTTGAATTATGTAAGACGATAACTCAGGTAATTAAAAGGTCAGGTCAGGTTCAGGTAGTTTTTAGGTGCAGGTAATTTTCAGGCTCAAGTAATTTTTGCCTCTGACACTCTCGAAACCTATGTCAAAATTCAAAGCCTAATGTCCTTATGATATAATTAATTATTTTTTTAACGAAAGTTTCTCTTTTTTTTAATAAAATCTTATAGAATTCATTTCGAAGTAAAACTTTTTCTTCAAACATAAACTATAGCAAAAACCAAACACTCATCAATTTACATTATTTAAAATACACTTACCTTCTCTCATTTTCTGCTCCAACTCCTCCAATGTTGGTTCAATCAATTCCCATCCATCTGGGGGAGGTTTTCGACTTCTACGTACTTTAGGCATTTCGTTGAAAAAATTAATGAAATATTATAAATATTATGATTTGTTCTCCCGATCACAACCTTCAAGTGAGTGATGTTTTGTGCGTATGATGGCTTTGACGTTTTAGCAAGAAATGGCAACCCATCGTTCATTTACATACTTCGATTTTATTCATTTCGATATTCACCTCAAGAAAAACGATGGCAAACAAAGAAATTGCGCGAAATTTGAAATATTCGATAGTGAACGCATCCACTATATTTTGGGGTTCATACTCTCTTTTAATTTATTTTATATTTGACATTGTCTGACATAAAGAAGAAAGACTTACGCTATAATGTTGTAAGCCACATACATTTGCTATCTCAGTTTTAAATTTGACATTTGTGCGAAAGAACGTGACAGCAAGTTATGTGGCTTGCTATTACAGCGTATGTCTGTTAATATATCTAAAATGATCTAAATACTGTTTGGACCCATACAAATGCGAGTCCAATGCGTTTGCCTCTACATTTGTCACCTGATTTGAGGAGTAGGAGTAGGGGGGATCATCGATTATGTTCCTTAGATGCCAAATCAACAAAAAAAAAATTTGTCCGTCCGTCCGTAAACACGATAACTCGAGTAAAACTTAACCGATTTTCAAAAATTTTTTTTCCTCTGAAAGGTAGTTACAAAAGTGAGTTTGGTATTGTAGATGTACATCTTTGGACGAAGAGCCCTAGAGCCGTTCAAGTAGCTTTTGGTCTTGTGTACTTACATAACATGCGTAAATATTATCCGATTTTTATAATTTTATTTTGTTCGAAAGTTCTAGGCATGCCAGCCACTTTATGGAAGAACATTTTTTCATTTGGAGTCCGTAGACACAGCCACGGCTCTATATTGAGTCTCTACTAGGGTCAAACGTTTTTTTTTTTTTGGATTCGTACGAAGTACGAAGGCCCTATACGTTCACTACAAACAATTTTAATGTAAGATGGGGTAGATCAAGGCGGCAGTTGGCAGATGCTCATGTTGGTGTCAAATGAAAGGATTTGATGTCAGAAAATTGGGAACAAATTTTTGTGGGAATCGGGTCAGGGGTCGGGGCATCGGGACCAATGGAATTGACGAAATTGAGTTTCTTGGCCATATACGAAAACAGTTTTTCGCGTTTATTTCCTTAACTATGCAATATGGAGATTCACTGTCAATGCGAATGAGAATGAAATTTTAGGGTACAGGTGTTTCAGGGTTTTGGGTAAAAATGCCTCAATCTTTGGATATGACTACTTCTAGAATTGGGAGGGATGATCCATATCTCTAGAACTATAAGAGGTAGAAAGTTGTTTCAAAAATCAAAGTTGTAGGGAATAAAATTTTAGCGAACACGTAACTCAGGGTTTTGGGTCAAAATGCACCAATCCTGGGATATGACCACTTTTAGAATTGGGAGGAATGGCCCATATATCTGGAACTATAAGAGATAGAAAGTTGCTTCCAAAGGCAAAGTTGTAGAAAGTGAAATTTTAGAGAACACGTGTCTCAGGCTTGTGGGTACAAATGCCACAATCTGGGGATATGACCACTTCTAGAATTGGGAGGGATGACCCATATCTCTAGAACTATAAGGGGTATGAATTTGCTTCCAAAGGCAAAGATGTATAGAACAAAATCTTAGAGAACATTCATTCCTATGACTGCACATGCCTGAGGTTCAATGAGCAATCAATTCTGATGATTGTGCATGTGCATGCCGTTTTCATAGAACATACGATAAAGTTAATGTAATCCCCCATACAAATGAACATGTTTTGAGCAGAAAATGTGGCATCACCAAACTTATGATAACCATTTTTCGAAAGCACATAACCTAGCGCTCAAAAGCAGCTATTTGAAAATCCAACTCAAAATGGTGGGGGTGCTGAAGACATGTACCTATATAATTGCGCAGCAAAATTACGATGTGGTCAGCTTTCATGGCTTACAAGCAATATTCTTCACCAAATCGCATCAAGCGATTTAAAGAATTTGAATGACTGGTAAGTGTAACACTCTGTCTTTGTTAATCAAAATTCGATCAATTTCAAATTTCGCGCGACCTCTGCTTTCTATACGTTTTCCACCTTTAACTTTTTCAACAAAACCAGAAAAATAATAGTAAATATTCACCCAACGGTTTCTGTGCGCGATGATCATGCCACCTATTTTTCGAGACTTTAACTGTTAAATTAGTGCGTTTAACGAATGCAAATGTAATATTATTGACGATAATAACCGAGGGGGTTCACTTGCTGTAATTCATACTGTCTACGCCGATTTTTTTGTGTCTTTCAATTTCCGCTATGGAAATCGTTTTTTAATTTTCAGCTTGTTATAGGATTCGGCAACATCGACAATTCGCGTTGCATGGAAAGGAAACAAATCGATTGTTTCTTTTTCGGCAGAAATGAACTTTTGGATGAATCTTTTTATTGAAGTGACATACCCGTCATAGCTTTTCTGGTGAGGCATTACGCAGACGCAACATTTATTTTCCGTCGAATTTTCCGAACGAATGTTAGTCGGCGTCTTGACATTAACGCCTCTTGTTCCATTGTAAATTAATTAATAATAAAGTGAAAATTCTCAACTGAATCGTTAGCATTAAAAATTTGTGTTTCGCTGAGTGACATGACCCGACATGGTCCCATTTGCGGTTAGTGAGAAATCTTTATTAGTTCAACCGAAATTTTATCGATTAGGCGAGATCATGTTTAATGTTAAAGGCAAATTAATTTACATATACATTGGTTCCCAACACGGAGTTGTTGATGAGCGAAAAAAATCAATCGAGGGGGAGATAACTCTGAAAATCGTGTAACCATTCGTTTTGAATTTGTTTGCAACTGCTTTCAAAGGTTTTTCAAATTAGTGTATTATTGCAAAGGAAACGGTTGCTCTAAACATAAATGACTTCAAATTGCAGCAATGTTTGTAAATCTATTATCTGAGTGAATGTAAGGGTTCATTTCGTCAGTATTACGCTTCATTTGCACGGCCTATAAAAATAAAAAGAGATTGTCTCATAAAATTCTTAAACATGAAACATTGCATCTGAATTCCATCCTCTATCTTCCTCCCCCCCTCCTCATACCCTATTTTAGACGCTTCAATATTCCCATACAATAACTGAAATTTGGCAAAACTTAAGTTTTCTGGTCAAGTCGGTGAATGGGGGGGGGGGGTAGTGCTAATGAGAGGGGACCACTCCACAACTAAGAATAACTAGTTATTTGGCGGCGGTCACCTCCCTGAAGAGAGAATGATGTCAAAACTAAAAATTTTGTTTTTTCTTTTTTTACATTTGTTGTGTACTAGGAAGTGTTGGAAAGTGCTGCGAAGGGCTGGTTGAGTGGTTAAAACATTGTGGAAGAGTGACGGAAGATCGGAAATTGTCATGAAAATATATTGGGCGCCTTAAGGAGCACACATTAAGCAAAGTAGGCGCGTTAAAAAGCCTACGTTAAGCAAAGTAGAAATTTTATCGATAATGTAAGCATTCGCTGAGTGGACATCAATTTAGTGTGCAATCATCCAGGATAAGCCGCGTGGAGGCTGCTTACTTGTAACCCATTGGCCCTGAAAAGGGCAT
This sequence comes from Pseudolycoriella hygida, assembly GCA_029228625.1. Lineage (NCBI taxonomy): Eukaryota > Metazoa > Arthropoda > Insecta > Diptera > Sciaridae > Pseudolycoriella > Pseudolycoriella hygida. The sequence continues at coordinate 9,785,731 of CM055406.1, read as the reverse complement.
TTTCTTCCTACTGATATGGGGACCCCTCGGCTCGTCACTACCGAAGTATTTGCCGCTCCCAACCCCTCTCAGTACCATTATGTCGAAGCGAGCACGTTTACTATTCATCCTTTTGGTTGTTTGATGCGTCCATTTAGATAGGTGACAGCCTTGTTCGTAAGAGTATGCACGACTTCGTCTCTCTGCACTATGCATGGGATCATTGAAATATAGATATCGGTATGCGACGAGCTGGCGTGCGTCTGGCCGACGAAGGTTTCCAACATCTCACAGTTAGCCATTCTATAAACTTCAAAGATCCCGAAACAGGCGCACACACCGACAGCATAGAAGGATCTTGATGTCACGCTAAATAAGTAGTTGGTATGAATAACCGCCAAAGCGATCTTCTAGCGGGCAAGCTTAGCAGATATTTGTTTTTGCGAGCTTGTAGAGCATTGAATCAGCATCCGTTTATTGAATTCTGTAAGTTGGTTGGTTCACTTTACGATGGTAGCAGAAAAGTCGTCACGAGCGACAACGAAAACAAATTGTGGGCATTGAAGGAAGAGTTGGAAAATATCTGTGACAAATAAGGAACAAATTATGCTTGCTTTGATATAATGGTACTGACAGGGGCTTGGAGTCGGCAAATACTTCGGTAGTGACAAGCCAAGGGGTCCCCATCTCAGTATGAAGAAAAGGCTATTTTCAGGGGCAATGGGTTACAAGTAGGCAGTTTCAACGCGGTGTATCCTGGGTGAGTGTACACAAAATTGATGTCCACTTAGCGAATGCTTGCTTACATTATCGATAAAATTTCTATTTAAAGCGGTCAATTTGCTTAACGTGGGCTTTTTAAAGCGCCTACTTTCCTTAAGGTGGGCTCTTTAAAGCGCCCAATATGTCTTCATACATCTCCTCTCTTTCGCCACTCTTCCACCACCTTTTAACCACTCATCCAGTCCTTCCCAGCACTTCCTAGTTCACAAAAAATGTAAAAAAAGGAAAAAACAATTTTTTAGTTTTGACCTCCCCCTCTCTTCAGGAAGGTGACCGCCGCTAGTGATTCTTAGTTGTGGGGAGGTCCCCTTTCATTAGCATTACCCCCCCACCCCAATCATCGACTTGACCAAAAAACTTAAGTTTTCTTCATACTTGAATTTCGGTCATTGTATTAGTTTTCAAATGTTTTTGGAATGTAAGCACATCATTACTGACCACCTTCAAGGTGTTCACACTCCACAAAAATGTAAAATTTATAACGTTGCTGTTGCTTGTAAATTGTAGGGTTCACGAGTTGGGTTATACCTCATGCTGTCGGCTCAGGCTACAAAACACGACCTCGTCAAAACAACAAATTAACAAGCAACAAAGTATAGATCAAGTCTTGCCTCACGTCTGATCAGGCAATACAACATAAGTTTCAACTGTTTCGTCGGGGACAAAACATTAAATTTGTATGGGGAAACATCGTTTTTTGCGAATTAATCATTTTCTGTGGTTAATTAAGCGGACCAAATGAATGACGATGGAAGTTCATTTAATGTTACTTTAAAATAACTCACTTGGTCTGCTTTACAAAACACAAAATGAATAATTCACAAAAAACTAATTTCTTTCATACAAATTTAATGTTTGTCACCGACGGGAACAGTTGAAACTCGAGGCGCCCTCAGCTGTTTTGTGGTCAATATGTGAAATAGGCACTTGATCCATTGTGAATAAAATTTTGCAATAATGACGTAACCTCGACATGGACAGTTCACAATAGTAACATAACTCCTATTTAAATGCACTTTTTGCGTGGTGGGTTGACACTTTGAGTTTTTTAACTCCATTTACGATGCACTTTTGAAAACGCATCAAATTTTTCAAATTTCTTTAATTTCGCGCCTTTTTTCGCATACAGAAGTTATATACACACGTACAGATGTGGTTAAGATATTATTGCAAAATTTTATTCATATTACAATTACAATTACATAGCTCCAAAGCTCTCGCACATTACCTTGGCGCACGAAATTTTAAGACAGAAAAAAAACGTTTTCCTTCCGTCAGCATTCGCAATTTACCGATTTTGAAAATGTTTTTTCCCTGAAATATTCCATATAAAGTGTATACGTTAGTCGAAAGGAATTTTAATCTTGTTGGAAATTTTTCAAAGTGTTTGTTTTGCATGTATGTGCACGTAATTTGATATTCTTAAGAGTTAAACAACATTTAGTTAGATACGTTCGAGTCTTTGCAACATTCGTTACGTACAGCTTTTTCATATGTTTTTTTTGCAAATTTACCCCAACTTACCCACCAACTTACTAAATCGGCACCCACCAACTCTCGGTTAGAAATGCGACAGCGCCATGCAACAGTGTACTTACTGTATTTTAATACCTATAAACTATGCCGCTTACTAAACTATATTTTGTTTCTTCATTCATGTTTTAATTAAACGGAAACGTCCACTACGATAACTGAGAGCGATTCATTATATGAAAACATATGCAAAGGACCCGTACACATCAGAATAGATGTTGCAAAAACGCTCGAACGTATCTAAGTAAATATTGCCTTAACTCTAAAGTATGTGCAATTATGTCCTCATTGAATTGGATTGGAAATTGCCGAAACGGCAATATTGAAAAACCCGTCCGAAACACAGGCGCAAAAAATTTCTCCAAGCCCTTAAAATAAGTCCAGAATTTAGAACCGACCTTGAGCACTTAGCAGAGGCCTCTGACCCATACCTCCATGGACGAAAAAGTTACCCTCTTTTTTCTCTACATCACTGCACAAAAAACCTCATTATCAAAGGAATATTCACGAAAAAAAACCAAATATCGTGTTAAGTCGCGTAGCGTGAGCTGGGCCCACACTGAGGACTCTATGGTCCGAACCATACAACAGACTTTCACTAATTTAATTTTCGTAATTTTCTGATGTCCATATCTTCCCTTCAAAACCTTGAAGAGCGATTTCCGTTCTGATTTTGCGGAGACATAAGTGAAAAAGTTCCACTAACCTTCAAAAAACCACGTTTTTCACCACTTTTTCGACCATAAGCTCCTCCCCTTCTCCCGGGTCGAAATTGGGGTGGTTACAAACGTCGTGGCAAACTGATAAGACCCCTTTTCGAAGAACTTCGTTCTTCGTACGGGTCTTCGTAAGAGTGTTTACTGCGTGTAGGTATTTAATTGATGTTCTTATCTTAACTTATCAATTTTCTTGTCACCTCAGAATTTTTTGATAAAACTGCTTTTAACCACATATACATTTAATAAATCTTTTACTAAATCCACTTGCACTTTGATCACATCGGTTAAATTTCAAGAGTTTTCGGATCCTAATTTCTTATCGCATAGGCACTCGGTAAGTGATCGTAACTCGTAACATTTTGGCGTACGGATTGGAAGGTGTTCAATTATGTAAATAATTTAATTTGGAAGTTTGAAATCAATGTGAAACTAGTTTGAAATTGAATACAAACGCTTCAGGGGTTTCAGGGGTTTTGTTTCACATTTTGAAATAATTGTTGCCAAGTTTCGCGATAAAGTAATTTATTGAAGCGTACAAGGTACAGTTCTGCAGGAACTCGTCGAAGGCCTTTACAACATTGTTTAAACTTCCGATCATAAGACCATATGTCCAAGTCCATGCCGACCAGTCACCGATAGGCAAGGGAGTTCTATTTAAACATTGAATGAACTCTCAACTCTCAGTGGGTATTTTTACACAAAATGCTGATTGATTGATTCAAACGATTGTCATCATGGCAGAAGTTATTGGTTTTCTGGGAATGATTTTTTTTCTTATCATCATCATAAAGCGTACAGAATTTTGCATGCCCTCTATATACAGATCGGATATAGCGGTGTCGAGTTGTCAAATGAAGTTTTCTAAAGACTTAGTTTGTTCTGTATTGCACCTAGATAAAGAGACTATTTGCAGAACACAAACGTTAAGTAAATTAGTCAGAAATTTTTAAAAATTTCCAATTGCAATTACACTCATAGAAGTAATATTTTACTATGGCTCTGTACCTTCGGCAGATTTAAAGTCCACCCGCTTGAAATATTAAGTAAGAACAGCGAATGGAGCAAAAAATAGCGCGCAATGCGCTATTAGGTTCGTATCGATAGCGATAGCGTCACTATTTATTTTGGATAGCGCATAGCGATAGCGGCGCTATTTTTTCAATAGCGCATCAGCCTTGACGAAGCCCAAACTTTTACAAATAAACTTTGGTCCAAACGTTGAAATTAATTTCATCAACCCCTACATATTTTTCTATTCAAGCCGTTGGAACTAACTCTGTAACAAATTACACTACATTGTAAATAATAGTACATTTTTAAAGTGGTTGTGATATTATGCATTCGCTCTAAAGTTCGACCGTAATATAATTGCGCCATTAAGAATTACATGGCGCAATTATATTACGGTCCAACTTTAGAGCGAATGCACCAATACACAGACCGAATTTATTTATAAGAAAAACCTTTACCGCTAGGATCGACCTTGAGTCAAACTCTCTTCAACTAAGCTAACCAGTCATTTGAGTCAATAGACCGTGTTATGTCCATATCTTGTCACCGAACTTCAAGTGGTGAGATCTATGTTTTTTTAATAGCTAAATTAACGTCTCAACATAAAACTACTCCCTTTTCTCAAGTGGCGTCATCCATGCCTTCATAGCTGAATACGGAAAAACACTAATGACACAATCTGCGGGATAATAATTATCGAGTTTTATCGCTCTTCTTAGATGTGTTGGAGCTACGTTGTCGAAGGAAAGCGGTGTTCCATTATATATATAACAATGGATAAAACATCAAAAAAAAAAAAAGGAAAATCAAAGTCAAAGAATTCGATATCAAACTTAGCCCAGAAGCAATCATTTGAACCGAAAGACCGAAAAAAGCCCGACCCGAACCCTTGTTTTCAACTCTTTATTTTTCAAATAAAAGCAAGTCAACAATAAATTGTTACTATTTTTCACTAACAATCACACCCAAAGATAAGCTACAAGGTATGCATTGTGCACAATAATGAATATCATTATTATCAAGACGACAAGAAATCTTTCTCTTGAAGCAAATATAGAAAATTTCATTGTAAAACTGGCTTAGATCTAGGCCCATTTCAAGAAAACTTATGAAACGTTCTGGATTTTTTCAAACAACTAGCAACTAAGGTAATAGTGCTTGAAATTAAAGTCGAATTTCGATTTTAAATCGGGGTCGAATACGCCCTCAAAGCCCTTAAAGAATGAAAAATTAGTGTCATTTGTGCCTACGGCCTAATGTCGTCTCGATGTATATGGGTCATTCCAGCCCATATAAGATACACGAACAACTCGTTGACAATAATCGTCTATTATGTCTATTATGTCTATTATGTCTATTATGGGATATATATCACAAGCACTCCTGTAAATATTTGCATTGTCGTTATGTAGTCGTTTGTGTAAAGGACACAAATAAGACAATTTTAGAGAGGAAAGTAAGTAACTCAAAACGTTGTCGTCTAGTACTTTGAAATAGAGAGCAACGTGAAAATGTGATTAATTTGTTATAAATTATTTATTTTAATTTATTATACAATATTACCGTTGAAAGACATCAGCACAGTAGTTTTTCTAACGCATGCTAAGATGCGTTTTTAGCGAATGAGCGGGAGCCGGATGAACAACGTTCTTCCTAAACGAAATGAAAAATACGCGACGACACTTAGGCAAAGATTTGATGGATTTGAAAGAGAAAGAGACATTAAGAACACGTCGCAAAAATATGAGCTGTCAAGTTTGCGATGTTTTTTTTTAGGACAGAATCCTGCGTAAATAGCAAATTATTCAAAATTAGGGCCCATGTACTGTGAGAGGATGACTATTACCCAAATAATAGATGAATCAGAATTCAAAAAGTTTAAGTATGAAGGTACAAATTTGTTCTGAAATAATATCGCAGATGAAGTCGGAATGCGATGATTTTTCAAAGAAACTTTCGACCTTCATACTCAAACTTTTTGAATTCATCGCAAATTTGACAGTTCACATTTTTGCAACGTGCTCTTAAGCCATTGAAACTATCTTATTGTACGATGAATAACAAGATTCATACTTATATATAAAATTTAGGCTCGGCACTGACAATCATTGCTTCTGACTCGGATTCAATACAAATTCCTTTTTCGTATGACTATAGGGGCCGTTCACAAATAACGTCACGCTTGCTATAAAAAATGAGTATCCATAAAAAGGTCATAACTCGTTCAGTACAACAAATTTCGTTTATTGGACTCTGGCTACCCCCCCCCCAAACAGGGTGTGTGTTTGGGGGGTTAGCCGAAGTACTATAAGCAAAATGTCTGACCAGTTTCGAGTAATGAACTTTGTGGATTTTATAGCAAGTGTGACGTCATTTATGAACACCACCATACAGTGTTTTCGAAATGCGTCAGACATGTCTGAAACAGCAACAGTTCGGATGTGTGAGCACACATTTCATGAGCGTTTGAACCTTTGAACATCGCATGTGACTGTAATGTACTATTAAATAACTAAATTAACACATTCTCATTTTTTCACTCATATTCTTCGAACGCATATATGACTAAGCTTACCCAAAAAAAAACAGAGCGCAATATACATATTAACACACGTACGACAGCGGTTTAATAGATAAAATTTCAAACTAATATTTGAATAATTGAAAAGAAGGGGAATTTGAAAATTCTAAGCCTCAAAGTCTCATACATAACGTCGGACGTTAGGAGTGTCATTAATACAATAGTGAAATAAGGAGTGAATCGACACCGTTTCGAAAAGAAAATCGATATAACGTCCTTAACCGTTGTTCAGAAACGATTTTATAAGTCGCTTTATTATAAAAACAATATTGCTGTCGTCGGTAAGGAGTTTATTTGTAATAATTGTACTTTCAGTTGTAACTCAATTGTAGTTTACAGTAGACTTATTTCAAATAGATTTTCGTTTTATAACTCAAAATTTTCTGATAACGTGAGGTCATAGTAAAATGTTAGGTGTTAATTGATTGATATTTACTCTTATTAAAAGTTTTGAGTTGAAACAAAAATACCGCCAAATTAAAAACACGTTTCTGGATAACATTATTGCTGTCTGAAGCCAAGGGAGCTGTTGAAATTGAAAATGGGACATTAATATCTTAACGAAATTTTTGTGACAAGAAATACGAAAGTGAAATTAGAGCCATTCGGTTGAACTAGATATTTGGCCCGTGCGAGTTATTTTAACTAGCAGGCTATTAGCCCTCGCGTGCCATTTACAAGTTTAAAGCAATTGATGACCGAATTACACTTTGAAGCTACAAAATAAAAAATTATGTATCAACATATCAATCATTTTTCAGTTATCAGTGACTGAAGTGAACGAAATTCGAGCATTTAATTTTTGAAGCGAAATTATGAGAGAAATGGTATTTTCTGAAACTAAATCTGAAGGAAAATTTTAACTCCACGACTGTATCAACATACTTTCAAATATTGAGATTATAACCATTCACACCTTAAACTTGGACTAACTAACAGACAATATGTTATAGGAACAATTTATAGACCTATACGTGGAAAATAGTGGTATCATAAGTTAATAAAGGGTTTGTAACGTTGGTCAGATCAACACCGGAATAAGATCGATTGCCGGTTGGAGGTGGAGGCTGGCGCTGTTTTTTTCAATAACATTTCCTGAAGCAGTAGATAAAAAGAATCGCTATCATAGGATCCTAGGGTCGGCCTATGGAAGGAGGACCTAAAAATCAATTTTTGGTATCTTATGGAAGAAGTTGAGGAGAAAATTGTTATCCGGGGAACCTTAGGTGCTAGAGCCTTTCTTCCTTATACAGATCATTGAAAGTAACCACGTGCTTGGTTTGACCATGAAGAATGTAGGAAAACAATAACCGTAACAAGCACATAAAAATTCATAAGAAATTTTGATTTTCAAAGACCGACGGACTTTTCAAATTGCTACAGAAACGTGTGACGTCACGACGGATAAGGTCTGCGTATTCGAAACGCATAATCTTAGAAGATTTAAGAACCCTAAGACAGAAGTGCCGACTTTTATTTGACTCAACAGGTTCGAAACAGTTAGAATTAAAAAAAGTAAATTGACAATACTGATTTATTTTAAGGAAATTTCGACTACATTTCACTTCTATAGGCAAATGTGTTACTTTGAGTTACACTAGGAACATTTTTATTGTAGCTGTGTTATTGGTCACAAATGTTCACTACCTTGACGCTATAGATTTCATAGAGCAGAATAAAAAACAATAAAGTTGATAGTTTATTTACTGTGATTCTATATATCCGTATACACCAAATTCGGGCCCGAGTTACAACTGAATTACAATTGAATTATTTATCAGAGGGTTAATTTTAGTTTTTTTGGGGTTGGAAGAAATTCTACCATAGCGCCGCAGGTGAAATTAGTAGCTCCAACGCAGATGTTGTTTGAGTAATTGATATGTCCGGTACATGCAAATCCATGATAAATAATTTAAATTAGCGTTTTTTATTAAAACTTATTGCAAGTAAACTAAAATAAATCAAATTTTAAACGAAAACCGAAAAATCGCGCGCGAATAAAAAACTCGCTTGAATTGTCAAATTTGGAACGAAAAAAAAATCGCTAGCGATTATGTTCTACAGTTCTGCGAATAAAAAAATCGCTTGACACATAAACCACAAATCGCGTGGTATTATCTTGTGTTTGTTGAAAAATAAATTAATTTCGTTTATTTTGGACTTTATTCAATACAATACAACATTTCATGGTGTGTATTGGCAAGTACGACACTTGATTATTTCTTCGTAAAAGTATGCAATATGCAAGTTGTTCAAGCTGCATTATACGATTTTTGTCGCGTACAATATAACGATACAGGCAAATGATCGCTTATGGAACGCGAATAAAATCGCTTCTCGCGTCCAATAGGTAAACATGGTTCGGAAACTAAATTTGAAAAACTAGTTCGCTCAGTACAAATTCTTTGAAAATCTTGGACATATTTTCACTTCGTTGCTCTTATCTCAACTGCAACCAAGTTCGTCATAATAAGGTTACTATAACAATAACTAGAGTGAAGTTGCTACGAACTGAGCACGGGGATGTCACTTATTCATCCAATATTCACTCATAATTCATTATTGCCGAAGAAGAAACAATCGTTTTGTAACTCGATTCGGCCATGCAACGCAAATTTGTCGATGTTGCCGAATCCTATAACAAATGAAAATTAAAAAACGGAATTTTATAGTAAGTATAGTAAGTGACACCCTCGTGGAACTGAGATAGTGCAGACATGATGATTATACTAGATTCGATCTCAGAGCTGTGGTGGCCAACCGTGGTTTTCTATATAATTAACGATTTAAAGCGTTGATTGTATTGGACGTGCGATGCGATTTTTTTTTTTTTTGCATCTTACATGCGAATATTCGCAGATGTGGTTGTATTGAACGCTGACGAAATTCCAAATAAACAAACCGATACTACAAGTTTGTGTGCGAAGTATGGTTTGGCTATGTTTCGTGCGAAAAAAAATCGCAAGCTGTGGAACATACGCATGCAATTTTTTTATTTCCAAATTTTGACATTTTGTGCGAATATTTGTACGTGCGATTTTTTTCTTTATTTTGGCAATTATTTCCCCATTTTAGATTTGTTTGAGTTTTTAATAAAAAACACAACTAGAGATAGTTTATCATCGATTGGCATGTGTTGGACACTTCAGTTATTCGTTAGTGTGTCAAAATATGCGAATTTGCAAACGAAAAAAAGCGCATCGCACGTCCAATATAATCAACGCTTAAGTTGATCAGATCAAATCTATTTTCAATAGAAAGAAAATCCCAATTTTTGCACTGTAGTTTCATATATTTCACACTTACAATTGTTTTCTTTTGAACTCGACATGTGAGAAATTAGCGTACCAATACGTTATTGATTTCGTTAGAAGTCCTAACATTTAACCACGTAATGCCGTTCAAATATTTCTCCGTATTACTGAATGATATAGAACTGTAACCCATAACTGTTGAGTAAGTTTTAGATGAGAAAGTTCGACAGAAATATCAAAAGTTTATAACAAATGAATATTTTTGCTTTTTGGGTTTGTTTGCTTTTACTTTGTAAGCTTGAAAGGAGTTTTTTCCTTGTGACGCGCGTAGCTTCGTGGAATTTTAATAAATCAGGTCTTAGGGATTAAGGCAAAAAAAGCTCTATTTTTTGAGTGACATCTATCCACTTATTATCGACCACGATTTCGGTTGTCGAGGAGTCGAATGAAATATCCTGATAACTGAAACTGTTGTAGGTATTTTGAAAAATAGAACTTCTATTCACTTTAATTCCTACAACCTTTCCAAAAGGATGTGGTAAATGGTGAATAGTGAAATTCGAGGTATTTTTTGGAAAAGAACTATTATACTGTATGCGAAATGTAAATGAATGAATTTGCCTGCGAGGAAATCAGTAAAGATAAAGCCAAAGTTACTTTGAACATTTTTCCGACCTTTATTTATATTTAACTCTTAACTTAGTTTCAAATTTCACATTGTTTTCCAAAATAACATGTAAAAATGTAAACATTATGAAGATAATAAGCTAACAAATTATGTGGCAATTTCGAGAGATGGTGTATATACATACAATGGTAACTCTTCGTTGCAGAAATAGTTACGCTGTGAATAGTAATTTTGGGAAGACACATCTTTAAGCAATACACTGCGGTACCGTGCATAATTCAGTTGAATAACAATCTTTTCTAAAACATTTTTGAAATTCTTGTTGTGACAATTTTTATTAATTTAGTTATTTCGTTTAATTGAAAATGTTTTGCGAATTATACCTGCACTCAAGCGATAACGTTAATTTGAGGTTAAAAGTTTTTAACGTTAGATAATGATAATGCAAACCTTTTTACCTCTAAATTTTACAATGCGTTAAAAAGAGACAAAAGATGAATCGCATGCTCCGTATTTTACAGTTAACCTTTTTCCATAAAACGAGTAAAATTTCAGAACAATAAGAACAATTTTGTGTTAGTGTTTTATAACTATTAATGTGAAAATATGAGTGAATTGGAAAGGTTGGAAAATAATTCAGAAGTACAAATTAATTTATGTTCTCCAACTGTTGCTGCGTCGGAAACAAGCCAAATCTTAGACACGTTATCAACGAAGGAAATTGTGAGTGCAGTTCCAAGAGAAAGGTAAATGTTATATGTATCTTTGACTGATTTTTTCGATATTTTTAAATATTGTTCTGATACGATTGGGAGACGCACGCTTCCAGGTGCTTCGATATGCTAACAGATTTTCTTCAAATTACGAAATTATAGTGGGGAAATGCATCGACAGGCAAAAAATTCTTTTAAAGTTAGGTTCGAACAATTGTGTCAAAAATTTTGCACTCATTTTGCGAATGATCCAGGTCTCAGAATTGTGAGCTGAGGATAAATCGATCAAATATTTTTATTCGCTGTCCCATATGGAAAGATGTCAATACATGTATATTTCCCCCCATGTAATGCGGTCTACTACATGTAGGGTTCTTTCGATATTTGTGTCCACATGTAATAGCATTGTGTCCTATCCGCAAAACTCATTGCATAGAACTAATGTCATTATCACCGTTTTAGTACCAACGTTATAGTCGAAACGGTTGAAACTGTCGAATGATCGAATGATGTGAGCAGATGTTCGAAAATATGACAGTCAACATGTGCACTTTCGTTTTGACCTATTCTTCAAAAAATGAAATTTTAATTGTATTGTTGTGGTTTTTGTTTGATGGTGGGTATATAATATACACGCATTGACAACTCTTTTCCATATGGAACAGCGAATAAAGTAGCATACGTTCCATGCTGTGAAAATAATTCATTAATTCGAGATCAATTTTGTGAACTCAGGTACTCACTTGTCAATTTTCGAGCAGTTCGCTTAGGATATGCACGCTCTGGCCTTGTCGAAAACAGTTTCTCGATAACACACTCGTGAATTCCGCTCATATCTTAAAATTGATCCCTCATGTAATGAATTATTTTCCCTGCATAAAACGTAATCTACTATTTCATGCTTATGTAAAACTAATATTTTATTTCAGCATTAGTACATATGGACACATTTACAAACAAAACTGATTCCTACAAAATCACAAAATTATATATAAAAAATCTCCTCCATTTTCTCTGACTCTTGGAATGTACCCATGACTGATGCAGCGTTGCCTCTTTGTCTGACCATGCTGATTCTCTGGTCTAAAAAGGACTTTGATCTCAGTGCGTGTGTCTTCAACAAGATTTGTTTAGCTCTTAACCGCGAATGGAACAAAGTGGTAG
>CM055406.1:9689587-9767196 GCA_029228625.1 Pseudolycoriella hygida | reverse complement strand
TCAAGACGGTTGAGCGGATTTTCCTGAAAGTTCTCAGGTAAGTACTCTTTAAGTAGATGAAAAGCTTTGAGCACCCACTTGCCCGGAAACTATGATTGGGTGGGATGCCAGAGCTATTCAAATACGATTCACCAGCTGTACCAGCGCTACTCTGCGGAACCAAGTATATCATTGAAAAGCTTGGGGGTGAACATAATGAAAAAATAAAAAAGCGGGGTCGAGGGGCGGTAGCCCCCGCAAAAGGGGGTCAAGGAGGGGTTTGGGGCAGATCCCCATGTACGTAAGGCCGGCTGCAGGGCGTAATCTAGCTCGCCGCAGGTGTAATCTAGCCAGCCGTAGGCGTGATCTAGCCCGCCGCAGGCGCGGGGGTAAGAGGGCAGAGCCCCCCAATACTATACATTATCCTTTTTAATAAATAAAACACGTGTTAATACAAAATAAATTGTAAAAAAAAGTAATAACAATAAGCTTTTACAGGCTGTGGAATATTCTGAGGACCACATTTTCTAATTTCATACAAAATTTATATACAAAATATAAAATGTGGTCCTTAGAATATTCCACAGACTATTAATATTAATAATAATTTTAATTAAATATTAATACAATATTTGTGTACAAAATGTAATCTTTTGTGTACAAAATCATTTTTAAACTTAAAAAAGAAAATTTTTTAGCGTACAAAAAACTTTCTTTTGTGTACTAAATGTATTGGCTGTGTGTGTACAAAAGGTGACGTTTTTGTTTACCAAATGTATATTTTGTGTACTTGTGGTACTTTTTGTGTATAAACAAAATTAGCCGAGGATTAGCGCTTTAAGGAAATGCCACAAAAACTAGGCTGCTAACGAAGCTAGAGAACTTTTCCTTTTACGAAGTGATACAAAAACTAGGCGGCTAACGAAGTTAAGGAATGGTAAGTGTACAAAATTAAAGTGTACGAAATTGGAGTGTACGAAATCAAAGTGTACGAAATCAAAGTGTACGAAATTAAAGTGTACAAAATAGAAAAGTATACGAAATCGAAGTGTACGAAATTGGGGTGTACGAAATCAAAGTGTACGAAATCGGAATGCGCGAAATTGAAGTGTACGAAATAGGGAGTGTTCGAAATTAGAGTGTACGAAATTGAAGTGTACGAAATTGAAGTGTACGAAAATAAGATGTACAAAAACGAATTGTACAAAAATAAAGTATACGAAAATTAAGTGTACGAATTACGGTTGGGAGATTTGATATACCACCTATGGTCTCCATTTCCTAAATGGTCAATGCAGGTCTTTAAATAGAGAATTTCTTAAGTATTGGAAAAAATATCAAGTCATATATATAGGGTCGACAAATTTATTCCTTATTATTATTTTCCTAGAAAAATATTTGCTGATCGATTTCCCTAGTGCAAATATGAACGAGTTATTAAGTTATATTACAAAAAAAGAGTGGATGAAATGCAATTTTTGAAATCCAGAAAATCAGTCAAGGGACTTGACCCACCCAAAAGGTGGGACCTAGTTTTCTAAGCCGACCGGTTTCATTCACTATGCGAACATTATCAAGCCTTGATAGCGAATGAAACCGGTTGGCTTAGAAAATAAAAATTTTTTAGTACAATTTAAAATCAAAAACAAGCTTTGACTCGTCCTCGTATAAAAAGGAACAACTATCGATCCAAACACTTCATTCTTTTTCAAACTAGATACACTCACCGCGCTAAGTATGCGAGACTCTTGACTTTTTCTGCATTCTTAAACAAGAATTGTAAGATTGGATAAATGGTTTTCTTATCACCCTGAAGTAGCAAACGTCGGAAGGCTGTCGGATCATCATTGGTATTCGATGGTCGGTATTGAATTTTCTTCAATGAATCCAAAATGTATTTGTTTGTATCCGCAGGATCTGAATCCTTTACCTCGAACTTAAGTTTTTTTTTTCACGTTACAGTCAAAATTAAGTGATTTCTAAACGACTTACCTTTGCAGTGGCGCCGAATTTCTCCAACACGTCCAGTAGAACTTGAAGAAGATTTTCTATCGACAATGAGTCAAAAGATATCAAATTGTAATCGGTTTTCAAAATATTGTTTATTTCCGCAACAATAAATTTCAAATCTTCCGTCATTTTATCAAAGAGAAACGAGAAACACTAACCATTTACAGAAACATTTATGAACGCTTACATTTGTTTTGCGTGATGTTTGTTGCTAGGTGATACACACGATTTGTTTGCGTGAAAGTTATTGTAAAACATTGTCAAAGGAATTCCTGCACATCAAATATAGAATGACGCGCTGATTTATATCAGTTGTTTAAGAAGTTACATAGAAGGACTTGCGTCACATTTCGATTTTTAATTAGTTTTTATTAGGAAATGAGTAGTTCTGGAAGTAGTCGCAGTTTTTGACAATATATCTCTGGGTTCCCAAGATCTATTAACGAACCTTTTAACACCTCATTAAAAATGGTAAAAGGTGAGGCAAAAGTACTAGAAAAATTTCCTGAAAATGGAAAAATTCAAATCTGCATAAAAAACTGACAAAGTTAAAAATTGATAAACTTTATTTCATGTGATTTGTATGGGAGCCAAAGTTCTCTGCAAAATTTGAATATCTTACCGTCAGTTTTTAAGGAAAAGCCAAGAGAGTTCTTTTTCACACAATTGGTTCAAGAACTTAACACACCGACAAATAAACGTAGAATATTTGGACCTGTACGAAGTACAAAGGTTCTATACGTTTACAACCAATTTTATTGTAACATGGAGTTGACGAAGCAGCAAAAAAAATGTCAGGTCGTCCGTCCGTCCGTCTCCACTAAGTTTGTTACCAGCCGATTTTTTTGGGGGAGTAGGGGGAGCATCGATAATGGACCCTAGATGCCAAATCTGTTGAAAAATTTTGTCCGTCCGTCCGTTTGTAAACACTGTCACTCAAGTAAATGTTGACCGATTTTCTAATTTTTTTTTTCTCCTGAAAGGAAGTATAAAAAGTGGGTTTGGAATTGCAGATGGGCATATTAGGACGAAGGGCCACTGAGCTAGGGCCGCCTAAGTGGTTTTGGGTCTTTGTACATTACATAACTCGAGTAAACCTCTTCCAATTTCCAAAAAAAAATTTTTTGGTCGAAAGGTCTGGGAATGTCTGACAATTTTTTTATTTTGCGGCGTTGCTTTGGACAAGTTCTTCAATGTTCCCATTTCAGCAATTTCCCGCTCAATTTAATGTGGACGTAATTTCATATCGCAACATCTGTTCTGGTGCGTACGAGTCTCTTGCATATATTTTTAGACCCGTACGAAGAACGAAGTTTACCACGACGTTTGTAGCCAGTCGAATTTCAACCCAGGAGTAGGGGGAGCATCGATCATGGTCCTTAGATGACGAATCAGCAATAAAAAAAGTCCGTCCGTCAACACGATAACTCCCTGAAAGGTAATCGAAAAATCTTTTATGGGATTGAATCTGGGCACTGTCTGTCCAAGAGCCAGCCGCCGAGCAAAAGCCGTTTAAGTGGTTTTCGGTCTGCTGTATATAACTCGAGTAAATCTTTTCCGATTTAAAAAAAAAAAATTTTTGTTTGAATGATTTGAGCATCACCGACAATTTATGGAAGACATTTTTTTGATTTTGAGTCCTTGGCCTTAGCTAGGGCACCAAAAACGAGTCGCTGCTAGGGTCATAGGGGTTTTTTCTACATAACTCGAGTAAACTCTTCCGATTTACAAAATTTTTCTTTTATTTGAAAGATCAGGGCACAGCCGACCATTTTTTTTTTATTTGAGTCATTGTACTCTGCTACGGTACTAAAAACGAGTCTCTGCTAGGGCCGTACGTGTTTTTTTGTACATAACTCGAGGAAATCTCTTCCGATTTTCATAATTGTTTTTTTGACCGACAGATCTATGAAAGCCCAACAATTTGTGGAAGAAACGTTTTTGACATTGTGCCCTTGGACTTAGCTAGGGCACTAAAAACGAGTCTCTGCTAGGGCCCTACATGTTTTTGTGCATTTACATTGAATATTGTAGAATTACAGGGAATTATTTCTCAGACATGGGAACAAATGGGAAGCGGGTAATTTGTACAAGGAAAATACCTCTTGGATTGTATCTAAAACACAAGAATTGCATAAGGGAAATGCCCTCCCGGGTGATAATTCTTGGGCGATAATTCCCATTTGTCTGGACGATAATTCCCTGGGTGATAATTCCCATTTGTCTGGGGGATTATTCCTGGGCGATACCCGTCACCTTGTTTTGATTTACTATGGCTTTTTTGGCATTAAACGTTTTATACCGAAAAAATGCTATCCACCGTATTCATCGAGCTGATGGCGACATTTATTTGTGGACTTGTAGACATACCGCTTCTTTAGAATCTAAAGAAATAAAACGCTGCCTGAAGTGCAACGATTTTCTAACTACTTATCAAATGAAACATCCCGTTGTCAATAAATCTTTATGTCAAATTAAAATCGCATTAACTTTGCAGTGTATTCGAAAATAACGTAAAACAACGTAAATCATGGTAATAGCTATTTAAATTGAATTAATCGATTTCATCCCAGCAGTTGGTCCGTTTATAGATAATACGTTGTTTTTTAGTTTCCATGGAACATGTTAAAGACTTTCAAATAAAAAGGGTGTGTAATTGCGTCCACACTAAACAAACATATAGAAATTCAACTTGTAATTTTGAGTATTACAATATGCGGGGAAGGAGTAGGGAAGGAGAGCCTGGGAAGTGTGGAAAGAAGAAGAAGAAAGAAGGGTCTAATCAAATTTGAATTAAACGCTTTGAAGAAGCCGCCTGAGTTTTGTTAACTGTTGAACGGACTGACCGGCCCGATTTTAAGAAGCTTTTCTTACTTCATTGTTACTTTGTACGTAATAATTTTTGGAATTTCTTTTGGGACTAGGCCCTGCTAAATTTCGGCTTATTTTTAATTATGGGTTGTTCATTACTTGATAATTGGTGAAGGTAAACCAAAACACTCTCGCTCTTATTGCAAAACATTTGTGAGCTTTCAGCACAAAAAAACTCTTCAAAGCTCTTAAATTGCTTTATGTAGACTTTATAAAGCGCTAAACATCCTTCATGTGCCCAATGTACCAATGTAAAAAGAGCGTTCCCCTTAACCATGTGTTTTTCAAAAATTTCGGGTTCTTTAAGATAAAGGTTGATGAAGAAATGAGCCAAATATTGGTTTTTGGATTGAGATATTCATTTTGATTACCATCAACCGTCGTAATCCGTTAAAAATGGGTCACATTTGAGGGGCTTTAGTTCAGTCCAACTGTCCAACGATCGGGTTCTGAAGTGGGGTCTCCACACACTCTAATTTCGCTTCATCTTTCATTGAAATGAACGAATGAGCTTTCTTAAGCGAAAAAAAGGCTACTCACAATAGCGCAGTCAGTAAAAAAAGGATCTTTTCAACAACAAATTACAATAAATAAAATTCATCTACTCTACTTTTCCCTAATGTTGCCGCATTGCCTCTTTGAATTGCAACTGAAATCTCCTGTAATAGGAAATCTTTCGAGCGTGATTCCCCAGAAGCTGTCCTTATCAATACCAGTATTACTCGATGGGACCACTTGCAGTCACTTTGAAGATTCATTCGTAGATGACGCAACATGTTCACTAGAATCAAACATCCTAGAAAAGTTACTGCTGATACTCGGAGCATCCAAATTTCTCTGTTGTTTTTTCTGTTCGTCATTCCCTGGAATGAAATCTTGGGAAATTTCCTCAATAAGCCCTAAAAAATTATGATCGATTGTTTGAATATTAAATTTTTCAACCTTCCGAAAGCCTAACCCACCAAAAGCTAAAGGAAGAGTAGCTTGATCCCTAGAAAATTCTGACATTCTAACATTAGTAACGGCTTCAGGAGTTGAACGGAAAATCTCGCCAAAGATCTCGTTTCAAAAATCGTTTTCACCACACACACACTTGTAGCTTTCGTTTCCAAAATCGTTTTCACCACGTATACATAGCTGTGGTGAAAGCGAGGTGAAAACGATTTTTGGAACGAAAGCAACAAGTGTGTGGGTGGCGAAAACGATTTTTGACACGAAATCTGGAACAGCCCAAGCTCACTTTTTGAATAAATTCGACTTTCTCAGGAAAAACCGTTTTACAGCATAGATGATTCATGAATTTTTCTAAATCCCCAGCCAATATGATTTAGTGACATCTGCAGACGTTTCTTTTGGTCGGAACCCCTCTCTTGTTTGCTTTTGAAACAGCCTCTAAAAGCAGACGTCATTTAAAGTCAGTTAAAGAGTTTTGAATTGCCTTCATTACATAACAAGGAAACTTTCGAAATTAATTGGATAATTGAGAAACTATCTATGGATCCGTAATTCAAAATTGATTGATTGAAATAACGAAACAAACAAACTGATTTTCCTTAAACCCAAAATATGTAAATAAATTTGCTTTATGCAAGAAACACCGTCCACGCTCGATGACCAGCGCAATAGAGTAGTTATCTATCACCCAACGCCTCTTTTGTAATACGACGCTTTGAATACAAACTTAGAGCATAGCTAATGGATGTTAAATGATATAAAAGGACTTCATCAACGTCTGAATGGGTCAGTTTGGCAAAAGGTGTCAACGAAGTATCGCAAACCAATCAGTGATCAATTTTCGAGTATTTTAAATTCCAACACAAAAATGTTGCGATTGTCACGGTTCATATTGTGTGCTCTAGTTGTTATTTCGTTTTTCTATAAATCTACGTGCAGTTCCCATCAAACAGAAAATTCAGTTTGTACAATTTGAGTTGTCTCGATTTTTCATAAAAACATGCTGCTAACAAAATACTTTCAAAACCAAAGAAGTGGAGGGTGCTCGCTCTTCCTGACCGATAAATCCAAATATCTGCTTGGTTTTCTCAATTATTTCTAGTTTTCGAGTATAAACTCAACAGACCACAGAGACCACAGCACGATTTTTTCGTTATTAATTTTTCGTTTCAAAAAATAGCGGCTGAAAGAAAGATTTGTTGAATGAACGTAGGTGGAAGTGCGCATTGATGCCAGAAGGAAGCCAGTTTCAGGGAAAGCCAATTTCACGAATTTCATGAAAGAAATTCAGAATTTCGCGCAGAGCCTTTTTTCGAGAAAAATTTTCTCAAATTTAACGAAAAATTCACGATTTTTTTCCATGAATTTTTTCTTGACTTTGAGATAAGGATCGAAATGGGTCGGTTCAGGTCGGACCTGTGACCTGAAGTTTTTAGGTCAGGTTCAGGTCGATATTTTCTCAACCTAAACCTGACCTGATGATATCAGGTCAAACCTGAACTGACCTAAACCTGAACTGATTGGCCTGAAATCATTTGAATGCTTTGAATGTTCTACAAAGGAACCAATAATATTTAGAGCTGACGTGATGAGAAAATTTTGGTGCAACGGTTGATTTTATCTCAAATGTAGTGACGAAATTGTATTGCATTGTATATACACGATATTTTGTGATCTATTCATTAAATGCAGTTATGATTTTTCATTGCAAAAGTGTTACACATAGACATCAGTGTGTGAGTGATAGGGGGGTCGTCCATTAAGGACGCCCGCTTTTAGGGAGAACGGTTTTTTTTTCCGAAAGTCCAGTTTTTTCTTTTTGAGGGCCTTTCATAAAGCATGTCACACATAAATCAAGGTTTTTCAGAATCCCTCCGCCTGTCCTGTCACACCACCTATAACACCTCTCCTCTTCGATGTGTGACAAAAAAATTGCATTCCTCTTCCAAGGACAGAATTCCCTTAGAGCACTACTTGAACTCCGTAAGTTTTTTATTAGTGGTTCTTGTAAAAAACGTTCCCCTTAACCACCTCCACAGCATATTTTAAGTTTTTGCAGGTTTAACGTACTGTAGGATATGCACGGATCCACCTATTTTGGTCGTCGCGACCCCCCGATTCGCGATTTCTACATGAGAATTTTTGAAACCATCAGTCAGGGCGAAAGATGTATCCGCCCTGGCACTTTGCAAAGATTTTTATTATCCGTATTGTTTAATGATATTTTCTGAATATAACCTGTGGGTTTTAGGTCAGGTTACAGGTCAACCTGATTAATTTTTTTAGGTTTCAGGTTAGACTCAGGTCTAACTTGAAACTCAAAATCAGGTTCAAGTCGTGACCTGACCTGAACCTGATCAGTTCGACGTGACCTGTTCCGATCCTTACTTTGACAGCTATTTAGCGAAAAAAGCTCTGGCCTGAGTTCGTGCTGTCGAATGGTTTAGGTCCCAGAATTCTTGCTATTCTAGGAGCCAAGTACCAACTGGTTGAGCATGTAACGGGAGACTGATAACAATTTAGTGATTTTTTTTACTAGAACACCAGTAATTTTGTTGAAAATTTGTAATTTGCACAGAAAACAGCAAGACATTCGTTCCTTATTTTACATTTATTATAAATCCAGCACTGCCCTTTTCCATTTATTGTCAATGGAACGTTTGCATTTTGACAACTTTGACGGAAAACATTATTCTGAACAAAAAATTGTTCTACAGTATGCCTCTAAGATGCACAGAAATTTTTATAAAAATTATTTTGCTTACAAAGTACGATTAGCACTTGAAAGCCGCCAAAAATTTACTTATGTTTGAGATAGTTTTTGACTAGAAATGTAAATCCCTAGACAATTGCAATCAAAAAAGTATTTCGGACAACTCAAAAATCAGAAATATTCGTTCGGCCAATTTACACATTTATGTAGGCGGCTGCATAACTTGACGTTTGGGAAAGCTTATAAAAAAATCGGTGCATTTTCGAGGAATACCGTACAACAATTTTTTACTCAGAAGAATGTTTTGCATCTTTTAAAAATTATTTGCGAAAATGCAAACGTTCCATTGTGCAAGAAGTGCCCCATGTATACATTGTTCATATACCTACCCCACTATTTAGTGCTCAATTTGTACTGAGTAATGCCGAAATTAGACAAATCGAAAGGAAAGAAAGCGTTGACCGTGTTTGTTTGTAAGACCTCTAAGACAATGGACTTGCACATGCTGACATATGTAGGAGGCATGTTGCTTTGGTGAGGGGAAACTGAACGTCTTAAATAAGGATAAATTTAAAACTTGTTGTGAATACATATGTTAAGGATTTGACCGAACGTTGGCGAAATAAATGCGTTCTAAGTTCTAATATATGTCCTGAAAGCCCTTGCAAAACATCATCACAAATCCAAGCATGGAATACAATTTAACTATAATATTTTATAAAATGCCAGGAAAATGGCAGTTTTTTTGTACATTTACGACCTAGTTACGAACTAATGTTAGACTTTCTAGCAAAATATTTTTGAGTGAATTCGACAATAATAGGCTCATCAACACTGCAATAAATAACGAATTTTTAAAATCATATTCCAGTTCCTTAACATCGGAAACAGTTCGAATCATCAAACATCCCATCAAATACGAGTTCCTCCATATAAAAAGACTTGATTTAATGCCCATGATAATGCATTAGTACTTTAGATTGTGAACAGCTTTCCTAAAATCTAAACTGATTTTTGACAAACATTTTCTTTTACTCTTTACTGTATACGTAAGAGTGTATTGGTTGTGACGGAAAATATTTTCCTATCACTTGGGACGAAAAGTTGCTTTCCGCGGTATGTGCACCAACACACTCTCACTATTACAGAAAAATATCTTTCAAAATACCACAATACACACTCGATGTGTACTTTTCGCTTGGGCTTCGCCCGCGCGTGCGTACACATCTCGTGTGCATTGGGGTATGTTGAAATATACTCTTTTTCAATCTTCACTGGATCCATTGGCAACCAATTTTTATTGCTGAGTCAAATTTAAAAATCTTATTATTGCAGGAGGATCCGAATTTTGTGTGGAAAAAAAATAATTTAAAGGACATAGCTATATTATTCGATCTTATTAATTCAATGCACGATGAGAGCGATGATGTATTTGTTCACAAGTATACGCAGCATGAACCATGGTTAAGGTCTCAGAGATCAGTGATCACTCAACCTCGGTATAACAACAAAGTAGTTCTTTGTTACATGTTTTAATTAATTTTTGTCATTTTAAGTCACAAACGATCAATCAATGATATTGACGACCTTTCGGAAGAAGCCTTTACTGACGAACTACTAAATTCCCCAATTCATCAAATCGACTTAGACAAGATTCAAAAGTATCCTCGCATTAGGGAATTTTTTATTCGTAATGGAAGTTTGTACTTTTTTTTAAGTTGTGTATCAGAGAGTTTTACTAATTTAGGTCTTCTATCTTATCTTCAAGACAAACGGAATTTGGAATTTAATCCACGCTTGGGACGAGCTGTACATAACGATGATTGTGTGGAAATAGTCAGATTGCGTCCACCATATGCTCCGAGGCTTGGGAAGAGATCATTTGACAATTTTTCTCCGAGACTTGGTAGACACTGTTCGGGTAAATATTTTTTACAAGGAAACAAAAATGTATAACAATTGAGAAATTAAACATTTTCAGAATACGTTGATCGGAGGAAGTAATTATAATGATGAGACAACGATCATTTGTTTTACGTACTTTGCGTATATTTGTATATTTGTCAATTTATTAAGTGAAAAATTATTGAATAAATTCGCGTAAATTGAAAAAGTTTGCAACCTTTAAAAAATTTGTTTGACCAAAGCTTCAGTGATCTTCAAATCTTCTTTATTTTTCAAACATTAATGATCTCGAGTCGTAAATGCAATAGTTCCGTAAAATAGTTTCTTTCCGATGTTGCTGCTGCCAGCAACACTGGAACGTGTCAATCTAATTCAACTTCACGCCGACCCACATAGCAAATGCCCTCTTTTATGTGTAGTCAGCATCAGGAGACGTTAGGTGGAGAGGAAAGTTTGATTAGTTTCCCCAATCACGAATCCGATCTTCTCTTATCCTGCAACAATTAAATTAGCAGTAAGTCGTCTGAATTGTGGTCGAACACGAGACGCGAGTTGAAATGTTTACGTTTTCTCAAGAAATTAATCCAACATTCGCAAATTATAGAGATTCTTAGCTTTACGAACTTCATACTGTAATAAACTGTTTCACATGGAAGTCTCGACCGCTCATTTATTTTCTCAACCACGATAAGATCACCCCGCGATTAACAGATGTCGTTCTAAGCTTCAAATCGTGGAAAGGACTAACCAGCGGCGCTGAGGAGAAGCCATGGCCTCACATTTAATCTTGATTACTTCTACTGAGATAAGTTATTAAGGCTGTAGGGTTCATTGTGCCTCCCTTTCGAAACGAATAACCAAATATCGAAATTTCCCGGGGCATCACGCCTCACTTTCAATCAAATTCGAAAAATTCTATAAATTCAGCTGATCCATTCGAAAGAGACTAATTGAAATTGGCCATCCATAAAGTACGTACGACCTTAGGGAGGAGCGGGCTCAACGAAAGCGTTCGATCCATACAATTCAACATTTTTTCCATAAATTTTTGCGTACGAGAGGAGAGGGGGTATAAAAACATATGCAAGGGACCCGTACGTATCAGAATAGATGTGGAAAAAACAATAGATGTGGTAAACAGAATAGATGTTACAAAAAGGCTCGAACGTATCTAAGTAAATATTGCCTGAACTCTTATGTATGTGCAATAACGTCCTCATTAAATTGGATTGGAAATTGCCGAAAGGGCAATATTGAAAAAACCGTCCGAAGCAACGGCGCAAAAAATCTCTCCAAGCCCTTAAAGTGAGCCCAAAATTTCGAACCGACCTAGAGCACTCAGCAGAGGCCTCTGACTCATACCTCCATTAATAAAAAAGTTCGATTCTTTTTTCTCTACAACACTGTACGAAAAACCTCATTATCAAAAGAATATTCACGAAAAAAAAACAAATATCACGTTGGGTCGTATAGCGTAAGTTGGGCCTTCACTAAGGACTCTATAGCCCGAACCACTCGACAGATTTTCCATAATTTAATTTTGGTGATTTTCTGATGTCCATATCGTTCATTCAAAACCTTGAAGAGTGGCAATTTCTAATTTCGCTGAGATATAAAAAAGGTCCACCAACCTTCAAAAAACCACATGTCCGTCTGTGCATCCCTCCTCGGTCGCTCCCTGGTGCGGCCCTCAGGAGGTCTCCCTAGCGACACCTCCGGAAGGCCTCCCTAGCGAAACCTCTGGGAAGTCTCTCCAGCGAAATATCTGGGCAATTTCCTCAGCGAGATTATTGGGAGGTTTCCCCAGCGAGACCTCTTGTATGTGACTCAAGCCAAAACGTCCTTATAGTTATGACTTGATGTTTTGTAAATAACTTATCGCTACTTTCCCATACCCATTTCAATGGTTTATTGGATTTTCGGTACAATTTTGGTGTTTTAAAAGTTTTGAAAACCAAATTTTCGGTGTACCAAAAGATGTTTTAAATATTTTAGTTGTATTAAAAGTATTGGAAATCTGATTTTTGGTGGACCCAAAGGGTATTGAAAATCTGAAATTTTACTTTTGTTATACAGTATTGCAAATCGCATTTTTGGCGTACCAAAAGATATTGCAAATCTGATTTTTGATGCACCAAAAAGAATTGCAAATCGCAACTTTGCTGTAGATACCAAAAAGGATGGCAAATGAGACTTTTGGTAGACCCAAAGATTTTGAAAGTCTGATTTTTGGTGCACCGAAAGTAAAGCATTATAAATTTGATTTTTGCTGTATACCAAAAAGTATTGCAAATCAAATTTTTGGTGCACCAAAAATCAAAGCAATATCTTTTCCCAATTAACCAAATTTTTCAGCGAAAATTTGTTCGGACAAAGAATAATGAAAAGCTTCTTTTGTTCAATGTCCGAATGCGGAAGAATTTGGTTAATTGGGATTTGGTGTACCAAAAATTCGATTTCCTCTAATATCTTTTCGTTTACCAAAAATGTCATTTGCTTAGTTTTGGTTCACCAAAAATCCGATTTGTAACACTTTTTGGTATACAAAAGTCGGAGTTTTAACAGACTTAAGTACGGCACAATCTATCTAAAGTAAGCCAAGTACTGGACGTCGCGGCGGTACTTTATTTTTTTTCAGCCTGGTGAAAATACAACAAGAAATTAGCCGTAGAAATCCGTCACTGAGGCTGAAACCCCATTAAAAAATTATTTTCGCGCAGACGGACAAAAAACGCCATATTTCCTCACCAAATTTGCATCCAAAAAGGCGAGTTTTAGGTTCACATTTGAACATCACTTTTTTGACCAGGACTGAAAACGACAGGTGGGAAGAAAAGTTTTTTCTTCCCAACTTTCACTGCTGACAGAAAAATGAAAACATTATACTCAAGGTAATAATCACTGCTGACCACTGAAAAACTGAACCACTGAACAATTATTTTTTTTTACTTCACAAACACTTTTTATGTAAATACACTCACAAACACATCGCTTTGAATTGTGAACCTCTTTTCTTTACTACTTATTTTTGTTTATGTTTACAGGAACAAAAAGTAAATGATTAATGTGAGAAAATCAATCGTACACTTGCTATGATCATGATATAAAATTTTCATGCAAAACTTGTCCAGTGTTTTGTTCGGAATCTGGTTTTTGCCCGTCTGCGCGAAAAAAAGTCTACATCACTTGGAGCTAAAACGGTGCTGATTTAGACCACGGTGGTAAATAGGTCCTTCTCGGGCTCTGCTGCGCTCCACTCTCGGATTTGACCTTTTTACCACCTGGGTCTAAATGCACAGTTTTAGCTCCTTGTGATGTAATGTACTATTTCTACTGACGTGCACAGAAAGAATTAGTAACGGTATCTCAATGGTGACGTTCGCAAGTTCGAACAACCACTTGTGAACCAATAAAAAATATTTTTTTAAAAAAAAGACATAATTTTGTAATTGTCGGTGTTGCCCTCGCAATTCTTTACAAGGAGAATGAAGTATTTGTGCAGTTACCAATATTTTGCATTTGTACAAGGACAATCGGTCATCGATATTCGCACGAGGTAATAGGTATTTCTCAGAAATTTTTGCTTATGATCAGCGCAAGCGTCTTCAGTTCCAACTATGTCATTTATTTTGGAAGTGGACTTAAGGTCTGTATAACAACTTACCTTTTAGGAGGTTTCATAAAATGTTTCCTTTGTCTTCATTCACGATATTAAATCGATACTTACAAAAGAGCACTGAGAGATCATCATCATTATCATCATCACTGAAAGATACACCGATATAATTTGTTAGGAATTTCGACAAATCTCAAACACCATAATAGTGCTTCACTGGGCTGCAATTCATTTAATTTGCTCACGTCGAGACCTGAAGATATGATATGACGAGTTTTCACATTGTGAAGAATGAAAAATATTATTATTTTATTCATCTGATTTCGTTTATAAAGTTTTAAATTTCGAAACTGAATTTTTTACTCTTGAGAGGAGAGGGAGAATAAAATTATATTCACCATCAGTCAGTCAGTATTCATTCGTTCGTTCGACTGATAATGTTATTCGTGTTCGTAAAACATTGGCTCTCAAAATAAATTACAAATATAAATATATTCAATTCTTAAATTTTGTTCGGTAGTGTTGTTGAGTGTGGCCGATTGTAAGAATAATGCTGAATGTCGTTCGCTTAATTTGAATAAAATAAATAATAAAATCAAAATTTAATTCAATTCTGAATATTTATATTATTATATCAAATGGTGAATACAATATTAAGAATAAAAAAGTAGAAAAGTTAAATGTTTTTTTCAAGTAGAAAAGACTGTGCAGCAAATTTTAGAAAAAAAAAATCGAGTTGAAAAGTTATAACTCTGGCGAATTAAGTGGGTACAGTGAACGCAACAAAAAACACATTATATAAAAATAGTTTTTAGGTGTACACTTGATTATTTTGAATACAAAGAAAAGAAATCGAAACCAAACAAACTTTTTAACAAATTCAGAATAGTTTTCGAACGTGGCACAAACATAAAATATAAAATGAGTCTTAAGAAGGCTAGCCGTACTAAAAGTTTATCACTAAGCGATGATTTTCCATTGAGATCGCCACCGCGTACAAGTCGATCAAGTAAAAAAATAGAAGACACCGGCAAAATTTTAAAATATATAGACGAGAATGTAATTGGGAAAGGCGTAGCATTTCTGGGTCCATACGGTCGCCGAAAAGGTAACTAAACACAAATCAAAAGCTTATTTTCATCAAAATTTAAAAAAAACGTGGTATGATGTAGTGATTTCATTGACATGTTGCCATTGCGTAGACGTAAATAAATCATGGAATAGAAGCGGGAAGGATTCCCTTCGCATATTTTGTACTGACTGTCTATTTAAATTTTTTATCTATATGCCCGTAACCCGCAAGATTTTCGTAGTAACCCACCCCCCATGAGATTTCATCGATCTAAAATGTAAGTGAAAGGTGGGAATACTCTGGTCGATTCCAGAAGGTAGCCCGTTGCCAAAAAAATTACTTCGACAATGTTGGATGATGAAACGAGTACATAAATATGCACTTAGTTCCTGCTCGACACAGAGCTGCGTACTTGAAAAATATTTTAGTAGCCTTATAGAAGGCAGCCTGTTATGCCTCTATGTTAGCAGTAGAATATGTTGAGTAGGCAGCCTGGTGCCACGTTGAAATTAATGTGACACGTGTAACATTCGTAACTGCGGTTTCGATGACATTAACAGGTTTTTGGCACCAGGCTGCGTACTTTATGGTTACTTAAACTTTTCAAGTAAGCAGCTTGGGGCCGAGTTGGAACTCGTTTACTACTCCAACATTGTCACAGAAGATTTTTTGGCACCAGGCTGCCCAGCTTGAAATGCAATTTTTCTCCATGCTAATGTTCAAGACGACGATAAGATAAGGAGTTCAGGCACTAGACAAAGGACCACTCTAGTGACTAAACTCCTTATTTCATCGTCGCTGAACATTTTTTAGACTGTTAGGAAAGTTAAGTTGATCTAAAATTCGAAAGCCGAAGCGGAATGCATTCACACTAGTCCAAATAGCAATTTCCAAACCATTCTGTGAGTTATTTTACTTACTAAGTGGGAATTTTAACATGAGATGGAAGGAAAATGAATTTTTCGTAAGCGTGTCGTTGGGGATGTTTTCAATAGACGCTTTTAGTGCGGTTTAATTTTGAATTTTTCACTGCGTTACAATCGAATTTCGTACGATATATGCATAATTACGTACGGTATATGCGTAAAATCAGCACACGAACAATAGATTTTTACAGTGCCATCTTGTGTCAAATTATTCAAGTTTCAATTAAAATTCAAATGTCGAGCGGACTAAAAGTGTCTATTATGTTGTTGAGCTAATTGACTATTTGCAGTTACAAAACTGTAAGGATTCAATCGTGTGACGAATCCTATTCAGCTACGAAAAATGTGGATGGCGCCACCGACGCGACAACAGGAGTGCTTTATTTTTCTATTGATCCGTATATGAAAATAAGCGGATGACGCCACCGAAAGGCGGCTACTAGTGCCTGATGAAAAGTGATGCAAACAGCGCGCTAAACGAAATCATATTTCAAACAGAGAATAAGAATTTAACTGCAAATATAAATTATATTGACTATTTGATTGCAAATAGCAACTCTGTAAACTATTGCAAATAGTAACTATATGCCAACCAAATAGAGTGTCCAAAATTAAACTGGTACTGTTTGCCTAAAAAAAAAAGATTTGTGCATTTCGCATGAAATTCATTGTGGACTCGCTGTACAAAATCATTTTTTACATAAAGAAATAAGGAATTACGTTTACAACATTTCGTGCTTCTAACGAAGTTTTTGTCTAAAGCTCGACTTGGTTTTCAGCTGGTCCACGAAAATTTTTAAGGTCACCGACGGGCATGGAAATAATACGCGATCCTACTGGGAAGTTTTTGGGGAAAAAATTTGGTTTGCAGGGAAAAGTCGAAAGGAAAATTAAGGAAGTTATGACCTAAAAAAAGTCATCAGTTTGTTTAAAAACTCAGGAAAAGTCTAATTTTGGATGATTTTTGGGAAGTTGTATAGGGAATTGGGAAATGGCTCTTTAGGGAATTCGCAAGCTAATTCCTGGTTTCCGGGGAATTTTGTCGGTTACCGGGAAAAAAACATTATTTCCATGCACGGTCACCGAATGTCTTCCGCAAATCACTGCAATATTTTCTTCTCATTGACAAAACTCAAAATAAAGTTCCTAGCACAGAACTTACTTTTCAAGATGCAATGCAAATTTCAACGGCGTAAAACATTTTAATTTAGATTAAAGATGTCATTGAGTCAATCAAGAAACAGTTAATATTTACAAACATCTACTTGTATAATCAGTTGTCAACGAAAGAACTGACAACACAATAAGTCATCGAAGTGATACATTTTTATGAGAAAAATATCTTGTAAAGTTTTTTTTTTTAAATCGATAGATAATTTAATGCCGAGTAAAACATCTTAATGTGGTAAAATGTAAAAACGAGACAATACTGTAACATTTGAAAAAAAAATTACGATTCTTGCTAACCTTATAGACAAATAGGTATTTCCTATTTTACTTTCACGTAGACAATTTTATTGCTAGTTTTATAAGCGTATTTCAAGGTCAGGAAATGAAGGAATGTAAGTACTGACAAAGATATTTTAATGTATTAAAGTTGTAATGATGCCCCCTCCACTGAGCGCTTTTAACGCTTCAGAGCTTTCCCTTTATATAGTTAGTCATCAAAAAGCTTCAAAGCCCTTATTTACAATCTTCAGATTTTCGTCTGTGTGTTTAAAAGTTCCTCGAACATTTAAACCATTCGGATGAATATCCTGTATATTTTTTACAATTTCACTTATTTAGGCATAAATCGTACTATAAATACCACAATTGCCATCAAAACTTTTTTTTTAGTTCAGGCTCCATTAGAAAAATATAAACCGTAAATGGTAAAAACTCGTAAAGAAGTTGTTTTTATTGACATACATAAAATACACCTTATTGTTGCAACTGTTGTTTACTCTGCAGTGATAGTAAAGTCTTGCTGTTTAGTTGAAACATTAAATTGTGCGAGAGGTTGTTCGATCTATCGCAACATTTGCATCGAGTATAAGAGTTTTTTTTTCAAATCTAACCTTTTTAGTTTTTTGAAGGGTATTTCGAGGATCAAGATCAATTCTATTCATCTGAACGTCACTCCATTTGGCCATGCAATTCTTTGTTGTCGCCAAATTCCAGGGACGATTTTTAAGAAAACATTTTTCCAAATTTTCTCAAAATTTTTTCAATTATTCTAATTTTCTCAAATTTTTCCAAGTTTTTTCTCAAATATGTTTTCCAAAAAATAATGCCTGCCAAATCCCGTAACATTAACAAAATGGCCGACACTATTCGCACACAGTGCGAATAGCACACACTGCGAATAGTCTCCATGAGAAACTATTCGCAGTCGAATTGAGGCCAGACGTTGATTTAATATAATGATAATATGCAGCGCAAAAACTGAAAGTGTTGAAAAATTATTCCGCTGGTGGGTCCGGTATTTGTGACGCAATTTTTTTAACACAACGCAATTTTGTTTTAAAAAAAGCGATGTAATTTTTTCAGGAAATTAAAACTTTGAACATAAGGTTCCATTCAAACAAACTTTTATCAGCGATAGCGTCACCTCAAGCGATATCAATAATTTTGGAAGCAGCCCTACGGACTGCGTCACACTCTACCTTTAAAGAGGTTTTTGTTGTGGTATCAGTCGTTTTGGAAGTTTTCAAAAGTTGAAAAAATTTCTATTTTTTGAAAAAAATTTTCTCAGAAAAGAAAATTTTCTTAGAAAAAAATTTTCTCAGAAAAAAAGTTTTTTCTTCAAAAAAAAGTGTTCTCAAAAAAATTTTTCGTCAAAAAAATTTTTCTTCAAATAGTTTCTTCGAAAAAAATTTTTCTCCAAAAAAAGTTTCCCGTTGGAAAAAATTTTCTCTAAAAAAAATTTTCTCCTAAAAAATTTTCCAAAAAAAATTCGCCGAAAAAAATTTATCCAAAAAAAAATTCTCCGAAAAAACTCCAAAAAAAAAATCTCCGAAAAAAATTCTCCCAAAAAAAATTTTTCTCCAAAAAAAATTTTCTCCGAAAAATATTTTTCTCCAAAAAAATTTTCCTCCAAAAAAAATTTTCTCCTACCTTCGGCTACCTTCGGAATACTTTGTATCACCTTCGCCTGCCTTCGGAACACTTCGTATCACCTTCGACTACCTTGAGAACACTTCGTGTCACTTTAGGCTACCTTCGGAACACTTCGTGTCATCTTCTGCTACCTTCGCAACACTTCGCGTAACCTTCGGCTACCTTCGGAACACTTCGTGTCACCTTCGGCTACCTTCGGAACACTTCGTGTCACCAATTCTTCTCAGTGATTCATATAACCTTCCTGAAGAAACCAACTGTCTAGGTATTCTTATTCAGAATTTAGCAAAAAATCCAAGATAGTGTCACTTTGACAGTTGGCAAAATGCTAAAAATTCTCCTGACCGAAGAGCTATTGTTACTCCGGAGCTAAAATTCGAAAACTCCGAGCGTTGCCTAAAAAACCGTCAAAATTGACCACTTTTCCACATGCCACGGTTTTTCCAGAATTTTCTCGGAAAAGCGGCAAATTTTTCATATGGGGCCGAGATTGACGTTCCCTGAAAATTTCAGGAAGATCGGCTGTCTAGTTCTCGAGATCGAAAATTATTAATAGATAGAACATAGAAACCGACAGATCAGAAAAAAAGTTTTCATTATGATGAGAATAATAGCAAAATGGAAATCCCATAGAAAAATGTCATTTTCAAACCTCGATATCTCAGCAACTGGAAGCAACCTTGCTCTATGACTATGCAGGACTTTGGAAAATTCGAAATTTCTCAAAATTTTTACTTTTGTCGCACCAGCTTTTTATATTTTTCTTTTAAATTAGAAGGTTCAATGTTTTCAAATCCGTTCGAATTCCGCAAATCCGATAAGATTTCGATTTTTGACGACCTTTCAAAGTTGGTGAAAATACACTGAAAACACGAAGTGATCGGATACTTGTGCTTATTGACTTGAACTGGAAAATCTGCTTTTACCGGGTTTGTTTGAACTGGATCTGGGGTATCAACTGGTACTGTGAGTTTGAAACGTGACTTCGTATTGGCACTATATGTGGAAAAACTTCTGAATGCATCGAATATTTGAATTAGGCAATCTTCTATTAAATTTTTGAATAAAATATTTTTTGGAATTTCATTTTTACCCAGGAAGCCGAGTGCGAATAGTCTCCAAGAGATGCTATTCGCAGTGTGTGCGAATAGTCTCCAAGAGATGCTGTTCGCAGTGCGTGCGAATAGTCTCCAAGAGATACTATTCGCAGTGTGTGCGAATAGTCTCCAAGAGATGCAACATCTTCGTATCAAAATTCTAAAACAATTTCTGAGTCATTCTCATCAAATTACTCAAAAGACGTGAAACGTATGGATAGTATAACACAGCAAATAACGTTTGTGACATTCACCTCAACTCATTTTTGAACACCTATGTTTGCTGTAAAACTTAAATCATTCTTCAAACCTTTCTCAAATCCATACACCTGTGTTTTTGCCCTCCAGTGATAGGTAAAATAGTTTTAAGAAATGTATGAGATTTTCTCGTTTTCCTATCACTAAGTACGTACTTTGCTGTCTGAACTATCTTATTAGAAAGTTTTCGTGTCATAATATTGAACCTCGAATACTTTACATTTATTTACTAAAGACAAAGTTTTATTATTTGATTTATTTACTTTGTAGTTTTTGGTAAGGCAGTAATTAATTCAATACACGTTGCTTCAGATATATAAACAGTTCAGCTATTTTCGATCTAATTAGTACATGCGACAAAGTACGTGAATCTGAAGCAACATATTAATTCTACGTAAATTGCTAGTGAACGCAAAAACAGTTTAAATTATGTGGATGTTTTCATTGAATCAATTTTTATTAGTACAATAAACAATATCAAAGTAAACGGACATGCAACATTTTTTATAAGAAAATTAAATTACTTGCCGCGTGAAAAAGGGGTTGCAGTGAGAAGTCCTAAAAGGGTAATTCTCAGACGTAAATGGAAGATAGACGAGATAGGCAAAACCAAGCCGAACCTCTCAACTAAAATGTTTCCTTCACTAACTAGGGCCGACCTTAGAACTAACCTGTTGCTCTAAGTAGAGGCCTTGTACCCACACTTCCATGGACAATACTTTTCCCTTCAATTTTGTCTACAACATATGAAACAAATTTTTACTGCTAGCATTGATATTAGACCGAGCTCTGCGTAAAAATGGTCTTGAATACGGTTAGGCCTTCGAGCAAGAGTTAGCGCCTTAGCTAAATCCATGGGCCTAAACTCAAACTACTTATTATCATAAATGCTTGGGCTTACATTGACTTTTTGAAAAATAAAACAGGAATTAGATAAGACTTAGAAAGAAACCAAGAACCACAGTAACAGATTCAACTACAAATCTTTACAAGGATATTTGAGTGTTACCTACGTTACACTCTAGCTGTATTCTCACCAACTACAGTAGATACAAAGTTTCTATGTCCTACAATATGATTGGAAGTAAAATGTAACTGGGGTAATGCTGGAACGGCTCGGCTCATCACTCAATTGTTCAATTGTTATTGTTGCAACCTATTTTTGCAAGAGTAAAAAAAAGTTTTCCTCTTCAGTGCCCTAGGACCTTGATTTGTGATCTGATCTAATCATTTCTCTATATAGCGTATGTCTTTCATTCCGGAAATCAAAACAACGTGCATTGTATCTGAGCTTTATAAATATAAATATATTAATGTAATATCATTGTATTCTGGCTATTTCAGTATCAAGATTAATGCATTTTGGCATTGAAACAGCAAATATTGTTTA
Source organism: Pseudolycoriella hygida (assembly GCA_029228625.1). NCBI lineage: Eukaryota > Metazoa > Arthropoda > Insecta > Diptera > Sciaridae > Pseudolycoriella > Pseudolycoriella hygida. Next base: position 9,745,303 of record CM055406.1, on the reverse strand, counting down.
ATGTGATGAACATTGAAAATTGTTTCTTCTATCTGCTCCGAATGATAAATGTAATTAAAAGGATTTTTATTACTTTTATTAATACATTGCACTTCCTCATTATTTGTAGTAAAAAAACATTTTGCATCTCATTACCAATTTTTGTGGAGTTTTTACTTTTTGTGATCGAGTTGAGTTATGACCAGTTAATTTCTTTTAATTGCCCCATGTTACATTGTATACCATTCTTTTCAATGAAATAATATCTTTTGCATAGTGAATGAAAGAAAATTTTGTATTAGCGTTTGCATAATTTACAAAATAGCAATTCGAATGGAATGACCAAACATCGGCTACATAGCTCGAGTAAATTAAGTAAGAGAGTTCAGAAACATTCACAAGGAGATAGCGATTTTCTGTTGTATTGTTAATATTTAGACATTGTCCTAAAATTATTCGAGAGCCAGTATCGTTTTATCGGTATGTTTCTCTTTGAATGAAATGTTTTTGTCCATGGAAGAAGTCCTCTCGTTAGGGCATATTGTCGCCCTATCCCAAGAAATTATGGAAAATTGAGAAGAACATTTTAGTCAATGGAAGAATGGGTCGGAGACCTCTCTTTACGGCTCTAAAGCTCTACCCACTACTATTTTTCGGGAAATGTGCTCGAGCGGTTCACGTTTCGGGAAATATGATCAAGCGAAGCTCGAGCGGTTCACGTTACGGGAAATATGCTCGAGCAAAGCTGGAACGGTTTACGTTATGGGAAATCGCTTTAAGATGGGAAATGACTAAAAAATGGGAAATCGCTTCAAAGTGGGAAATGACTAAAAATGGGAAATCGCTTCAAGATGGGAAATGACTAAAAATGGGAAATCGCTTCAAAGTAGGAAAAGACTAAAAAATGGGAAATCGCTTCAGGATGGGAAATCGCTTCAAGATGGGAAATGATTAAGAAATGGGAAATCGCTTCAAAGTGGGAAATTACTAAAAATGGGAAATCGCTTCAAAGTGGGAAATGACTAAAAAATGGGAAATCGCTTCAAAGTAGGAAAAAACTAAAAAATGGGAAATCGCTTCAGGATGGGAAATGACTGAAAAATGGGAAATCGGTTCAAGATGGGAAATGACTAAGAAATGGGAAATCGCTTCAAAGTGGGAAATGACTAAAAAAGGGAAATCGCTTCAAAGTGGGAAATGACTAAAAATGGGAAATCGTTTCAGGATGGGAAATGACTAAAAAAGGGAAATCGTTTCAGGATGGGAAATGACTAAAAAATGGGAAATCGCTTTAAAGTGGGAAATTACTAAAAGTGGGAAATGACTAAAAATGGGAAATCGCTTCAAGATGGGAAATGACTAAAAAATAGATGGGAAATGACTAAAAAATGGGAAGTCGCTTCAAAGTGGGAAATGACTAAAAATGGGAAATTGCTGAAAACGGGATGAAAACGGGAAATGAATAAAAAATGGAAATTGCTGAAAAATTGGGAAATGAATAAAAATAAATAAAAAATGGGAAGTGGCTGAAAAATAGGAAGTGAGTAAACAACTTAGTTGAAAAAAATTATGAAAAATTTCGCTAGCTCCGCCTGCGGCTTTTAGAAACTCTTAAAATATTTGACTGAGATTTTGATGACTTCGTTCAAAAAAAAATCTCGCTCGCTTCGCTCGTGATTTGTAAAATTTTTCTTTGTAAAATTTTTATTGACATGTCAACGATTTTTTAAAACTTATTCAAAAAAATCTCGCTCGCTCCGCTCGCGGATCACAAATTTTTCTTTGTAAAATTTCGATTGATATGTTAACAAGTTCGTTAAAAGTTATTAAGAAAAATCTCGCTCGCTCCGCTCGCGATTCATAAATTTTTCTTAATAAAACATTGATTGATATGTCAACGGTTTCGTCAAAAAGTATGAAAAAAAATCTCGCTCGCTCCACTCGCAACATTTCAACATTTTGGTCACCGGGAAATAGCTTTTGGCCATCGGGAAATCGCATTTTGATCACCAGGAAATCTCAATTTTTCACCGTTGAAACTTGCATTGCAATTGCAATAGAAGTGCAAAGATTCTATGAGCTCTTTACAGTTAACAAAAAAGTGCGATGCTGTGAAGTTTAGGAGTAACACGGCAGTACATAGGTATATTGAACGTTCAGTAGTCATATGCTAATCAATATTTGTGTTACGTGAAAATGTTTTTTTTTTTTTACATTTCAGTAAATTTTTTTTTCAAGACGAAGTGGAAATCAGGATTTTGGCTAGTAGAATTTTGGCTTTACTATTGAAATACTGTGGAAATTCGAATTCCACATAATAAGCGAAATGGGTCTGCTAGTTGACTGATTAGCGGATCGCTAGTTCGCTACTAGCGAAGTGACTGACAAAATAGATTTGCTACTAGCGGCGCTAGTGACTAGCGTCGCTAACCCAACCTTGGATGTACGTTATCATTGGAAAGCCTCACTCTCGATGCAATTTTCTTCCATTTTCACTCTTAGGGGACAAGAGACATCCACATCTTTAAATATATCAAGCGTATGCTTTTAGCAAGCTCCCCTCCCCAAACGCGTGCGTAATATGTGGATGACCCCTTATTGAGGAATTTTTCATTATCTCTTGTCATTTATAAAAAATATTATGAAAATGAAATGAAAATATTTTAAAATAACTATTTCACGTTGCTTGAATCGAAAGTAGAAGAATCTAGTTGCTAGACAAAAAAACGGTTGATAGGTTTTGGCATACGGTATTAGAATATCACGCTTTTCGAAATAATCACCTATTACACTGTTGTCGTGTTCTGGATAAATTGTCTGATTTACAATGAAATTATACGGATTAAACAGATTTTAAGCTTCCAAATAAATTTCTGAGATAATTATTATTATTTTTGTTTTTGAAAAGATTAAGTGTGATGTCAACAGAAGTATTACGACTATTTTCGAGTGATATTTACTTGAAAGAAACAAATTGAATTTATTTAATATAATACATTAGATGAACAAATGTTTGAAATTTGTATTTGTGTCAATAGGTATACACAATAGATGGAACATCCGATAGCCTAATCATAAAACATTTATTTATTCACAACTGAGCGATAGCGAGTAAGCGGTATTCGCACATAAACAGTAGTGCTTGTAAATTTATTGTTTTGACAACTGGGATGCTAAATGTGAGCAAATTGGAACAGAACAGTGGCTCATACAAGAGAAATAAAAATAATGATCGCTATCTCTCTCATAAAAAAGACTTACTTTTAAGGTGAATTTCACTAAAGACGTATATACTCCTATGGATAATCAGATCCATAGATGACATCCGCGTCCGCAAATAGTCGGTATCCTCAGTATCGAGGATACCAGGAAAACTATTGGTCCAAAAACTTGGATACCGGGAAACGCATCTAGCCTAGTGGGAACACAAATTGAAAATTTGCCGAAGGCGAATTTTTGCCTCATTTTGAAGTAAATATGCGAAACAAAACTAACTTGAAATTGTAGCTGACTGGAAAGTAAATGAGACCGGGAAGTAAAGTTGGCCGGGAAATATAGATGACCGGGAGTATTTCTCGGACCGGGAAGTAAAGTTGATCGGGAAGTATGTCTGACCGGGAAGTAAAATTTATCGGGGAGTATAACTGACCGGGAAGTAAAGTTGACTGAGAAGTATAACTGACCGGTAAGTAAAGTTGACGGGTAGGTATAGCTCACCGGGAAATATATCTCGGACCGGGAAATAAAGCCGTAGCTGACCGGGAAATAAAGTTGATTGGGAAGTATGTCTGACCGGCAGTTCAGCTGACCGGGAAGTGACGTTTACCCGGAAGTATATAATATACATCTGACTGGGAAGTGAAGTTGACCGGGAAGTATAGCTGAGAGGGAAGTGAAGTTGACCGGGAAGTATAGCTGAGAGGGAAGTGAAGTTGACCGGGAAGTAAAGTTGACAGGGAAATTAAGTTGACAAGGAAATATAACTGACCGGTAAGTAATTGGGAAATACAATTGACCGGGAAGTGTAGCTGACCGGGAAATATAACTGACAGAGAAATAAAGCTGACAGGGAAGTACAGCTGACCAGGAAATAAGGTTGATGGGGAAGTAGAGTTGGCAGTGATGTATAACTAACCGGGAAATGAAGTTGACCGGGAAGTAAAGCAGACCGGAAAATACAACTGACGAGGAAGTATAGCTCATCGAGTAATATAACTGACCGGGAACTATAGGTCGTCGGAGTGTGTGGAGATTGTCAGTATCAGTAGGTGGGAAATAACTTGAAAATAGGAAATGGCCTGAAAATGGGAAACGACTTCAAGCTAAAAAATATAAACTAATGATTAAAAAAAGGGAAATGATCTGGAGTTGAAATGATTAGAAACTGGAATAGTTGTGATTTTGGTCGAGATTTCAACGAATTTGTTGAAAAAAATTCTAAAAAATATCGCTTGCTCCGCACGCGATTCTTAAACATTTCCTTTTAAAATCTTCGCCTGCTTCCTTATAGGAACAAAAATCCTACTTATAATAAACCATGTAATTAAATTATTTCACCTGGAGCTCAAAATTTGAAGAACAAATGAAAACTCAGCAAAATTGTTCGCCTGACGTTCAGTATCATAATTTTTGTCAATGTTTTCCATCTCCCCCTTCCCTGCGTCCAGAATTTCTCCCTAGTGCACTGAAATCAATATTTTTTCACGGGGAAATATTTATTTTTCCACCTGGAAATTTTGCCAAATTTCACGGATGCCGGGAAATATGGCAAAATCGGATTTTGATACCGGGAAGAAAACAGTATTTCCACACGTGGTGTCATCGGATAGCTGAGAGCTTTCTAACGACACCCCTATTGCCTGCATCGGAAAAAGTTGAAAGAATGAGAAGCAAAAAACGAAAAAACATTTGCATGTTTATCACTCACTATGCGGTGTACATAATCAAGCGTAAAAGATTTTATGTCGGATGAAAGAGGGTAAGTCCCTACACCTATCCATGGTATCGGTTCTTTGATTTCGCACTTTGTCCTAAAGCAAAAAATCCTTGTCGCATATATTTCTTTAAATATTAAGAAACACCGAGTTCATAGAATTCCAGACAAAAATGATTTTAGTTTCGTTGGAAAAACGACTTGATTTTTTAAAAGTTCCCATATCTACAAAACATCACATCAGATTAGAATAATTTGTCTTGGGTGCCAAATGCGGTGGATTTGACTATTCAAATGGTAGTGTTGTGAAGATCGCGAAAGTAAAATTTTATAGACAATACAATAAGTTAGCTTTTTTACTTACTTAGTTGGCCCTTAAAACCTGTTATTGATTTTGGCCTCCTCCAGCATCCTCCTCCAATCGGACCTATTCCGCGCCAACGTTCTCGTATCGCCTACTCCTAGTTCCTTCAGATTCGACTCCACCACGTCTTTCCATCTTGTCTTTGGTCTTCCTTGTTTGCGGTTGCCATCGGGATTAGTGTTTAGCAGCTTCAGGGTTCACGTTCTTTCTTCATACTTTGTACATGACCGAGCCACCTCAGACGATTGATCTTCGCCAAACACCTTCCACGCTCACTCCTCCAAAAATTAACCGAAGAATCCTTCTTTCAAATACCAAGAGTGTTTGCTCGTCTCGTTGTGTCATGCGCCAAGCTTCCGACCCATATGCTACAACTGGTCGTACCAGCGATCTGTACAGTTCACACTTAAGGTTGCGGTTGAGTGTTTTAGACGGAAAAAGTTTTTGTAGACTGTAATAACTCCTGATACCCTTCTACGTATTTCTTCTCCTATGTTATTAGCACTGTTCTAGCATCTTTAATTCGTGGAAGTTGTGTCGCTTTGATCAAAGCTGTGAACTTACCATATTAATAACTTACCATAATCTAGCGGCGAATTGAATTTGATCGTTAATTTTTCTATGAATCCTATTAAAATACACTATATAAAGTGATACTGTCTTAAACGTAAACAATTTCCAATTTATTTTGTATTTTTATTTTCTCCGAGCTTTTATTTATTTTATTTTATTTTATCTAAACGATGTGTCATTTTAAAAGTAAAGTATTTCTCCCCTTTAACATTCTTCTATATAATTTTTATCTTCTTGCTAATTTTTTACACCCGTATTACAAAAATGTAGCTGTAGCAAATGTGCATTTTGCATTTGCTATGTACGACGCGACGAATGTTGCCATTAAGGCTACAAACCAGATTGTGTATACGTGTTTTAATTTTAATAATTATATTTTGATACCAATACTTGCTTAAAATTTAAGCACAAAGTGCTGATATTGCACAAGATTTGTTTATTTTCATAGTGCAGTATTAACAGATTTACAAGCGGAAAATTTTATGAATATTTGGTTTTATATTCAAACAAATATTCATAAAATACTGCATATGCAATCACGTAACAACTACGTGTGAATAAATGGGTGTTACTCTTATCACTTGAGCTTTAGTAATGAATAATGATACATTTGAAAACGATTGGTCATTAGGCATTCGACAAATTTGATTTTGTAGTCAGTTATTGATTCTAGAAGATTATATAGATTCTTACAACTGCGTAATATTAGAAAACAGTTTTTCTTTTAATCATTTCCGCGTAATAATTCAAGTCGATAAAAAACGTGGCTAGATTTTCTGAAATAGCCCACTTCAATGAAAGAATTCGATAAGAATTTATAGAGAAAAGTATTGCAATGTACTGCGGCAGACTTATTGCGATTCAGTCCACTTTTATTACATTTATTCATTTGCTCCACAATTTTACTTTTGTGTTTCTAAGAAGTTCGATTAACTGACGGCACACGCTTCAATGACATCATGTTTCCCGTATCTAATACGGAAGGTACGGAGTTTAACTAAAATTAAAACCGCAATAAATATCTAATTAATTTGGTATGGGAGCGATGGGAGTGAAGTAATCAAATAATAAGAAGCGGCCAACACCTTAGGATATTAGAGCCCTAATGACTTCAATACCTGGTTTGATGCGGAGTGTGCTGATGTTACAGAACGTAAAAACGCTGCGCGTTTAAAAAAAGGAATACAAAGAACTGAGCAAACGGCGAGGATAGGACGCTACTTCAGTTAGAGAGATTGTGTAGCGCATATGAGTCACGAAAGTGTAAACGTATAAACAATCAAAGGAAAGGATTCAACCCCCGAATAATCATATGGAAAGCAGTAAAGGGAACGTTGCTTACTGCAAAACATGATGTCTTGGAGAGTTTCAAAGAGCATTTTGATGCATTGTACAACGGGGATGATGATGTGACTGATGATAACGATTTTTCCTTTATCGACGACGATGGTCGTATCGTAGCAATAGAGGAAGTCAGCAGAAATTGCCTAACTCAAGAACAACAAAGCTTCCGGTCCGGATAATATTCCAGCGGAACTGCTGAAGATGGGTGGTGAGGAATTGTCATAAGTGATGTATGATTTAGTAAATAGAATATGGATTACGGAAAACTTGCCTGACGAGTGGTTAGAGGGTGCCATCTTACCTCTACACAAGAAAGGTGATAAAACCGTGTAATTGCCTTGCTGAACACGGCTTACAAAGTTTTTGCTCGAGTGCTATTCGACAGACTAAATCCACGGGCTGGGAGTGTCATTGGGGACTATCAAAGCGGATTCAGACGAGATCGCTCAACAACTGACCAAATATTTACCCTTCGTCTGATTCTGCAAAAGGGCAAAGAATTTCAAGTCCGGACGTACCATCTTTTCATCGACTTCAAACAAGCTTACGACAGGACCAAGTGTATGGAATTGTATGAGGCGTTGAAGGAGCTGGGCGTTGAAACAAAGTATATTCGTCTTGTGAAAGCGACTTACTGTTTAACTTTGCATTGGAAATTGCAATGAGACGTGCTGGTATCCAAATCAACAAAACGCTATTGAATGGAACAGTTCAAGTTCTGGGCTTTGCAGACGACTTGAACCTTGCCAGTCGTACACATGCAGCAGCAGTTGACACTTTCACAAATCTGAAAATCCAAGCTGAGAGGATAAGTTTGATGATAAATGAGTCTAAAACCAAGTACATGAAGACCGAGCCGAATCCGGTAGCCAATCAACAAGGAGACACAATATGCATTGGAGAGTTCAACCTCGAGATAGTGGATGAGTTCATTTATCTTGGAGCGCTGTTCCGGTCGGATGGTGACAACACACCTGAAATTCACAGACGTATCATGACGGCAAGCAGATGCTATCATGGGGTAATTAAACGTCTACGCTCAAAGTTAATAACGAAGAAAACGAAGTGCGCGATGGATCAAAAATAGAGCCCTCAAGTTATTCCGTAACGATCCAGAAGGGCGAAGAGGAGTTGGTCGCCCAAAACTTCGACGGATGGAATAACATATTTTTGATTTGTTTGCAACTACCAACTGAATCCATTGTTTCAAACAATCGGTAAACAGTTTGAGGGGACGGTTTCATAAACCCATTGATCATGCTTTATGTTAATATCCTCAAACGAAAAGTCAGACATGTTTCCGTTTTCTGCAATTTCGCTCCCAAATGCTCTGTCTGTGTCTACCTTAATTACTTCGTTGATAAAATATTCTCGAAAATGGTAATATGCTGCAAGATATCCTATGCTTAATGTAAGCTTACGGACAAAATAACGAACGAAACGGTTTCAGATCTTTAGATAGACATTTGAAGGAAACATCTTTTTAGAGTTGTGAAGTAGACTGAAGCCCATCGCTCCATGCTTACTTATGAAAAACATTGAAATCGACATCTTCAATCGATTCGAAGAAGGGAATAATTACGCTAAAATGATAATATATAGTAATTCCCATCAGATAAGATTCATCAACCATTTTATTCAGAAAAACGTAATATTATAAAAAATTGCAATTCATTTAAAAATTGTATGGTAAGTTTTCTAGACATTTGCCGGCCGTAACATTTATTCAAGGACTAATTTTTCCAAGTGCAATGCACTAGTAAAGATGATTCAAAGGTTAAATATCTACATCATCTTTAAATAAAAAAACGAAAATGAAAAATCATGTCAAATAAAAAGATTTATAAAAGACTCTCATGCACAAAAAATTGAGCCGCATTATCGTTGTCGCAACCGTACTCGAGAGCAATTTAAATCGTTTCCGTCATTGACATGAGCGCGAATGCGAAAATTGAGGTTTATGCAATTTATGGAAAGTGCATAATCGTAATTAAATGTGCGTATAATAACGTACGTTATGTCCAATGCTTAAATAAATATTTACGATTTGTTTTGTGTGTTCGTTTTCACTTAAAATGTCGTTATAAGCAATAAATAAAATATGCATTTCAATTCATATTATAAGACATGTTCTCGCATTATTAATCGAAATGCTTTCAATGTGGACATTTGATCTTCAAAATTGATAAGTTAATTTGTGAGTTTTTTAATATGAGTGAACCCGTGCTTAGGGGCCGTTCAAAAGTTAAGTAACGTTGTAAAGGAAGGGAGGTGGAGTTCGACATTTTATAACAGCGCTACAGGTGGAGACAGTCGCTTTACGTCACGAAAGTCTAAGCAAGAATTTGGAAAAACGCGCAACATTACACATAACTTTTAATCAATCAATTTTCCAACGTTTTCCCTTTGTTTTCGAGAATTTCACGAAGATTCTAGTACATGAGAGAAGATTGTGAAAAGATTTTTGAATGTCATGTACCAGGATTTTTAGAACTTATTTCCCGCTCGTTTCCATCTAAAATGTGGTTTGGTATGGATTTGGTGTGGTATGGATTTTTCTTTCCGTCCATTATTCAACAATTTTAACAACGGCTTAAGTGACCAAATGAATTCCATTTCATATAAACATACGGAATCGTATCGGTCTGCGTAGAATATGTTCACACGCTATATGAAATTAAGATGAAACGGATGAAGATGAAATTAAGTTCCTATTGGATGTATCAATGAGAGTTCCGCAAGGAAGAGTTCTATCTCCCTTGCTTTTTATTATCTTTATGAATGACTTTTATGATTTGCCTATCAAATCTGCTCCTTTCGGATTTGCTGATGATACAAAATTGCTTGAATCACCTTCAACTGTTTCGAGCAATGTCTCCAAAGATTTGGTCATTATTGCTGAGTACTTAACAAACTCACCCTGAACTTGAAAAAATTGCTCACTTCCATAAGCCCCATGTGCAACTTGCTGACACGGCCACATTGAAGTTCAATGATGTTACCATCAAAACGTTTACCACCGTAGAATGTCTTGGATTGATTCTCGATGAATTTCTCGATTGAAAAGAGCACATTCGTAATATTTGCAAGATCGTCTCTTGTCGGGTAGGTATAGTTAAGAAGTTACGCTTCTTACCAAAAAAGATCCTCAGTTTGATATGACACTGTCATTTGACTTATTGTGTTATCACGAACTTCATATCTTACATAAAAAAGCTCTTACTTTCATAGTAAATCCTTGGATGTAAGGTGCGAAGCCAGAATTTGCAATTTGCATTGTGTATGTTTATTTGCTTCCAACTGCTTTGCTTCTATCGTCTTTCCTCTCTTCCTAGTAGTAGTAGATTTTGTTTTTTCTGTTTCCTTTTTTTGAATTAATTTTTTACCTTATTTTTTATAATAACTTTGATTGTAGCTCCTTTGCGTTGTTCGTGATACGTGATATTTAAAATTTCACCAATTCTTTACTAAGACAAACAAATTTTAGCTCAAAAAATTATTTTTATTTTTTACACATTGTATTGTACTGAATTACTTACTTACTTACTTACTTTACCGGCACTACAACCCATTAAGGGTCTTGGCCTTCTCCAACATGCTTCTCCAACCGGGCCTATCTGCAGCTAACGTCTCCCAGCTGGTTACTCCCACAGTTCTTAAGTTGGCAAAAGCAGCGTCGCTCCACCTGGACTTGGGTCGCCCTGCACTCCTTTTGCCTTCAGGTTTGGACTTCAGAATTTTTTTTGGAATACGATGTTCATTCATTCGTTGTACGTGACCGAGCCAACGTAGTCTATTTATTTTGGTGTTCTGACTATGTCGGGCTCTCCAAAAAGCTCTATGAGCTCGTGATTATATCGTCTGCGCCATCGGTTCAGTTTTCGGTCAAATACTGGTCCAAATATTGTACGCAGTACCTTTCGCTCGAACGTATGCAGAGATTGTTCATTTTTCTGTGTCAAGCACCACGACTCCGAACCGTACGTAACTACCGGTCTGATCACACTTTTATAAAGTGCGCATTTTGAATTTCGGCTTACTGACTTGGACTTTAGAATTTTCAGCAGGCTGTAATAACTCCGGTTGCCCAAAGTTACTCGCCTTTTTATTTCGTCCGCAATGTCGTTGTTTATGTTCAGCTCTGATCCAAGGTATACGAACTTATTGACCAGTTTGAATGTGTGTGTGTCGATCGTTACGTTATCTTCCCGATATCGATTCGTAGGTGGGATGACCATGTATTCCGTTTTTCCGTCATTGACCTTCAACCCAAGGTCGGTACCTTTCCTCTCCAAGGCCATAAACTTATCTTTAACAACATCCATAGTTCGGCCAATAATGTCCAGGTCATCTGCAAAACCAAGCAACTGACTGGACTTTGAGAAAATGGTGCCGCTGGAGTCTATGTCCATGGTTTGAACAGCTGCTTCGAGTGTTAAATTGAAAAGCAGCGTTGCAAGAGGATCTCCTTGACGTAGGCCTTCCTCAATGTCGAAAGTCTCTGACATTTGAGTGCGGATCCTTACTCGGCTGTTAGCTCCGTTTAGTGTTAGCTTCGTTAGCGAGATCAGTTTGTTGGGAATTCCGAACTCCTCCATGACTCTCCATAGCTTACTTCTTCTAACACTGTCATAGGCTGCCTTGAAGTCACCGAACAAATGGTGTGTTTCAATGTTGTACTCCTTGCACTTCTCCAAGATCTGTCTGATATTAAACAGCTGGTCCGATGTTGAACGACCTACACGAAAACCACTTTGGTATTCACCTATCGTAGATTCCGTGTATGGGTGAAGGCGCTGATATAGAATATTTGCAAATATCTTGTAAGCAATATTCAGCAGAGCGATTCCTCGAAAATTGCCACACTCCAATTTGTCACCTTTTTTGTATATGGGACAAAGTATGCTGGTCTTCCACTCTTCCGGTAACTCCTCGTCATTCCAGAGGCGTATGATGAGCTCGTGCATCTCCATACATAGCGCGTTGCCGCCGTTCTTGAAAAGTTCACCGGGTAGGTTGTCAGTCCCCGGGGCTTTGAAATTTTTGAGCTTTAAAATTTCAGCTTCAACTTCTTGCATCGTTGGTTCTTCTATGTATGGTTGCGCAGTCTGAAATGGCAATGCGTCGTTTTCGTCGTCTCGGTTGAGCGGTCTGTTCGGGTTAAGCAGTTCCTTAAAGTACTCAGCCCATCTCGCGATACACCTTTCCTCATCTGCTAAGACCAATCCATGCTTGTCCTTACACAGCAAAGGTTGTTGACTGTACCCGTTTCTGGATTCGTTCACTTTCCGGTAAAAGTTCCGAGTCTCCTTCCGATTGCCAAACTTCTCAATTTCGATCAAAACTTCCTTGTCACGCTGTCGCTTTTTCCGTCGGAAGAGTTTTCTCTCGAAATTTCTTTTAGAACGGTACTCTTCCTGGCCAGCTCGAGTGAATCTACTTAGAGTTTTCAGGCGAGCTGCGTTTTTGTCGTCCATGGCCTTCTGGCATTCATCGTCAAGCCAGATATTTCTTTTATTTCCCGTTCTCGTTCCCACTGTCTCTGCTGCGGCGCTCTCTACATTCCGTCTAATTTGATTCCACGCATCGTCTACGCTTCGTTGTTCGCTGACCATTCCGGCAATAATATTCGTCTTCAGCCTGTCGACATATTGACGTTTAATGTCTTCGTTCTGTAGTTTTTCCACGTCCCACCTTTCCAATGCCGGTTGTCGATTGTGTTGAACCGATATTCGAGACCTAACTGCCGCTCTCACCAGGTAGTGATCGGAATCTACATTCGGTCCTCTACAGCTTCTGACATTCAACATATTTGAACAGTGACGTGCATCTATCAAAATATGGTCAATCTGGTTCGTTTATCCGGTGATACCCATGTCGCTTTGTGGATGTCTTTATGTTGGAAATAGGTACTGCTGACAACCATGTTTCTTGATGCTGCAAAATCAACCACCCGCGTTCCATTTTCGTTCGAGTTTTCGTGAAGGCTATGTTTACCGATTGTGGGACGATAAAATAATTCGTGGCCTATTTTAGCATTAAAATCTCCAAGCACAATTTTAATGTCTCGTTTCGGCGCTCCATCATATACATCCACCAGTTTCTCGTAGAATAGCTCCTTCACCTCGTTGTCGCTTTGAGTTGGAGGTACTGAATTTGAATGAATAAACTGAACTGAATTGAACTGAAGTTTCCACAAGGAAAGCGCTAAAACTGTCAAAATTAGCAAAAATTTCCTCAATTTTCATCTAAAAGGTCTCATCAAGATATAATAAGCAGTAGGAATAATGAAGGAACTGAGTATAAATCAACAAACACTTTCCCAAAATGTAGCATGAAAAGGTCAATATTTGCTTCGAATATAGTGGGAAAGAAATTACCAATAAAATTTCATTGACACCACTTTGCAGACACTTGGTTTTTCGCATTTCCACAAAAAATGCAAAATAGATAATGTTCTTGCTTATAAATGATTGTGTTAGCGAGTAAGATTAACAACAAAGTTATGTAGAAACGTAATGCACTTGCACTCATCTATGAAGCCAACTTGGAGATGTAGCCAAAAATGTTGAATAAAGCTTAGTTCTCAATATAAGTAATGCAATAGCCGATGTTATGCGAATAATACTCTTTTAAGCGGAAGTGTGCGTTTTCCAATTTAAAAATATAAAATTGTCATTCTCTTAATTTGCAAACCTTCAAAAAGCATGTTGCTAAAATATAATTTTGACAAGTGGAACATATTTTAATGACCTATATTTCAACTTTCTATAAAAATTTAAAAATACATTTTTAATAATAAACGCATGTTTGAACAACGAACGTATCAATTATGATTGTTCTTGAATATTTGCGAATATTGCTGCTGAAAAAAATCGTTCAAGGTTTTCAGAATGTTGGATGTATTGCGAATTAGTTAGTTGTAAAGGTTGAAGTACTTTTAATGTAAATTGGGACAAATTGGAAGATTTTTTATGTGAGTGATTTGTAGAATTTGTGTTGAATATAATTATTACATTCCCATTCGGTAGATGTTTGTGAAGTAGATATGATTAGCTTTGTCAATTTATTAGGAATATGCTAAATCCTCTGATCATAGCGTTTACACTGACGATTAAAAGAGGCATAATTAGTAATAACTTTTCTCCACTCTCACTGCGCAAAAATTGCAATAACACCCAAAAGAAATGCATTGCGCAATAACATCCAATTTTAGAGTGAATCAACAAACACACTTTATTTACACAAAATATCACGAAAAATAATGGGAATTTATATTGTGTAAAATTATCATGAAAGAGAATTGGAGTTTTCCGCATACAAAACACCACAGAAAAATATTCTAAGTTTCCTCACACACTTGTGCATCTTATTTGAATGAGCCGTTTCGTCTTTGTTTTCGCTACCAACATGCGTTGCAATTTAAAATTCTCTAAGTGTATGACGAGGAGGATATTACATGAGTAGTTTGCAGTTACAAATGCGTTACATTTCGCTGAGAGCAGCTGCTAATAATTACTGATATTGATTCCGCTGATCATTATCTGTTCTTATAGTAAATGATGTCGTTGTTGGTAGGAGTAATAAAGAGGAGTTTGTTGAACATCGTCGTTAAACTCGCGCATTTCGTTCACTTCGGGAGCTAAGAATGAGCTGCATTTTGTCGTTTACTTGAAAATTTTTAATGTGCTGACCACTTTCTGCATTATCTATCAGCTTAATCAATCCGAACAGAAATTAAACAACAATTTTACACTTGCAAATACTATTTTAAACGTCCGTTATCGGTTTCGACGCATTTATTTCTCAAAGAAACTTTTTCAATTTTTAATATGTTTACAACAAATAACTCTATCGAAAAACAAAAGAAAAAATAAACTCATTGAAAAAGTGATGCCACCTTCATAACGCGCGGTTATCAAACAAACAAACTGTAAACAAAAATTCACCCAGCCTTTTTAATCGATCAAAATTGATTAGAATTTATTAAGATTTAATCAAAAATAATTTGTAAAAATTTCCACTGTTTATATCCATATTTTCGTTCGAATTCATTGGCAAACACTAAACTGGTGGAGACTTCCGGCTACGGCTTCGAGGTATATTTTATGTAAAATTATATTGACATTTCTCTATTTTCTTTTACCAATTCGAAATGTTCTTATTTCGACGATGAACAAAATAGGTCCAGCATCAGAAGATGTGTGTGGCGAAACATTTTTGTGTATATTAGCAGGAAGTGATTATGGTCGTCAAAAAGGTCAGAAAGGACCTATCTTGTCTATTCGGCGGCAGATCTCTGCATGCAAGGGCAAATATAACATTTCACATAAAAACATTTTATGCCCGCAAATTATTTTAAGTTTTAAGTTAAGTTAAATTTTAAGCAAAAGAGCGTAGTGACGTCTCGAAGTATATAAGGGACATGACCAAGCTCGGGCAAGTCATCGTATACATACATGTCTAGTATATGCGTCGACACGTCATAGTCATTTTCGATACTAGTACTAGCGTCGTATGAAAGTATTTTATCGCAAGAGATGTCAGATGTCGATACGAGTCGAAGTGGCGACGCACCGATTGGATTTTATCGGCGGCGCGCCGGCGAGCCGATGGCGTGGGGAAACCTTAGATTTGAAAATAATCCCGAAGATAAATAGATGTAGAAAAGAATAGCGGCCACTTCATGGCACTCCCATTACTTACTTATCTTACTGAAATAGGAATTTAGTTGAAATTTTGAATGAATTAACTCAAAATTTGAATGTTGTAGACGATATCCTGATGCATTTTGGCGACAAGTTCGCAATTTTTCAAATTTTAGGCTTCTTATAAAATTTATTGTGCAAAATATTTGTCGTAGGACTCGCTTTGGAGGGTTCTAAATTCGTTACTGATGGACAAGAAGTTTAACCTCAAAGATGTTTCACTGGAAGTACCAACGCTGGCACGGTACCTTTTATGAGCTTTACTGATCCTGTTTTTAAGATTCGTAAGACACTTGCTAAGCCAAGGTGGGTCATACATCAAGGTGGGTCATGATCGCCTCATCAAAACCAATCGATAGAATATTCTAGAAAGAGTCGACAACACCATCAGCATTAGGTGATTGAGTTTTCATTACTGACCAATCGATCAAATTCAAATAATCGTTTTTCGTAATGAAGTGATTTCGTCATTTATTTTCAAGCACTAATGCGAGAAAGTTATATGGAAATCCTTTCTCGCATTGCTTCATATAGACTGAGTTATGAAATAGTATATTGTGCACCGTGTTGCACAAAGATAATTTTTATAGCATCAGTCCTAAGTAAGGACAATTAGGACGTGTGCTACACTCAGTTCGGAAATAGTTATTTACGTAACTAGGAAATATATAATGTTTTTGACGAGTGTGTGGTTTGCAGCCCGCGGCGGAGATCTCGTATCACGGTGAGTAAATGTACCTGAATGATTCCCCTGTGTGCGAGAAATCATTTAATTTGATAATGTACTAATATTAATGCTTGAAAAATGTGAAGTACGACGGTCTTCATGCGTGTCTTGCTAAACGGTAAACACTTTAAAGAAATCTTCATAGCTATTTGCTCCCGTGGAAAGTTTTATGTAGGCTAGACAACTAGAAAGTACAAAAGCGCCTAAATGGACCGCAATATAACTACAGAATTTGAAACACTTCAGAGAGTGTTTTATGTGAACATAGACACTGACCACCAGGTAGATTGGGACGGGGTAAAAGTATTATGCAAGGTACCAAGAAAACCAAAATCAACCGAAAACGTTATCAACCAACAGATAGGGTGTACGTATTTGTTCAACACATGGGACACATACGAATGATAAGATGGTATGCGATGATGTTATCAGTGTAAAGTTGTCCACGATGATACGTTAAACTAATGACGATTTGTTTATTTATTTATGAATTCGTGATTGACCAGTCTACACTGCAATAAAAACTAACGATCTGAGATAATTCTGAAGCGAACTGTAATAATTAAAAAAAACGATCATAAATAGGTTAGTACATGAAAAATAAATTTGGTAAATACAAAGTTGATATAAAAAATGATGACATAAATGCAATTCATTGCAGATAAAACATTACCGCCATGATTTGTATAATTTCCTTCAATGATACGTACTATATTAGTACATGCAACTCATTAAGCTATGTAAGTGTAAATTCGGTGCACCAATGGTAGAATTGTGTAGTCATTATTTGTATTTATTTCAGATTCCATTGATAATTGTCGTTCTCTTAATAGACCGGAATATTTGGATAAGTAACTGATATAAACGGGCATTTCCGAGTATGTTGCTCGCAGTAATGTCAACAAAAATGATCAGAATCAGAGGTTTCTGTCTAAAACAAAAATTCAGATTCATCAAGACGGGCTTCGGGTTATTCAGGTTGACCTGATTAGGAGTATTCAATGTATTCGTGAAGGCATTCATAATCACATTTAATTTTATAAGTGACCCTTTTTAGTTTCTTGTGATATATATGTCATTCAAAGCTTGTGTCGTATTCGGTTCAAGGTGACAATCGTATAATTTAGCAAGAAAAATGTGCGTGTCATGCTACAAGCGAACTCAGATGTATGCGTGATGAGTTTCTGACATTTTTCTATCACTAAATTTGCAAAAATGACCCACTTATGCCCATTTCTTAAAAAATCATTTATCTCAATTATAACGAATCTTTGCTTTGTTTTTTGTAAACGAAAATAACAGCCGCAACAAAAGTGTTTTTAACAACATCTGTTTAATTTTAATTAGCAAATGGATTATAGTTATTAACTGCACAAGCGGTGAACACATTTACAAAAGCGTGTGACACATACAAAAGTCCATAGAGAGGGGTCTAGATTTCGTAATTTTTTCCGAGCGAACTTTATGAACAGCCCTTTACTGATTTGATTTTCAAGTTTTCTGTTCGACATAAACAGAAAACTACATAGTCTTAGACGATGGCAATGTACATACAAAAACATAAAATATTTTTTTACCGTAAGATAAATGAAACGCATAACGATTTTGATTGGCTTCATTGCCGATGGCCTAGCTTTCAATTACACAAGTGAGAACCAAAAAATTCTAGTTCTAAGTAAGATATTCCAATCGCGTACTCGACTGAAATGAGTGTTCAAGCTAGTATAATTCAAAAATGACTCAGTTCCGTGCTGATCAGCGATATTCACTTGAATTTTCAAAGCACTTCCATTATTGTTATTAAAGTTTTCACAATTTTAATTTTATATCAATAATGGGACATCACAAGTGTAAGCATTATTGATGGAAATCAGTCGGGTAAGCGACACTTATTTGGCAAATAGCAGAAATAAGTACATTACTTACTGGCTCACATAATAAATAATTTTAGCGAGAAGCGACTTGAAAAGTCGGTTCGCTAATTGGGTAATAGGTTGCTACTAGCGAAGTAAACGTAATAATAGCGACGCTAACACAATATTGCGTTTGATGCATGTTTCGTTTGTAACGGCACTAGACACGTAATGGAAAAGATATTTAACACCCGTAACATAGTTCATTAATGATGCTTTTAAATGAGTAACTAAAATAGACAAAGTTCTTTGAACCTAATAGACTGACATCATAAATAACAATTGTGCCGTACTCATAATGGTTATTCAAGATTTTGAGCAGACTCTCTATCTACAACATGATTTATTTATTTTCGAAAATATATTTAGACTATAATTTCAACCGGTTGTATTGAAAAAGAAAATATGTCGTACACATGTTCCTGAAAGTATATTTCCGTATGAAAATGTTGTTTTTGTTATCTTTGCTTGAAAATTATTTGCGATATCTCCATTTGATAGACATCTCCCATAATCACCCCATAAATGAACTCACCAAAGCTTATTATTGCCAATGTACTACGTCTTTCATATGAAACTCGTTAGTTTCGTTGGAAAAAGTGTTAGGTAAAAAACTTTGCGCTGAGGAGTTATAGACCCGATTCGTGAATTTATTCCACCATGAGAGAAAAAGGACACGATATAGAAAGTAAAGTTCATGCAAAAACCGGATTTTTATACCACCATAAAACTAACTTAATTTGTGTAAATCACAAAAACATACAATACACAAAACCAATTATCCAAATTCTTCCGCGGAAAGTCGTTCGGACATTGAACAAAAGAAGCTTTTGAAAGCATTAATTTTTCTTTGTCCGAACAAATTTCCGCGGAAGAATTAATTAATATCACAATAATGAATACGATAACATAATTTCGGTTCCCCATGTCGTGCGAAAAAGGTTAATTTCTGTTGCGTTATGGAATTTATGAACGACCCCATTACAATGACAGACATTATGTTCGGGCTACACTGAAACAAACGTAACTTCAAAATTAGATGTCCTCAACTGCATCTTACAACAAAATGAAATTCGAATAACCATCGCTAAACGATAATGTCAACAATTATTTATAATGCCGCGCCGGTTAAATGAAGTTATTCGGAACTCACAGAAATAAAAAGTGTAAATACAATTTCTTCCTATAATCATCAATGAGCTCAACTTTCCTTTAGTTTTCATTCATTCGTTTGTAGCACAAAGATTTGGTAATGTGAATTATATCTATAAAGCTCTTAACGATTACAATGAAACATTAGTGATAATGAGGAAGGAATCAAATAATGTTATTGCAGTAAGTGTCACTTATGTTTAAATTTCTCAACAACAAATTGTTAAATTGAATGTTGCGATCAACTGAGATCAGGAAGTTCTTAAACAAATGTCTCGGCTTTATAACAATATACATGGTAAGCAAAATACGACTGACTGTAATGTCAGTTGCTGATAATTCGTGAGACCCGTTCTTCAAATTTTAATGGGCATGAAGAATGAGGAACGTTGATTTACGCTAGCTATTATTGTAGGTTCGATGTAATGCATTTAAATAATATATTATAACACAAGGGGTATAATCGCGTAATTGAGACTATTGGAATCAAAAGTCGGTCTATTCCACATAAAAAATATCAAGTTATCTCTTTCTCTTGCGACTTAAGCCACATGGGAAAAAAGTGACGACTCTATTTTAACATTTGGAATAGACCGACTTTTGATTCCAATAGACTCAATTATTAGACAAGATACGATTGTGTTATACGATATTTTATCACATTCGAGCCTATAGCCAATTATTGCACTAACAATGGGGCTATAATCGGCCTATTATACTCGAATTTCTTGTTTAAAGTAGGGTTGTAATGACGCTATTATAACCCGGTTCTTTAATGATGACGAAGGCTACACTGATGGCAACAATGAGTGTTTTTATACGAAATTTTTGATTTATGTTAATTTTGTTGTCATGTTTTGTGCATAATTGGCAATTATAGGCTCAAATGTGATAAACTATCGTATAATACAAAGGGAACAATGGTCTCGGTAAGTGAAAATTCTCGGGGCTAACGACCCTTGAAATTTCACCCCACCTCGACTATAATTACGCAATTATTCCCCTTGTATTATAATATACTATTATCACATCGAGGCCTGTAAGTGCCAATTTTGCTAAAAAATTAAAATACACTGTACATTGAAATTGTTGCAAAGGCAACCGTTTCAATCTAGTAAACAGTTGTCATCAAATCGGATAGTCAATCGATTCCACCAAAAAAAACAAAACGTAAACAAAACTCGTTTTGATTAAAATTTTGTCTTAATTCGTATTCAAATCCCAATTCAACACAATAAAATGTTTTAAAAAACAAATAAACGTTTGTGAAGTTGAGCATGCTTTGAAAAAAGGCGATGTGAGTTTGTTTTGCTATTTTCCATCGACATAAACATTTGATTTGCATGTAATGATTACGCTATAGTCCTTATTCAGCGTATGAAACTCGACTATAATTAGCCGATTATAGTCCTACTTTCAGCGCTATAATTGGCATATTATAGGCCCCAATGTGATAAATATTATTAGTCGACGATTGAAATTACAATATCAATTTAACTTTTTTATTTATTTTTAGACCCGTACGAAGAACGAAGTTCTTCGAAAAGGGGTCTTATGCGTTTACAACCCCAATTTCGACCGGGGAGTAGGTCGGGAGCATCGATCATGGTCCTTAGATGACGAATAAGCAATAAAAAAAATGTCACCGCGATAACTTGAGTCAACCGATTTTCAAAAACTTTTTTTCCCTGAAAGGTAATCGAAAAATCTTTTATGAGATTGAATCTGGGCACTGTCGGCCCAAGGGCCGCCGAGTCTATGCAAGGGCTATACGTGTTCTTTGTACATAACTCGGGTAAATCTTTTCCGATTTTCATTTGTTTGAAAGATCTGGTCATGACCGACAATTTATGGAAGAAACTTTTTTGGATTTGAGTCCTTGAACTTAGCTAGGGCACTAAAACTGAGTCGTTCCTAGGGCCATTCGTGTTTTTTCTACATAACTCGAGTAAATCTTTTCCGATTGTCATAAACTTTTTTTTGTTTGAAAGATCTGGGCATGGACGACAATTTGTAGAAGAAACATTTTTGATTTTGAGCCCTTGGACATAGCTTGGGCACTAAAAACGAGTCTCTGCTAGGGCCCCACATTTTTTTTTGTACATAACTCGAGTATAAATCTCTTCCGATTTTCAAAAAAAGTTTTTTAATCGAAAGGTCTAGGAATGTCTCACATTTTATGGAAGGAAGTTTTTTGATAAGATGAAACTAGGCCCAACGTGTTTTTGTTTACATAAGTCGGGCAAATCCTAACCGATTTTGTTGATTCTTTTTCTATTTGAGAGGTAACCGTGTACCGAATTATATTCATAAACAAATTTGGGCCTGTGCTTGGGGCTCGAGTGGGCCTCTGGTCGGTCCTAAGGTCGGCCCTAACCAAAAAAACATTTTTTGTCATATCGCAGAGCAGATTGAGGGAAACATTTTTGTCTATGGAAGTATGTGTCAGAGGCATTTCCTTATGGCCCTAGGTCGGTCGGTGTTTTTTGCTAATGCGCGCCCTCCTTCTGATGAAAGACACCACCTTTCATATGTGAGTGAGTGACCAATTTTTTCGTGTTTCTGTATTGTGCGTTTCGGGAGTCGAACTACGAAACTACCCAATTTATGAAGCTTGGGTGAACTTAGGGACAATCCTTATAGCTGTTAATCGCAGAAAATTCCTACACATCCCAAGGATCGAACCCGGGTTTTCTGCGTGGAAGGTAAGCACCGTCCACTACTACGCGGTCCGTCTCGTACGTTAGTTATTGAATCACAAGAATAATAGGTGTTAAGGTGATAAAGATAAATAAAAATGATTGTTTCGGCTCGTAGGCTTATAGCTTTCGCCTTCTTGCGAGTCAAAACAAAATTTAGAAGTAGGTAAGTAAAAATATGTACACTATTTCTTGATAGGTTGTGCAAGTTTCGACTGGTTATTTTACAGTCGATATTATATCCTTGGGAATTGGCCACTTCTTGAATTGAGAGGGATGTCCCATATTTCTAGAACTGTGAGACTTAGGAAGTTGCTTCCAGAGGCAAAGTTGTAGAGACCAAATTTTAGCGAACACATGTCTCAATGCTATGGGGAAATATGTCCTCTTTTTGATATGGTGCAGGGGAGAACATTTAGGCCATCAAAATCAATGGTTCGAAACATGTGCTCTTGTCTTCGCAACTCGAGACAAGTACTCTTACCAATTAGACCAAGAGCCAAGAACTTTTTCAGATTTTTGCAAATAAAATTAAATTTGAATTTTTGAAAGTAGTGGGAAAAAGTGGACTTATTGGAAATAAATTGGAAATAAATGGAATTAAATTTTGGAAATGGAATTGTTGGGACACATTTTCGCCAGTGGTTTCCCCCTCGTCTTAGCGTCATTCAAATTTATTATGATTGAACAAATATTGCCAAACAACTCGATAGCGTAATTGTTCACACGTCTGCTTGCTACTTTAAGATTAAGTTGACAGTGCGTTGGTTCGGAACTCAACCGCGGATTTGTTCCGATTTTTATATTTGTCAACAAAACAAAGCTGATTGAATCTGTTCAAGTCACGTGAAGTTGAGTGTAGCGCCAAAGTACGGCCTCCCGGTTGTTGGGAGATGCCGGAATTGGTACCAAGCTGGTCGATATTGTAAAAATTGTAAAAAGAAATTATCCTCTACCCCGAAGAACCGTGCAGACGTGTGCTTTGTGTGACATATTTTTGTATACCAAAAAACGTAACGAAAATAAGCTTTTTCAATTAAAAGTTCAACATCTTAGGACTAAATTTGTGCCGTTAACAATTAAATTTGAAAATTAAAATAGTGTTCATCATGCCTGTAAATGTTTCATTATAGGCCTTATCGCAAGCCAGCTCAAATTCATGGCTGAGACATACATCTCAAATTGTGATTGAATATAATTTAAGTTTAATTAAACAGTCCATTACGCGGCGTTAATGACTTTAGCTATTTATTAAGCAGTTTCTTATTAATCCGATTTAACTTACCTTGCATGTTTATATTTATATTTATTCATTTGCCAGACAAGTTGGCGACCTTTTACCTACGTTAAATGTTTTCTTGTTTCAGTCGTTACAAGAGCACGTTGTTTCAATAGACATCATTTATTATGTGCATATATTTAAACCTAAGCGAATTGAAACTGATTTCACATTAATTCCCATTGTATGACGAGCGAGGTTTATTGTATTTGTAGCACATTCTTCAAATCGCTACGTGATAATCAATCAATAATTTCAATATATATTTTATTCAACCGTCAACCATTTCACACTTCATTTAAGTTGAATTAGTTTAAAATTAAAAATGTAAATTTATTGATGTGAAAAGAAAGCAAATACGCAAACAAAAATAGTAGATTACAGTGCAACGTTCGGAAGAAGTCATTTGTTTTTTATTTTATAAAATAATCGACGGCATCAAAGAAACGTTTTCTTCAAGTTAGAAAAATAAATTTTTATTACAGAACGACTAAATCGCAGAAACCAAAAACTTCTATAAGCAGCGAGACTTCCTGCAGACTTATACAATTTCTTTATATGGTTCAGCAACGATCAAATTCTTTGCAAACATATACCAGTTATACGAGTTCATATAGCATATAATTACAGAATAGCTAGGTAGTCCATAGTACTCCTCCTATCAAAGGAGACAAAAATGGACGAAAATTAGCTCCGCTGCCCGAAAATTACTGAAAAATCAATTTTTGGTATGTTGTCGGGGATGGTCCAAAACGTCGAGAAAACATGTTCCGGGGTGGGATATTGTTCTGAAATAAGGGAGTTATGGGTAAAAAACGGGTCAAAATTGAAAATTGGCCAAAAGTCAGTCAAGATGTCTTAGAGATTTGGTCAGGGAAGTCTTAGAGTTTTTGATGGCCTAAAGCTTTGTAGAAGAAAACTTTTTGATCCGACTTCATGCGGAGAAGCTAGTCAGCGAAAACTGTTCAAATTTTGGGGGTCCAGTGTCGCCATATTCTTCTCTCAAATTAACTATTAAAATTAGTGATAGAACCGCCATAGGTGACTGCCATAAAGAAGAGACGATTACACCAATGCATGCATGAATGTGACACAAGTTTAAAAGGGCAATACTTACAGACAAACTGCGATTACGAATAATCGCAGAAATACAATACAAAATTTACTTTAACACTAGTATGTCCCGTCATAATAAATCAATGATAGAATTTGTTGTCAGTGTTTTTTTTGTTAAAACATCCAACATTTGAACAAAATTCATCTTAAGAAAAGTAGCTTTGTTCATGCGAACTTGTGAACGAATGTCAATAATAAGTAAAATAGTTTGTTGTCAATATTTTTATTAAAAAATCCAACATTTGAACGAACTTCATTTTAAGAAAAGTATTGTTCAAGATTTTGTTGTTAAAATATTCAACATTTGAACAAAATTCATCTCAAGAAAAGTAGTTTTGTCCACGCGAGCTTATAAATTTTGAACGAATGTCAAGTGCTACATGGAATTGCATGTAGCGCCAAAAAAATTAGAACAATAAATAAATACTTTTTATTGATTTTTAACTCATTCCGTCGTTTTTTTTTAATAAATACAGCTTGATCTTATGATCTAACAGCAATTTCGGTGCACAAAAAAAAACCTTCGAATTTAACGTTTAATTTTTATTATAGGTCGTTTGTGCATTGCATAATAATACGCAACAAATACAGCACGTTTTGTCTATTGATCACAATAACCTTGTACTAACGTACATTTCTATCGCAAAATAAAAAAAACATTGAACGAGAGTAACAAGTTTTTTTTCAGCTAAGTACACACATTGACCGTAACCGAAATTCCCATGCATTTCTACGGTTGACTGTAACACATTTTCGTTTAGATTTGTAATGTGTTAGTTCCCTCAAAACTTGCGTCTTGCGTTCCACAAAGGCCATAACCGCAAAGAACTCAGTTTTTGTGTATTCAATGAACGATTTGTGACGCTTGAAGATATCAACATAATTGTGGTGCATACGGAGCTAGGTGCAAAGCAAATTAAGGAAAAGAGATGTGACATGTGAAAGAAAATGCTTGTCTATCTACAGACCTTAACACAGTAGAACTGGCGAATATATTGATTGATTTTGAATAGCGTGGCATTCTCAAACCGAGGACAAATTACGGAACTTAATATCACCAAAATACACTCGTTTTCAAACGATATTATCGGTACAATGCTTGTTTCATTTTTTTGTAATTATTTTAATTTATTGTAAATATTACTTTGGTCACAAAAGCGGGTCAAGCCCGGTAATAGATCGACGTTTTAAACAAATTTAAGTATTCAGAAATTATGCGTGGACAATGCTGATTGAAACCTGACCCCCAGCGTTTACCGAAAAAATTGATAAAAATAAGTCGACCCACTATCCCACCCACAATCTATGCGCGGAAATAAGCCATCCCCTTGACTTCTCCTCCTACAGTGAAAGCTCTCTATAATGAAAAAATCTCTATAGTGAAAAGTAAAAAAAATCCTAAATCTGAACCAATTTCAGTGTTCAACATTGTGATTTTGTGTTGTGTAGAATCCGAAAAAATTATGCGAAAGACGTGCAGGCAAAGATGGGAAAAACTCTCTCTATCGTAAAAAGCTCTCTATGTCGACACTGACTCCCTTCAAATTTCATTATGGAGAGCTTTTACTGTATTTCATTAGTTCACAAATGTAGTTTGTTTGCTTCCATAGTCTAAGATAGATGGAAGTATCCTTTACTATGTGTGCATGAGTGTTTGGTGTCAAGTAATGAACAATTAACATTAAAAATGAATATTACTTTTAGCAAATGTCAACACACTCTCACATGTTTAATAATAGTAGATTACAAGCGAGGTCATGTAAACAGCCGGTAACATAAGGGCGAAGTTTACAAAATCGAGCCGAAGGCGAGATTGTGTAATCGTCCTTGTGTTGCAGGCTGTTTACATGACCTCACTTGTACTATGCTTTAAGGTAGTAGCACTCGGTCATTGAAACAAACAATTAAACATTAAACATTTTGAAAACGAAACAAAAACTCCTGAAATACAGTGTTCACTATTTGAGTTCTTAGAGTAGGCTAAATATCGAATGAACTATCGTAGAACAATGTGTTGAGTTCATTTTGTGATTTCATTTGTTAATTGAATAATAACATAGGCATGAACGGTCTATGCAGCTCAGTGAGCAATGCTGCGGTGTAAGAAACTCTTTTTTCCAGAATTTTAGGTTCAAATCCTTGTAGCCGCAAGTTTTTCTTACATTTTTTTTGGTGCTGGGTGCATTCCATCAAATACGTCTACTAATTTTTGTACTCTTATAAAAATAAAGTAAATAGACTTTCAATCGATATCGACCTACAAATTTTACAAATTGATCACATCATGTTTTCAAAGCCGTATTACTCGGCAGATATAAGTCCGATTGAGAAACTAAGTACTTTACAGGAATCCTGAGATCACACACTACACATTGGATTTATGTTTGACCAAAATCTGTTTGGGTATTTAATTATTTTGTTTATGTTTTAACAAAATCAATGACACATTTCTAATCGTTGTTCGTTACATGAATCCGTGAGATAATGGTTAGCGTATAAGTCGCTGATGTGAATGATCTGATTCAAATCGCGGTCTGGAAATGTTTTTTTTCTTTAAATAAGTGATATACCCTAGAAGAGTTCATTCTGGGTGAACTGGACCATAATGGCTCATTACGTAGGTCGGGTCATTACTGCCTAGCATGTTAAATTTCATCTACATAGCAATGAGTCTGCAACGTATACTCAATGTACCGAGTGCGTACACGTCAAAAAATTATACGATCTTTGAAGCTTGTTATGTATTACATTGGGCAGGCCCTTGTGTATTTTGTAATGTACCATCATTGTTATTATTATCATTATTATTATATTAACTCGAATAAACCTTGACTGATTTCCAAAAATATCTAAAGATAAACATAATGCCGGCACACTTATCACTCTCGAGTTCCTCATCTGTATCTTACCTCTCTGAGACGAAATTGTTTCATATGTATGTATGTTCTGCATTTTTATCCTCGCCACAATCACGTAAATTTGAATTTACGGAAATAATTGAACAAAATTATAGAATTAATTTTAACTGAAACGTTATTTATCTGCAACACATTCCAATCTATCGCAATCAATTGCATTTAATGAAAGGAATTTAATTCAAAGCTTGAATCTTTTAACCTTGACTAGAGTTGTGTGTATATTCATAATAATGAGAAATGTAACTTTTGTCTAATGCATTTTCTATTGCAGTGGTTTATGCAGATTACTCCTCATCCGGCAGATCATTGCAGTTCCTAGAAGATTATGTAAATAAGGAAGTTTTACCTGCCTATGGAGACACCAATTGTACGTCATCTGTTACAGGGTTACAGTCAAATTTGTATTAGTAAGTTAATTTTTTTAAATGTGTAAACTAAATATTTAAATCTAAAGTTCATTTTTAGAATAAATAACTCTGTGTTTATTGAACTCTTCCGTAAACTTTAGAGTTTATGTGACGAAATAAATATTCGCCATCGTCATAAACAAATAAAAAACATAAGATAAGACCCGTACGTTCGCTTATCAAATTTATCTAAATACATTGGGTTCAAGTTATCATTGTTCAGCTATTCTTTTTTCGTTGTTTGTACGATTTTCTGTATGCCACTTAAAATAACAAATGTGAGAAATTAGGGAAAAAGGAAAAACAGAAACACTCCCCTTCGCACGAGCATTTTCATACATTAGGATGCATGGCAGCACGCTTTTTTCGAACCCCTTCCCCTCTTTTTTAGAAGCGTGCGTACTTTGTGAATGACCCTTGACATTTTTTATCTGAAAGAAATTACACAAAGTGATGTCAAAGGTCCATTTGACTCTCCAGACTATTCCACCCTTGAGAAGGGTTACCCCCCACCCCCCACTTTTTTCAATTTTTTTTGCTTCTTTCATTTCATCAATCATTTATTCTTCCAAACTCCCAATTATTATGTGTCTGAGATACTTTGTCCGGTGATATTCTGCATCTGCCACCCTACACGTTTTATACTGGGACGGGTTAGCTCAGTGGTAACGTACTGGCTTTCCACCAAGATGACCCGGGTTCAATCCCGGTGAGGACAAAATTCTGTATAGGATTTTTCTTCAATTTGTAGCATGATAGTATCGTTCCTAAGCATACCCAAGCTTCCAAAAATGGGTAGTTGTGAAGTTTGGTGTCCACAACGAACCGTACACAGAAGAACGACATGTATGACGTCACCCATACACGATGAATTCTGTATGCAGATATCTGAGTCCATTTTAAGGCGTAGATATAATGAACACCAGATGAAATCCTATATGTAGTTACAATATATAGGCGTGGTTCGGAATTCACGTTAAGCATGTGGTCCAACAAACAGATTAATGGTTACTCATACAAATGCCCTAGAAAAAAGGTATCTCAGTTCTGTGTGATACACCGCATTCAAGGGCTCGTTTAGAATAAGCATAGTCGGAGGCTAGAAGAGGTATCGTAATGTCCGGGCCCAAACAACGAGAATCCTTTGGCGTGTACGGTTTGTGCCGCATTGTACGCATTTGGCGTACAACTGTGTATTCTGAAATGGGAACATGTAATTGTGGGAATCTAACTAAGACAGAATAAATGACTAGGTGGAATGATAGAAGAGTAACGGGGGAAGAAACAAAGGGTCATGAGACCTGTGTTTCAAGGCCAATTGGCCGCCTCGATCAGTAATCGATACTGGAATACTCTACTGCAACAGTCTCATGGGTCTTTAACAAAAACTCGTAGTGGATTTTGCTTAAAACAAACCTTTTTGCAATTCACCGACAAAAACTCGCTTTTTCGTGTGTCATTTCGGTGCCGCATGAGGTCACTTTTCGCTCTAGGATTAGGATTAGGATAAGTGGGTTGGGAATAGATGTTACCCCAGCACCTAGGCCGCCAATGGGCCTGTTGTGCGTCCTACGCTCAAGTAGTACCATTTCGGTATTTCAGAATGTACTTGGGATGGATGTTCCAGATAGAGCTGTGTTTTATGGTATAGTTTCCTAAGAATTTTGTCCTTGCGTTTATGTAAGCTGGACATGCGCAGAGAAGGTGTTCAGCGGTTTCAGGCTCCCCACACTTTTCACTGATGTCCACAGTGTGGAAGTGTTTGTTGAGAGTGTTGTGACCCGTTAATATGTCAGTGAGCCTTTTGAGATACTTCCTGTTCAGAGAGAGGAAGTATTTGGAGTTCGTCGGGTGAATTGCAATGCAATGTTTTACTTGCCTGGCCGTACGGATAGATATCCATTCATTTTTAAACATATCTATTTTCCATTTCTTAATGAACTAATTTAGTGTGAAGAGCGAGACTGGGATGCCCGGTTCTGGGCCAGTGCTGAGGGTAGACGATGCTCGTCTCGCAATTTCGTCCGCCTTTTCATTACCCTCAATGTCCCTGTGGCTCGGCACCCATACCAGCGTGGTTTGAGTTTCTTTTGACAGTGTTTCAAGGATGTCATGGCATTCTAGAGTGAGGGCTGAGGTGAACATATTACTATACAGTGATATAATCGCGGCCTGGCTATCTGTGCAAATATATATTAGTTGCTCTTGTTGAGATGGGATGTACTTGTGTCTTATCTCTTTGCAACTGCTGAAGATTCCTGTCATTTCTGCTTGGGAAATCCCAACATATCTTCCAAGCGGTATTGATTCACTGCACTGCGCTTGTGGGCAATAATGTCCTGCCCCAGAAAGATTATTTCGAGATCTGTCCGATTACCAGGTGAGTGCGTTCTCTGCCAAGATGTGTGATGGTGATGATCATTCTTCTCGCTTCGGAATGTGTGTTTTCAAAGACTTTTCGACAACACGTTTTTAACGCACTAGGGCGATAAATTTTTTCTTGTAGTAGAAATAGAATTGAGCTTGTATATAGCAAACTTTCAGACTCGATGGATAAAAACGCCATAAAAACACTTGTAGAAAACTATCAAATTCAACATTTAAAAGCCACTCACAATTCTTCATCCTACTTCCAATTGTTTAACAAAAATCGAAAAACTAAAAGTGCTGATTTCGTCGTTTACGACTCATCACGACGAAATCAGCACTTTTAGTTTTTCGATTTTTGTTAAGCGGGTGGACTTTAATCTGCCGAAGGTAGTACAGCAGTATATTACTTCTATGGGTGCAATTGTACCAAAACGAGAATTTTCTCAATTTTTTAGTATCAAATTCACATTTATCATACAGCGGACATTCCATGAAAGAACACAACAATGTTGCTCTCAGCGCCACCCTATGAAAACGAGATCAACTACGAAATAAATTCACAACAAAAATTATTATTGAAATAACTGAATAAAATTTTGCAATAACGACGTAACCTCGACATGGACAGTTCACAATAGTAACATAACTCCTATTTAAATGCACTTTTTGCGTGGTGGGTTGACACTTTGAGTTTTTTAACTCCATTTACGATGCACTTTTGAAAACGCATCAAATTTTTCAAATTTCTTTAATTTCGCGCCTTTTTTCGCATACAAAAGTATATACACACGTACAGTGTGGTTAAGATATTATTGCAAAATTTTCAATTAATTCCGTTTTAGTAATGAAGCTAAAGAAATAATCAGAACTGCTGTTAATGCATCCGACGAAGATGAATTGATATTTTGTGAATCGGCCGATACTAGTCCCATGGAAAAACTCACAACTCTGCTATCACTTAGAGAATGTAATGAAATAACTCCAATATTATTTGTGAGCACATGCGAACCAGAAAAGAATATTCGGCCATGGTTAGAATTTGGCGTGCAAATTGAAAAAGTATCCAAAACAAGAGACGGATTCTTGGATCTTGTCGATTTGGAACAGAAACTGGCTAGTTTTCATGACAGCGGGCGAAAGCTTATGGGACTTTTTTCGGGATCATCACGATTGACGGGTATCATTTCTGACGATGTAGCTACAACAATTTTACTACACCAGGTAAACAATCAATTCTAAATTATGATGCACTTTATAAAGAATTTCTGTTTCAGTATTCAGCTGTTTCAATATGGGACTACAGTTCTACTGGCCCAAGTACAAAAATTGACTTAAACCCTTCGTTACCAGGTGCAGCGAAAGATATCGTTTTTTTCTCAGCTAATAAATTTGTTGGAGGTGTCCAAGCTCCTGGTAAGTTCATGTTTTTGTTATGTACTGTAGCTTCGGAGACTTCAACTTTTTAGACAATTACGTCTGCTGTGTTTGCCACTCCATTATAACATTCCGACTTTCAAACCCGGAGTTTGTGGGTTTTATATTTTGACGTCTCAATAAACGGAATTACTGATAAATAACGCCCGTTTACCTTTTGTCCCTCAAATGTAATCGAAAGGCAGTAATCGAGTTCTAAGATCAGTATAATTGATCAAGTGATTCCATTCGGCGAAATGAAGTTATAGAATCTAGACTTAATTTTGTACAGGCCTTTGCTTATGTCAATTTTTTGTTTTTGCTGTATGTTTGAGAAATATTAAACCGTACACAAGTACTGGTGTCATGCATTTAAACATTTGAATGAGCCGTTTGCATGGAAAACATTTTTTGTAGGAAATATCATTCTGAGCAAAAAATACGCTATGGCAAAATTGACTTTTGTATTTTTAATTAATTATTTTCTGATTTCAAAGATTTGTCACACACGAAAATTACTATACTTGACTATATCTATCTCTTTTCTTCGCATGTAATTTTTAGTGATTCTCTCACGAAAAAGACTATTTTTGCTGGTCAAGTGCTGCTTAATAAAAAATTCAAAATTGGAAAATGTAACTGAAAGCGCACTTTTAAAACTAAAATATAAAATCAGCATAGAATTTTTGATGCATGTCGTAGAACAATTTTCTAATTGTATTTTTGCATCGTTTAAAAATAAATTTCGAAAATGCAAACGTTCCATTGAATGGCCAGATGAAAATGTGAAATGCGAAAATCTCCGATGAAAAAAATTGAATAATTGTAATTATAATACTTTAATTAAACTTTATGCCAGCTAACTGAAAACTTCCAAGTGCAAAGTTGTGGAAAATTGATCGGGCGCCTGATTTTTTTTATATTTTTAATCGATTCAGAACATAAATCTGAGCAAAAAATCATTCTATGACACGCTTCGAAAATGTACCGCCATGTACTTTTTGCACTTTTTCATGACTTTTCATTTTTAATCAAAAAACATGATAATTCTAAGTAAAAAATTGTTCTACTGAACCACCCGGAAACTTAAGGTCTTTTTATGTAGTGAGTTGAAAACAAAAACACTTGAGCTGCTATTGTCCCGCGAGGGCAAACAGATATTCCACACTGGAGCCGCAATTTATTATTTAAATCAAAATTTATAAAAAAAAATTTCATTACATATTAGATATAAAAACGCAAAGTCTGCTTGTCTGTTGGTGGGTATTTCAATTTGGGATTTTGAGAAAAGTGTGTCAGATAATGCTTTTTTTTTTAAATTACATGACATGTTTAGAGCACCTTCAGAAAAATCTTACATTTTTTGAATAGGAGCGACAGGACTGAAAAATGTGGGGAGTTTGAAAATTTATCAATCTTTAAGGTCAAGAATTATGAGTGAAGTTATCGGAAAAAGAGTAGTGGTTTCTAAGGCAATGTTTTAGAGTTTTGTGAGTAGAAGAGGCCGGTATTTATGAAAAATGTAAAAAAGTTGTAAAAGTGGTTAGGTTTTAGGGTTTTTAATCATGTTGGAAGTTATTGGAGATAGAGAAGGGAGTGCTGCGGACTTTCCGGAAGTGATCCTGTATCGGGGTTGCTACCGGACAAGAAAACCGCCTCAGGCATGGAAAGGGCCACAGGCATGGAAAGCGGTGTAGGCATTGGAAACACCGCAGACATGACAAACGCCGCATGCATGGTAAAAAAAAGTATACCAAAACATTCACGCAAATCTTATTTTCGCTTCTTTATGGAATACGTACATCAAAACTTGATTAAATGTTGTTTGGAACTCCCGAAAAACCTCCGAAAATTGTAAAAATGCCATTGAATCCCCAGGGTCCAACGTGTTTTTTCTACATAAATCGAATAAATCTTATCCGATTTTCAAAAGCTTTTTTTTTCCTGAAAATTAATCAAAAAATTGATCACAGGATTGAATTTGGGCAAAAAAGGTCGAAAATTTTCGAAGTTACGGTCGAAAAGTGGTAAAAAACTTGGTTTTTGTAAGGTTGGTGGAGTTTTTTGATATATATCTCCGCGAAAGTAGATCGTAAATCACTCTTTAAGATTTAAAATAAAAGGTATGAACATCAGAAAAACACGAAAATTAAATTTGTCAAAATCTGTTGAATGGTTCGGGCTTTAGAGTCCTCAGTGTGGGCCCAACTCACGCTATGCGACCCTTCACGATATTTGTGTGGTTTTTTGTGAATATTTCTTCAATGATGAGGTTTTTGAGCAGTGTTGCAGACAAAAAAGATGCGAACTTTTTTGTTCATGGGAGTATGGATCAGAGACCTCTCCTAAGTGCTCTAGGTCGGTTCTACGATCGATGTTAATGCAATCTTTTTTTCTCGAATTTTGTCCATTTTGTTTTTAATTTTGGGCTTTTTTAAGGATTGAAGACGTTTTTTGCGCCGTTTCTTCGGAAGGGTTTTTCAATATTGTTCTTTCGGCAATTTCCAATCCAATTTCATGTCGACATAATGTCATACACTTAAGAGTTAAGGCAACATTTACTTAGATAAGTTCGAATCTTTTTGCAGCATCTTTTCTGTTTGCCATACATCTATTCTGATGCGACGGGTCCCCTGCATATGTTTTTTATTGCTGATTCGTCATCTAAGGTACCATTCACAAAGTACGCACGCACAAAAAGTCGGACTTTTGATGCCCCCCTCCCCCTGCACGCTTTTCGAGACCCCCCCTCCCCCCTAAAAGTACGCACGCAATTCTCATTTCATAGTATCGAAGAAATGTTGCTAAATTTCGTGGCACCACTGTTTGTGTTGTGCGCACTTCCGTGTGCGTCAAAACGGGGTCCTTCATAAATGTGTATGAGGCAAGCGTGACAGTCTGAACAAAATTGGATCAAATGTTTCCTTTTTTGCGTGACAGGGAGGGGGGAGGGGGAGGGGGGTCTGAAAGTCATCATTTTTGAGTTACGTAATTTATGAATGGCACCATAGTACGGGTCTGAAAATCATCAGCGCTCGTGACGCAAGTCCACACACGAACAAAAAATTAAGAAATTTTTTTTTGTACTGCGGAACCATATACACAGCTAAGTTTTGACTTCCCCCTTGCGACGTACCCCCCGGAAAATATTTTTCTTGGATTCTACGAAAAATTCTAAGGCGAAGTGTCTTTTCACTCATCGGTGGATCAGAAGATACGATCTTTAGAAAATGATAATATCCTATACAAATAGTGCTGTTTTATAGAAGCCAAAGTTAATGCAAACATCCTACGTTAGTTAGTTAGTTCCAGGGCCATTTGTATGAAAACCGACTTTTTTGGCTCGTGCTCGAAAACGGCTCGAAAACTTTTCTACGCCATTCTACGCCATATGAGATTTTAAAAAAGAGGGGGTACCGGCCTCGTTTGGGCGCCAGGGCTCTTAGAAGGCGTCATATAAAGCCCATATGTATGTGTTTGTGTGTGTAATGTGTATAGCAGCACATTTTGTATGAGACAAGGTTGGGTGTTTGAGATAGAGGTTTGGTGTCAAAGGGAAAATTGTTGGGTTGGGTGTGTAGTGTATCAGGGTGACCGCCAAAATGGCGAAAAATAGGCTCAAAGAAAACTTTTGATTTGTTGTAGAGAAATTTGAGGGGATCATTTTGGCCCATGGAAGTAGTAGCCGCCGCGCTTCGTTTCGGCGTCGGCGGCTCCTCGAAAAAAAATATTTGATATGTTGTAGAGGAGTTGAGGTGATCATTTTCGTCCATGAAAGTAGTAGCCGCCGCACTTCGGTTTGGCGGCGGCGGCGGCCCAAAAAAAACCTTTGATATGTTGTAGAAGAGGTTGAGGGGATCATTTTCGCCCATGAAAGTAATAGCCGCCGCGCGTGTCGGCTCAAAAAAAAAAGTTTGATATGTTGTAGAGGGGAAACATTTTTTTCGCCGAAATTTTTTTAGTCGGAAATTTTTTTACGTCGAAAAATTTTTTCGGCGGAAATTTTTTTTCACCGGAAATTTTTTTCGCCGGAAATTTTTTCTCCAAAATTTGTTTCCTCTTTTCTTCCAAAACTACTGATATTACAACAAAAACCCTTTTCAAAAGGGGAACGTGACGCAAGTCCTCGTCCCATCTTCCAAAACACCTGATATCAATTTGGGTGACGCTTAAAGCTTCGGAACGAAAAAAATTCTTTTGAAATGTTTTCACGTTTGATTAAAGAAATGCGTCACAACGTGATAATTTTTCTGCGCTTTCAGATTTCGCACGCCAAATTCGAATACCCGTACTCCACACATCACGGAACAGAAAAACTGTAACATTGGGAGGTCCGGCATTTGTGATACACAATATACCGATACTTTACTCAATTGCAAAAAAAATGAGGCCCGCCCGCCCCATCACAAAGTGGTCTAGATACGGTTCTGGACATAATTACTTGCAAATTAATGTGT
The DNA here is from genome assembly GCA_029228625.1 of Pseudolycoriella hygida. NCBI lineage: Eukaryota > Metazoa > Arthropoda > Insecta > Diptera > Sciaridae > Pseudolycoriella > Pseudolycoriella hygida. The sequence goes on along the minus strand of CM055406.1, from coordinate 9,708,951 downwards.
TGACTTGTGTTGAACAAGTTTTCGAACCTAACTCACTTCTTGATTTATCTATCGTCATTATCTAATATTCGCAATAAGGCTATTTTTAGACAACTTTTTTTGTTTTAATAATTGATAACGTGTCTGCTGATTTTATTATTACCGCACACCTTAATGTAGTCAAAATTATCAAAATTTAGAATCGAACATGAAGCGTTTTCATATTAATAATTTCTTTCTCGTACATTTTTTAAGATAAGGCTCAATGGTTCCCATTTGTTTTGCTTGTATATAAAATAGGAGTCTCTCAGCGAGCAGTGCAAAAATTAATCAGAAATACGTTTTCAATGTAGTTAGAACATTTCACTTCAGAAAACGCTAACTTACGTGAACGTGAGATAATAATGGATGTAAGGTAAACAGGGTAAACACAACAATTAATGAGTGCTCTGCAATGGATTTTTTTGATGACTTCAAGTTACGGCGTTTTAAAACGTCTTATAAAATGTGTAGAATGTCGAAACTTAGTCACCAATAACTATGTATGGCCGATCGACTGATTTAATGATAATAATAATAATAAATGAATCTCCGGATGAGTTCAAGATGATGCTTAGGAATGAACTCATTATTGATACGAGTACAATCAAAACTCAAAAACGATGTCTATAAAATATCCCTACATAAGTTCAACTCTTGAAATGAATGTTTCAATTTGTTCGAAATGAAATAGGAGAAAAATTCAGTTTGAATGGGAAAGTTGCTCAGCAGTAACACTTAACACTAATAGTAACAGTGACTTTTGATCTTGACTGGTATTTAAGTTATGAACCAAGTGGTGCTTGAAAAGTGACGTTCCAGCCCATGACCTCTATTATTGTTTGTACCAGAGCCTACTATTTCGGAACAAATTCCCAAAATTCACTAAACTTTCCTAAAATTTTCCAAAATTTCCCAAAAATTCCCTAAATTTCCCAAAAATTTCCCTAAAATTCCCCAAAAATTTCCCAAAAATTCCCAAAACTTCCCAAAAAAATTATAGCAAAGTTCCAAATAATAATTTAATAGTAAACTTTATGATGAAGGGCATCTCTTTCCATTCCAGACAAGTTGAAAATTCGAAATGTTGGATTGTCTGCTCAGCAAAATTTTTATTTTTAAATTTCAATCTTCATTAGGCTCCAATACCTTCATTCCAGCACTAATTTGTATTTCCTAGCGCTCAACAAGAAAGGAGTAGAACAAATGTTTCTCGTATCGGATAATGTAATGGCATTGTTTTCAACCGGTTATGAGCCCCTCATTCAAAATTTCCCAAAAAAGTATAAAAAAATTCTCAAATAATAGGCTCAGGTTAGTACCCAATTTAAGTCGACCACCACGAACAAAATAAGATTTGTCATTCTAAAGTTTGCTTAGCCTAGAATATTTCCACATTCATTCAAAGTAAATTGAATTTTTTTAACTGTTTGAGGTCTAATGATTGAAACGTCCAAAGACTGGTTAGTTGAGAGAAATTCTCTCATTTTCATCAGATGTTAAGGGTGTTTTGATTACCCACAGTTGAAATGAAATAAGTTTAAGGTCAAGATGTCCGTATGGTCAATGGTCATATACAAAAACAATATTTCTTGTTTCAGGCATTTTAATCATCAAAAAGTCATTACTGTCTGATAATAGCCAAATGATTTACGATAGCGTTGGTGCTATAGGTGCTGTGCGAGCTGGTCTTGTAGTTCAACTAAAAGAATCCGTTGGGATACAAACGATTATGAGTCGCCACGAAAAATTATGCAAGTGAGTAATAATTTAAATTTAGCCGCATTGCTTGCAAGCTTCGATTTTATTAATGCTGTCCAATATTCAACGTCGCTTAATTATAATAGTTTCATTGACATATTTGGGAATGTCCCAATATCAACAGTTTTACAACACTTTAGAAGTGCAAATATTAGTTATATTCGGTGCGAGGCAGCATCGGCAACACATCAACGTGGTGCCGCCGCACTTCCAATTGCGTTTACAATCTTTAATTTCGAAACGTCACCACACATTTAAATTTCCAAAAGTTACTTTTCCATCATTCATCCATTTTTTATTAATAAACATAAACAAAGACCCCTACGTATCAGAATAAATGTGGCAAACAGAATAGATATAACAAAAAGATTCGAACGTATCTAAATAAAAATGAGCAAGCAATTCAATGTTTTATGTTCTTTTGGAACAATAACAATTTAAAAGAAAGAAATTACCCAAGGCCCTACTGAGGTACGTCTATGACATCTGAGACCATTGATTTCGTGGCCGAAATGTTCTCCCGTGCACCATATCACAAACAGAACCAACGCAGTTTTTCCAAAAAATCCTGAAACTAATTCTCTAAAATGTAATTCTCACCAACTTTGCCTTGGGAAGCAACTTTCTAACTGCCATAGTCCTAGAGATATGAGTTATTCCGCCAAAGTCTAGAAGTGACCATATCCCAGGATGAAATGTTATTTTCTTCAACTTTGGCTTCAGAAACAAAGTTCTAATTGCCATAGTTCTAGAGATATGAGTCATCCCTCCCAACTCTAGAAGTAGTTAAACTCAATTTGGTCCCAGTGTCCAGGCCATTGAGCCGGTTTCCACAAAAAAAAATCTCAGTTCTATGAGATCAAATGCTTTCATTTGACACCAAAATGAACAATTTCCGTGCTATACTTGCTGAGATATTTGCGAAAAAGTTTGACCGACCCTCGAAAATCGATGTTTTTGGACACTTCTTCGACCATTTCGATTTTGCTCATCTGTGAGTTTGAATCATGAAATAAATTTCCGTTTCAGGGAAAACACAGTTTAGCGTGATCGGTGGAGATGTTTGAAAAAAAAGTGGAGACGGACGACCGAACATTTTCTTTATGGTTGATTCGTCATCTCTAGACCATACCCCCCAACTCCCACCTCGATCTACCACATTTTTCAACAAAATTGTTTGTAGTAAACGTATAGGATCTTCAAACTTCGTACTCGTTCAATTATTATTCAATGTCGTTCACAGAACGTTATCAAAAATTTAAGTAAATTTAGGATAGGGTAGAATAATTATTATAGGAGTCAATAAGTAATTTTTTTCCGCGGTGAGGTAGTTGTCGGTCGCAAAATTTTTATTGGAGACATTTTTAGGCGTACATAGTAGACCTGTCCAAAAATGTACGCAAAAATTAAGTTTTCGAAAAGTTAGGGGGCCCGCCCGGAAAACGGTGGCAAATGATCCACAAAAAAAAAGTTTCTATGAATCGGATGAAATCCGGAGCGATTTAATGGGTGCTCAATGGCGTTAAAGGAGAAAAATGACCGAAATCCGAGCATCAATATCTTCGTCGGCAAATATCCGAATATTCTTGTTAATGGGCTTGTATTGTAGGTTTTCTTTTCCTCTAAAAATTGTTTCTAAGAAGCTTGACTCTAAAGCAATTCCCAGTATGACTTTCGCTTAGTTGAAGTGGATACAATTTTTGCAAAATTGCTGCACTACTTTAATCGTATGGAACTCATACAAGGGATTCATTTCCAGTCTAGCTTCTTAGAAACAATTTTTAGAGGAAGAGAGAACGTACAAAACAAGCCCATTAGCAAGAATATTTGAATACTTGCCGACGAGGATATTGATGCTCGGATTTCGGTCATTTTTCACCTTTAACGCCATTGAGCACCCATTAAATCGCTCCGGATTTCATCCGATCCATTGAAACTTTTTTCGGTGGACCATTTGACACCGTTTTCCGGGCGGGCCCCCTAACTTTTCGACAACACAGAATTTTGGACAGGTCTAATACATAGGTTAAATCGGTTAGATCTACTCTACACAGAACGCATCCCGTTGATGTATAAATACATGCCGCAGAATACGTGACTGGCCCTAGCCAAAAGCATGTTTTTGTTATGTTGCAGTAAAACCTGAGGGTACCATTTTATCTACGGAAATATGGGTCCGGGGCCTCTCCTTAGGGCTTTAGGGTCGGCCGTTCCAATGGAAGTATGGGTTGTGTTTTTTTTACACAGTTACTTCGAATTTTCCCAATTTCGCCTTTTCCAGAGCAATTTAGTAAGGACGTAATTCCTTATTTAGCGAAAGGGGGGGGATTATGGGTTGACATCTGCGTGACGTCACGGTTAGTTAACAATGAACTTCCTAAGCAAAAACTAAACAACTAAACAAAATACCGTATATATACAATGCAATTTCGTTACTATGCAATGCAATTTCGTTACTATGCAATGCAATTTCGTTACTATGCAATGTAATTTCGTTACTATGCAACGCAATTTCGTTACTATGTAATGCAATTTCGTTACTATGCAATGCAATTTCGTTACTATGCAACGCAATTTCGTTACTATGCAATGCAATTTCGTTACTATGCAATGCAATTTCGTTACTAAGCAATGTAATTTCGTTACTATGCAACGCAATTTCGTTACTATGTAATGCAATTTCGTTACTGTGCAATGCAATTTCGTTACTATGCAACGCAATTTCGTTACTATGCAATGCAATTTCGTTACTATGCAATGCAATTTCGTTACTAAGCAATGCAATTTCGTTACTATGCAATGTAATTTCGTCACTACATTTGAGATAAAATTAACGTTTGCACTAGAATTTTCTCATCTCTCTAAATATTTTTGGTTTCTTTGTAGAACATTCAAAGCATTCAAATGATTTCAGGTCAATCAGGTCAGTTTAGGTTTGACCGGATATTACATAATCAGGTCAGTTTCAGGTTGAGAAAATATCGACCTGAATCTGACCTGAAAATTTCAGGTCAATAGGTTTCAGGTCAAAGGTCCGACCTGAACGGACCCATTCCGATCCTTAAAAACGCTAGCTACCGTTAGGCGTGGTTCGGAATTCACGTTAAGCATGTGGTGCAAAAAATGCCTGCCGGTAAAACACATTGATGGGGCGAACCGGCATTCTAAGTCCTATTAGTTTCCGCCCTAGTACATCATAGATGGCAATAGGTTTGTGTGCAATTTACCACTGACACAGTAAAACCTTCGGTAACGAAAGGATCAAAGGACGGGTTGTAACGGCGGATTATTATTATATTAAGTGAATGAGTCAATTAAATGAAATGATTGACTGACTATGATATTATATCGACTTTTCAACACATTTTGTCTATATATTTGACAAATGGGACATTTCAGCGTCAGTCACGTTATATTTGACTTTTTTTTCTAAAATATCTTGAAAATTAAATCTTCGTCCAAGAAAATGCAAGATTTAGTTCAAACCATCCCTCCCAACAGAGTGTAACGTAGCAGACGCAGACGCTGATGTGTCCCAAATATGTATATTTGATCTACAAACACGTGCTTTTTAATTTACTTGTTATGCTGTTTTCAACATTTTTCAGTGTATTTTTTGTATGGAAAACCTTGAAAACAGCTGAAACTTGATAACAAGTAAATTTATAAGTACACGACCGTATGTTTTCAAGACAAATAACACGATGGAGGAACACCAATGTAAATTTTCAAACATTAACGCAATTTGATGACGATTTGTTAAAGATAAAAACGTTCTCAGAATGAAATAGAAGATGTAAATGTCTACAATTATTTACTTTTGGGTGAGGTTAAGACCGACTGAAATTACAAGACGACTTAGTTTACTTAGACGTAGGAGAAAAACCACAAACTCTGCGGTCCCAAATCGGAAAGTTACAAACAAAGTGACAAACACACTAGGGCCGAAGCTCTGTATGGGTGTAGAAACCTGAACGTGTGAGAATTTGTTGACTTGATTACGGTAGCGTCTCTATTTAAGCCAACCAAATTTTGACAGAGAGCTAAGGGAATAAATGCATGGTTTGGTTGTTTTGAAGATTTTTTTGTCCCTCAACCTTAACATCTAATTCATAATTAATAATATCTTCATTTAACAGGCAAATGTTATCGCACATCCGAACGATTCCAGAAATAATTTTACTTGGGCCTTTAGGAACAACAGCTAAAAGAATTCCAACCTTATGCTTTTTAGTAAGACATCCACGCAGTACGTACCTTCATCATAGGTAAGATTTGTTCGAAAAATGTACAATTTGAATGAATGGTTGCATGGTCAATGAGTTTGAAAAACGTACGAACATTAAATTATTCAACTTTTAATTAAAAAGATTTGTAGTTGCCGTTTTGAACGACGTTTTTGGAATCCAAGCAACGGCTCAAAATGGTATAGTTGAGGCAATGGGAATAAATAATAAATTAATGGTGGAATACGATCGACTGGTTACCGACGAATCATTGAATCTACAATCGATAAAGCCTGGATACACACAGATTACATTGCCGTTTTTTATGACAGAAAGTGAAGTCGCTTTCATATTGGAAGCTTTAAAGATGGTAGCCACAGAGGCTTGGAAGCTTTTGCCACAATATGAAGTAGTACCTGAAACTGGTGAATGGAGACATCATTCCAATTCATTAGCTAAGGAAAGAAAATTGTTGGGTGCTATACGATACACGGACGGTAGGATGATGTTTAACGATCGTCGCATTTCCGGACCCGGTCTTTTCCCACAAAATTATTCCGATTGTTTACAGACCGCCCGCAATCTTTTTAGTCGGGCAAGAAAAGTAGCTCAAAAATCTGCAACTGTTAAAGTGACCCTAAGGTTAAACGACGATCACGCTGAGACTTTTCGTTGGTATGTTCAACCGTCTGCTTTCAATTGCAATATTTTATTTAATAAAATTTTCTGTAGGTATATGCTTCCAGGAGAGGCTCATGAGTTACTTCTAGGACATTCGCAAAATGTCAAACATGAAGTGCCTTTCGATCCGAATAAAGGTATGAGGAAGGTTAAGAGAAGTTGAAGGAAAATAGTGTTACCAGACTTGTCTTTCAGCATTTGTACCGACAGCGCTGTTTTATTTAACACACCGACATAACAGCTTGTCTGCCTTGGACGTAAAACGATTTAAAAGTCGTAGCCTTCCTTCGTCACCCATTTCTATACCAATTATAACAAGGCAGCAGTCATCACCAAGTCCGAGTAGACAAAGTCCAGTTGGTGAACGAAAGGAACTCAATTCACCTCCCGTTGTAAAATTTTCTTTGGGTGGTGAAGTTACTACGCTGGCTAATCTTAATCAAATGCAATCTAGTGTCACCACTCCCGACGGAAGTGTGTCAAATCGCAATAGGTAAAGATCAGAGAAATACTTTGACGGTGTGTTGTAAGAATTTAGGAAGCCATTTGTGCGTTGGCATCTTAAATGTCAACAACTAACAACATTTATTTATCATCACATTCTTGGTGTTGATTCAGTTGTACAAAGCCATTTTACAAAAATTTAACATAAACCATATGAAAACTCATTAACAAAAACTAGATGTCATAGTTGGTCATCCAATGCTGGTCTTAGTTCATTAAGCCCACAAATTCGTATTAATTTGGGACTAACATTACCGCAACGGTCACAGCGGCCACAGAGACAAAGATTATGTTCTTGTAGTAGTCAAACGGAAATTGATGAAGAATTGGCCGACTCAACGGATCTTAACTCTCCTACAAGGAGTTTACAACAGTCGTTACAACTAATTGGAAGGTAAGGCATCACAAACAAGCATTCGAAGAAACCATTTTCTAATAATGCTTCGTTTAAGTAAGTTAGCAATTAGTCAGTTGAAAGACATTTTTGCTCAGATAGATGCTATTTTCCGGCGCGACGTTGGTAAATAGCCAACACATGAAATAGGCGTCTGCGTGTGAGAAAAACTAAATAAACATTTTTGTCTACGCTTATTATTGACCTGCAAAATATGCTATTAAATCCAGATGATCGGCATGCAACACGTCTCTTAGTCAATGAGGCATATACAATACTGTCTGTAACCATTTCTCATGTTATGCATAACATTTTCTTAAGAATAAGTGTCCGTTGGAATAATCGTGTAATACATTGGAAAGCAGGTCTATAAAATGTCTGGAGTGATATTGTGTTGATGTCGACACTAGCGTGAAATTTATGGGTTTAAAACAATTTGGATTCTGAGAATAGCATGAATACTGTCACGAGATATAAGTTAGAGACTTTACTTTATTCTACACAATTTGAATTACAATGAAGAATTTGCACATTCCATTCATTGACACGTTTCATCACTTATTGTTATAACAATAGCCAAACATCTAAAAAAGCGAAAATAGAAGATGAGTTAAGTGTGCAAATTACAAGTTTCTTCATTGTTATATCTTTAAATCGCAAACATTTTACCTATACTGCTTCCAAATTGTTTAGAGTGAGATTCTGCCCTGTTAACTTACACTTGTAACACTTTGTGTCAAAATGAAAGCTTTCGAATTTTCTATACATTATGCATTGAGCTCTGAGCTTTCAACTTACGATATTTTAAGAGTAATATCGCGAAAACTTCGAACAATATTCAGACATTTCGGAACAAGGGTCTTCAGAATTGGTCGAGTCGTATCTCATTCCTTTCGTTGAACTTTTGTGACGAAATAACTTTTTCACTTTTGCAAACGCCTACCTAATCAAGTATACAGTAAAAATTTTTTTGGTCTCAAGACCTAAAATCGTGTCCAAATTTTCTTTGATTCCAATCAACTTCGTTCGAGCTATAGCTAAAAAACGATTTTCAGCTCTTCCTTGCACGACTTTACTCAATGAGCTCTATCTCATAGGCGAAATTTTTTTTTGCAAACGTGAAAAATTTGTTTCGTCACAGAAGTTCAACGAAAAGAATGAAATATGATTCGACCAATTCTGAAGGCTTTTGTTCCGGACCTGTTCGAGGTTTTCGCAAAATTACTCTTAAGTTAACAGGGCAGGTTGCACCACTTACTTTTAGCCCAAGCTAAAAGCTTCAAAATAAGAATTTTGTATACTATTTATTTATTACTATTATTATCACTAATTATTAATTTTATACTAATTATTTTTACTAAAACAATCACTGGATGGTCGAATTAAAATTGAATTCCGTCAAAAGCTTTTGCATAGACTCGTGACAGGTAACTTTAGCCTCCTCATAGACTATTCGTATTCGCAGGTTCTTAAAGAATCGATCGTTTCAAGTGGTTCTGGATGAAACGATTTCTTTTTCTTACAAATTCAACATCATACTGCTCGACTTTGTCCGGCCATTAAAATTTGGTTTGCAGATCTGCCGTACAGCGCATAAAAAACTTAGCGAGGAGAATTTTTGAGAGAAAATATATGATCTGATTACGACGCCAAGTTTTTTATGCGTTGTAGGGCAGAGATTCTCTCATAAGCGCTCTGGAATTATATCTAGGAGAGCGGCGCCGATTTAGGGAACAAGAGCGCGTCTACCGACCCCCACAAAAAATTCTGGCCACTCGCTAAGGGGCCATTCAAATAGTTCGTACGTTTTTTTGGGGGGTTTCATTGGGTATACATTTTCAATTTTTTTCCATGTATTTTTGCGTGCAAGGATAGGAAAGGGTCTAAAATCCGTCTTTTTTAGTTGAATTGACCCTATAGAAACTAATTTAAAGTAATGTCATTGGTCTCATTCAAACACATTTGACATGCTTCACATCAGAGCCGAAAGTAAAAATTGTCAATTTTGTCATGCCATTTTTTAGACCCGTACGAACGAAGTTCTTCGAAAAAGGGTCTATTGCGTTTACCACGGAGTTTGTAGCCAGTCGTATGTCGACCCGGGAGTTGGTTACTTTTTCGTTTCATGGTCCTTAGATACCGAATCTGTCCGTCTGTCCTTCTGTCAACACGATAACTCGAGTAAAACTTGACCGATTTTCAAAATCTTTTTTTTTTTTACTGAAAGGTAATCGAAAAAGCTTTTGTGGGATTGAATCTGGGCACTGTCGGCCCAAGGGCCGCCGAGCTAGGGCCGTTTAAGTGGTCTTGGGTCTTTTGTACATAACTCGAGAAAATTTGGAAAAATTCAAATATTTTGAAAACTCTTAGAGATAGAAGGCAAAGGCAAAGTTGTTGGTTTCGGTGTGGTGCATGTCGTCTAGATGTTCGAAAAATTCAAACGTTTTGAGAACTATAAGTGATAGAAGATCGGTGTCGATGGTAAACTTTTTTGTCTATGGAAGTATGGGTAAAACGGCCTTTTCTAAGTGCTCTAGGTCGGTTCTAATATCGGCGGTAGTACAAATAACATTTTTTAAAACAATGTCTGAAAAAAGTTTGGTGGTCAAAAAACATTTCTCCATCTCTTGTGTATGACGATTTGAAAAAAATCGCTTCATCTCACAAAATAGGCTATTCTTTGGAAATTAACATTTTAATGCTTAAAAATTACAATTTAACTTTGAAGTTTTGATTCGAATCCAAACTCAGAACAAGAGAGGTGTCCATGTTAATTACAAAAAATCGATTTCATGTTAATCATCTAAGTCAGTTTTAGTCACCTTAGAGCAAGTGTAGTATTTGTATGAGAGCTACAATGTGGTGGCGAAATGCATGAGCTTTTTAACACGTTTGATCTTACAGGTGCTTGTTACTCCATTTAAATCAATAAAGTCAATTAGTAGCTCGTTCAAATTATATTTTTAGCATATTGGAGCTACAAAGTTATTGGCTCACTTTTGTCACATTGAATAAAAGAAATAAAAAAAGTAAAGAATCTTTATCACAAATTCACTTTTTTTCAATTTATCTATTGTACAGAACACGGCAGAATTATTGATGAACACTTTGCAAAAGTTATGATTTTAAGAATGTAAAACTTAGAAGAAGAAGAAAACTTATCCCAATTAACCCAATTCTTCCGCGGAAATTCGCTCGGACAAAGAATAATGAAGGCTTTCAAAAGCTTCTTAAAGCTTCCTTTGTTCAATGTCCCAACGACTTTCCGCGGAAGAATTTGGTTCATTGGATATTCGTGTTAATATTTGGAATATCTTTTTTGAAATATTTTTATTTTGTCGTTTGTTGATTTCTTTGTCGTTGAATAGCAGTTGTGTGTTGGTTTGAGGCGGCAATCAAAACGAAAAACCAACACTCAGCAATTTTTTTTTTTCGAAATTTCGTAAAATAAGTAGTTTTCATCATTTAAAATGTAACCTAAAAAGAGAGCGATTTTTTTATTGAACATCTTGAATTGAGTCGTTAAACTTTTTTTAGTGACAACGAAGACCTAGAAGCATATGTAAAAGAAGTTACAACAGAACTAGCATCTGAAATAAAGTCTGAAATTCGTGGAGTTATTTCAAAGGTTGAAGATGTACTGGACAACAACACTGAATCCTCGGATTTAAGCATTTATAATCTATCATCGTTCAATAATTTGTCAAGGTAATGACGAGTCGAAAATTTTTTAAATTATATTTAGAAAAAAGAATTTCCCCAGTGCTGATGAACTTCGAAATGATTCTGTATCAGCCTCAGATGTTGCAGAATATTTAAAAGAATTTTCGAAGGGAATAACCAGCCAAGTAACCTCAGAAATTCGGGAAATCGTTAATGTGATGAATGAAACCGAACACGATTTTCAGTCACAAAGGTGAGTCAATGAATTTATGCCGGTCGCTGAGACAGTTTTTTTGTTTTTCACTATGCATTACTCTATGCACTATCCTTGAATCAAACGATAATTTCATTATTTGTTTAAAGGAAAATAACGCATCGCTTCAGTGATACGTCCGCCCAAGTTTCGTCGACACTTGAATCTACTAAACAGCGTTCCGAGTCATTTCCAAATCCAAGTACACAGAAATTAACTTCCGCTCCGAATCCGGAAAGTTCGACACCATCGTGTCCATATACCGGAGCAATATCAAAACTCATAGATCCCATTGGAACAACGTCACAGGATTCAGGAATAAACCTATACTTCCATGACCAGGATGATTCACGTCTACGAACGATTGTTGAAGGATCACCAAATGAAAGGTTTTTAATTTGTTCAGCCATAAACATTCAAAACACTGACGCTATATCGGTTCAGAATGCGAACACTATCCAGACAGTCGGTGATATCAGAAAGTGTTGATGGTAACGAACCGGATTCATGTTGCCTGTCTAAGAGTAAATGCAAATGTATTAAGATCCATCAGGATCATGCGATGCGTGTAGCAAACAAATATACGAAAAACGACTCAACGGATTCGGACAAAGACGATTGCAACAAGTGGCAATATTTACCAAATAGCGTGTGGAAACAAACAGCTGAGGTTACAAAACAAACTTAATATCTAACTTTGAATAACACTGTTGTAGATGGTGGTTGTATTTTGGTTAATAATGGAAAATGTTTTGTTTTTAATCGATTTTACTAATTAACAAAACGTAGTTGGTAAACATACTACTCACACATTTTCTCTATGATTTATGAGCAAGTTAACGTTTATTTGACAAAATTCGTATATTTAGTGAGTTGTTAAGTTGTAAATGTAACAGACATAAGATATTTACATTTAGTTGTAGCACACAATTGTCACTCAAGCCGGCTGCGGCAAGTCGAAGGCTACGTAGGCAAATTTCTCTGCTAAATACTATTCTCACTAGCTATGAAATTTTGCATCAGCTGTTTTCACCATACTCATATCTTAGGGACTGTAACCTTCAATTTTACAATTGTTTTGCAATTTACAATAGTGTAACTTACACTTTTTAAGATACATGTGAGTGGCTCCAGTGGATCAAGGCATCTGGTGAAAATTTCGCTAGCTTATGAGAATTTAAAAAATCATTGTCATGGGTATAGGAAAGTAGCGATAAAGTTTAGTAAAAGAAGTTAATTTTGGATTGGTGATTCATTGGTAAATCCTCGATGATTCATCGGGGAATCACTGATGATGATTCACCGGGGAAGGACAGATGATTCACCGATCACTCAACTATAAATCATCTATGATTCATCGGTGATTCAGTGGGGAAGGACAGATGATTCACAGTGGAATCACCAATGATTCACTGATCACTCACCAATAAATCATCTATGATTCCCCACTGAATCAGCGATGATTCCCCGGTGAAGGTGAATCATCGATGATTCCCCGGTGAATCATTGCTGATTCTCGGGTGAATCATCGGTGACTCCCTGGCGAATCATCGGTGACTCCCCGGTGAATCATCGGTGATTCCCCGATGAATCATAGCTGATTTATTGGTGAGTGATCGGTGAATCATTAGTGATTCCACCGTGAATCATCTGTCCTTCCCCAGTGAATCATCGGTGATACCCCGGTGAATCATCGGTGATTCATCGGCGAACTATCGGTGGTCACCCGGTGAAGTGTGCGCAGACGGACGGACAGAATGGGTTAAAACATAAAGTAGCTATCACTACTTTATGATTGTAAAATATAAAGGATTTAATTATGGATTGCTTTGAGCTCTCAGTTGTGTTAATTTTAAAGTCTGTCCCTTCAATTTTCTGATTTTCTGAATTCAGAATATAATTGGCGAATAAAATCGACAACAATGGCCTCTCGCATAGACATGTGCGCGCAGCGCACACAGGATTTTTTGTATCTCAGCTGGAAATAATATTTTGTTAGAACGAAATGCTATTTGCAGACGATTGAGATGAGAGTCTTTTTCTAGAAATTATTTTTTTATGTCTCTGTCCAAATGACAATTCGGTTAAAACACTTCTGATTATACGTGTCGGGGCCGAAAATGAGTGTTTTTTAGCGATTTTGGAATAATTATTACGCATCTGCGGGAAAATTTATTTATCTTCGAGGAGGAAGCTTGTATCCCGAGCCGAAGGCAAGAGATATAATCCTCCGAGAAGATTAATAAATTATCCTGCAGAAACGTCAGAAACGTAAGAGTTTCTATGCAAAACAAATTTTGGTACAAGACAGTAATGTATGACTTATCTCCCTAGACAGTCAATGAGGTGTATAAAGTTGTATATAGTATCTATTTTGAACAGTTGATACGTAAATAACTATTTTGTGTGGTTTACATTACGTGCTAAAATCGTACTTTACATAACGCATATATAAATGTACATATATTCGAAAAGCGGGACTACCTTGGTTTCCTAAAAATAAAAAAAAACTTAGTCTAATAGTAGCTTGTTGTAAACAATAAATAATTTCGAAATGATTTAAAATATATAAATTAAAATATACAAAACACAACACATGGTTTGAATTGAATAGCTTTATTATGCATCTACCTACACACTCTTAGCGTTACCACTACCACTACAACTGCATGCGCATTTTATGAAAAAAAAACTAAAACTATTTTTACACTGTAATTCAGAAGAATCCGCAATGGCGGCCATTCTCAAATTACGCACGCACCGGGTGAGGGGGGGGGGGGAAATACATTGCATTTTCACAATTGCAATGTTGAAACTTTCGGCAACGAAAGCGTAGGCTTTAAATCTATCCTCAACATACACGAGGTTGGCTTTTTCATCGTTTTCGAGGGTAACATTTTTCACGTTTTCCCTATGTTGTAACGTTATTAACGCTTCATCGTATGGTTTCCCATATGTTTTTCTTACAAATTTGCTCATTCATTAAATAGACAGAGCAGTATGTATCGCAATTTTCTTTAATTGTCATCTGAGCTTAAAATGTCACGATAGTATTATTTATTTCAATAAACCAGCGAAACTTACGAACGAGAAGCACCTAATACTAGAAATCTCGGCCAATCTCGAAGTTTCTCCTTATATCATGATACGCTTTTTTATCGTATGAGCGAAAACGAGACAACAAACAGAGGGGAATGAAAAATTCGTTTGACGTTTGAGAATGTTTTAAATATCACGAGCAATAATTTTCAGGGGAAATCACTGCATCGACAAGCCTCGACGTTTTTGCTTATATGATGTTAATCTACTAATTGTAAGTTCGATCGCTGAAATATTAATCCAATTGAGATCTAATTTTTACAATTTTTGGTGAGAAATGTAACAAATATTTAGAAATTAAATTACAAGAAATATTAATAAGTTGTGCTTGGGTTAAAATATTTTCAGTCTGCTCTATTATTACAGAGGCCTCAATTTCCAAATGTTACACTTTGATTACACATTTAGGAATTAAGTTCGCTTTACTAGTTGTAATTTTTTTATAGGATATGACCATAAACCTTGACCTTCATAATTTGCCTGGGAGTTGCGGGAAACGTGAACTTTGCATAGAAAAATTTGATAGAATGAAAGTTAGTATCTTTGCTGAGTCGGGAATTCTCAAAATAATAGACCCGTACGACGTGAGGAAGTAGACGGAGCTCATGCGTTTAGCGCGACATTTATAACCAGTCCAAAGCGAAATCTGCAAAAAAATCGTTATTCCTTCTGCTTGTCCGGGACGCAGGTATTTTCCTCAGAGAATTATCCACCAGACCGAAAACGTGGGAACTATCGCCCGATTGAAATCGAGTTGGAGGGCATATTCCATAAATGTTGAAGAGGCGCTTTCCTAGTTCAAATTAATCTCTTTAAATTGCTGGATAAAAACTCCTGGGCGATATTACTGTGTTGAGAGTTCCTGGCCTATAATGCCCCCGCCTCTGCACATTCTAGTGGAAGATTCACCCCACCCTGACCAACATTTTTTTCGACCGAATTTTTTTTTTTTTGACGAAGAATTTTTCACATTCTAGAGGAAAATTCATGCCGCATTTTTTAGTCCTAACTTCATTCTCGTATGAAAAATAAAAAGTGAAACTTTTAAAAAAATAAGTTGTAAAAACGCTGTGGTATTACAAAATTTTCAAAAAAGTCGTGGTTGCGTGATGTGGCAATAAAAATGAACAAATTTGTTGACAAACTTAATTCATCACTACAATTTTTGCTTTCAGGCGATTGACGAATTCGATATGATAAAAGATGGAGATAAAATTTTAGTTTGTCTTTCTGGCAGTAGTTCGTCATTATGTGAGTATTTCATCAACAAAATATTCATATTGTATTGCAATGTCAATGTCTAGGTTTGCTTCATGCGATACGACAGTTTTCACGAGCCCGAGGATTGCACATTGAAATCGGTGCTGTAACTGTAGGTACGTCCGGCGTTGACCCCCGGGCACTGATGCTTTATTTACGAGATTTAGATGTTAAATTTTTCGTTGATCAAATCAGTAAGTTGAACGTTTGTTGAGCACGTCGAAAAAATGTGAACTGTCAAATTTGCGATGTTTTTTCAGAAAGGAATTCTGCGTAAATAACAAATTATTCAAAATTGTAGCTCATGTACTATTATAGGATGACCCTTACACCAACAATAGATGAATCAGAATTCGAAAAAATTGAGTATGAAGGTCGAAAGTTGCTCTGAAAAATCATCGCATTACAAGTTCGTTTGCGATGTTATTTCAGAGCAAATTTGTACGTTCATACTTAAACTTTTTGAATTTCGATTCATCTATTATTCGTTTCTCTCATAGTACATGGGCTATAATTTTGAATAATTTGTTATTTACGCAGGATTCTAGTCTAAAAAATATCGCAAAATGGACAGTTCACGCTTTTGCTGCGTGGTCTTAAATGTAGAAAAATGGAATTTCATTTTACCATTCTATTGAAGGTCCTATCGAAAGTCTCAGATCCAAACTGTACACAATAGCTCGACAAAACAATTACAATGTGTTAGCAATGGGAAACAGTTTGGATAAATTGGCTGATGAATTTTTAGTCTCCATTTTGAACAAAGGGCGAGTTTATGCAACACAAGCTCATTGTTTTAATCGCGATGGTGATCTTCGAGTAATTCGACCATTTGTGTACGTCAGGGAACGAAATTTGGAAGATTTCTCAATACAAAAAGATATGCCTAGTAGACCCTCGAAATTATTTTCAAAGCCACCAGACGCATCAAACAGCATTTTAAAAGTACAAGAGGTCATCAATCCAGCTGTTTTTGAGAATATCAAGAATGCATTGAGACCCTTGATGTCAATAAGGTAAATTATGCTGGAAGAAAAGATCAAACGTATATTTTCATTTTTCGTTATAGAATCGAAGCAACAAGAACAGCATATGAGTACTTACAGAAAGCGGTCATATCAAGAGAATAATTTCTAACTAATAAGGAAGCTCTCTGGTCATACCTTAGTATTAACTTATTTTCTTTTAAACTTAGTCATTTTTTATGTCATTCTAATTGTGTTAAAATAAATTTTTTTTAAAAAAAATCCCCCGATCTTTTCTATTTTTTCACTTTTAGATCAATCATTCTTGATGTCATACATCGCCGACTCCAAATCCGACTGAACAGTAGTGTTATAACACATTCTCAGGGAGAGACGCTCTTAGAACAGCCAATGTCGCTAAGGAAATGGTCGTTACGCAGCGTTACCATTGTACCACAAGTTCAAATGATTACAGAGAGTACTCCTCTCCTCGAGAAGAGACAGGGACAGAAGTTACATGGACAGCGCTGTGTCGCACTTGTTGGTGCTGACTCTTATATCCTACTGAAAAATATAGTATGAAATAATAACAACTGTCGCCGCTCGGCAGATAGTCGTATCAGCTACCAAATATTATGATTACTTAGATGAAGATTACCTCTCTCTCAGAATTACCTTGCGATTTTTTCTAACTTGTTACGTCTAATGTGGAGGAGGACGCAGAGCCAGAAAAGCGCAAGGATGCAAGTGACGTGCCGACGCACTGGCAAATAACTAATACTAAGCTTTATGAGTGATCACAATGTGGTATTATCCTTCGTCCCGCTTCAGATTGATGTTAAGTATAGGGTTGTTACTAAGACTGTGACTGACTATCAAAAGGTGAATCAAAGACTAGAGGAGCTCCTCAATGGTGATGCGGTCCCTATTACAGATGATGTAAATGCCATGTATACTTATTTTTTGAATTCATTCAGTTTGACTATTGCCGAGTTTTCGGAGTCGAAGTCTTATAAAGTTAAATCTGCGCACTTCAGATGATCTTACATGAACGATCACCTAGAGTACCTGATACGTAAGATTAGCAATTTAGACTCAACTCCACATATTTGCAAGCCAAACTCGAAGTCTTTAAAATTGAGTTTTAAAAGTATCAGATGCAGTGTAAAAATTATTACTATGAGAGCAGCTACGAGCATCGAGTCTCTGAATGTTTCAATGATTTTTTTGCTAAACTAGACGTAGCAAGCTGGCAGCGTCCATTCCAGTGACGGCTAATGACGACTAGAATTGTTTTAACACTTTTTTTCCAATTCGCCATCTATATTTCTTGAACCTGTCACTGTCAACAATGTTGCTACTATCATCTTGTCTATGGACGAGAACAAAGCCACTGGTTATGATGACGTGTCAGTGTCTTCTTTAAAGTGTTGTGTATCCGCGATCTCCCCGTTTTTGACTGACTTTTTTCCTGACTTTATCCTGACGGCCTAAAGACGGGCTAAAGTTATTTCAGTCTTTAAGAAAGGCTCCAAAAGCGATGCTAGCAACTACCGTCCGATTTCTATTCTGCCCGCTAATAACAAAGTACTGGAAATCGTACGAAAACGAGTTTAATTTATTAAATTGTTTATTACTTTCTACAAGTTCTCTTCTTCTTTTCTTTCGTTACAAAATGTCACAATTCGTCGTTAATTAAAAAAGACTACGAAACTATCATATCATTTATTGATGAACTTCCACTGAAGTGGGCTGCTTTTAAACTGTCATTTACATCACGGCGGAAAAATGATAAATTTTGGGTAAATCTGTAAGGAAACTTTAGGTTAGGCGATACGAGCGATTACAATTTTTGTTTTTGTGTGTATAAGTTGATTAAAATTAAAATCGAAGTCGTGTTTGTATTAGTTAAATGCCGAATGTCCCAAAAAATTTCTTTACGTACCTATCTCGATTTTTCACCAACAAATTACGTTCAACTCCAGCCATTAAATTATCGAACCACTGAACCATCTGTTGTTGTTTATCTATCGCTTGCGAACGGATTATATTTTCTTTTAATGATCTGTAAGTTAAAACATTAAGAAAACATCGTTTAAAATTAAATAATTGAAGTAAATTGAGGAAGCATCCGGTTTGGATTCGAGTTTTTGAAAGTTAAAATAGTTTGTATAATATTGAAGTTTAGCCCATATTCCAGTAAATACTCCTAAAATTCCAAATCATCACAACAACATCACTCTCAATTCCAGTTGCGCATACAATTATTGGATAAAAGCGTAATGGAGTGATTTTTTTAAGATTTCGTAATTTTTTGCTGGGAAAACAATAATACAAGCAATTCGGTCCCGCTGATACATATTCCACATTTGGTATACTTGAACAAATTGCGAACATACGGTCAGCCAATGTTCAAGACATATTGTAAGTGTGATGTGAGGAATACCCGTACGACCGAAAAAATAGGTGACACAAAGTATTCCGAAGGTAGCCGAAGGTGACACGAAGGCGAAGATGACACAAAGTATTCCGAAGGTAGC
>CM055406.1:9649696-9689087 GCA_029228625.1 Pseudolycoriella hygida | reverse complement strand
GTTTCAAATCGAGAAATTCGTATTTTTCCGATTTTTTTAAATCGATATTGTCGGACTTAGAGACCTTGGAGTACATGGTATACACAGGGGTCAAAAAACAGTTTTTTGTCAACAACTAAATGCGTGACCAATTGCTTTGTATTTGGTTATGAGTAACAGCGATAATAGTGGCAAGCTTTGGGCCGAGACATCGACCAGTTACCGATTGTTGTTAAGGAACTAGAGCCCAAAGTGTGCTCGACTTTCAAGGGTGTATAACTCTCTGCGGCAAGAATGTTCTGGGAAAGTAGGAGTGTACGAAATATCTGTGGCCTAGCCACTACAAAAGTGGCCAATCAAAACCCCAGAAATGTTTTGCCGCATCAAATTAAAAATCGTTTTGTTAATTTTGTTTTTTTTAGTTCTGAATTTTTTACTTTTTTCCAACAAAACAGCCATCCAACTGAAGGAGAATCTCAGACATGAAAGACTATGGGTCTCTAAATGTTTCCTATTCATTTACGCATTTGTTCGATATTAGTGAGTTGAAAAATGTCGAAAGTATCGATGTTGTGTCAAGAAATTGATTACAATATGTTGCTAGAGCCATAGGGTTTCAAACGAACCTAAACTCACCTTATTCGGCTGGATAAGACCTGATAGCTGTAGTGGCTGAAGTGATCAACCTCGAAATTCTCTGTACGATATACTCGTAGTTTCACTTTTCGATGGTATCACTTCAGATGATGTTCATTTTGATGAAAGTTAAAAAATTATAGTAATTTCAAAACGAAAATCATTGTATTTTGTTTCAGGGAGCGTTTTATTGAAGAATCGCTCCTAATAAACCCAGATAACACAGATCACACTTTTTAATGTGGTTGCCCACTGAATGTACATTAAATGTGCGAAACTCAATGTTGTTCAGAATATGTACATAAAATGTACAAAAAATGTGCCTCTGAGTCCGACAATATCGATTTAAAAAAAATCGGAAAAATACGTATTTCTCGACGTGAAAGCAGTGGTAAATAAAGTTCCCGAAATTGGTCGAAGTTTTGGCGATATCGTTCTAAATACGTTATTTTGGCAGCTGGAATAGACCGGATTTTGGTCCCAACAAGGTTTGTTGTCTTTGTTGAATAAAAATGGATGGTTCTGTTGGGATCAAAAGTCTATTATAACTGTCATATTGACGTTTGAAACGTCAAAATCCTTGAGTGCTAAAAGAGAGAATGGAGAATTTAAAATGTACCTAAAAAAACCTAGAAATTTCTTTGTATTGTTCAGCGCCGTATCTAGGGGGGCCAGGATGACTCCGCCCACCCTGAGATTTTTTCCTTCACATCTGAGATTATGTATTTCACTAAATAGTCAATAAAATTCTGGGGCGCGGGCCCCTCTTAGAAAAGTCTAGATACGGTACTGGTATTACTTCGACAAGTGACCCCGAAGTAAGTTTTTCCTTTTGTTCATGTATCTCTCTTTTAACGTTCTATTACGACTGAATTTTTCTTACATTTTTCTCAATTTTTCTTTGCAATTATAGTAAATCTCCATACCACCGCCCACGGAAGACAAGGAAAACGGTTTTCTCAGCTGCTCGCTTGTTTCATAACTTTGACGTTTAAAACGTCAGTTTGACAGTTGCAACAGACATACTTTTGATTCCAAGGGACGCAATTCACAAACTGTAGTAGAAAAATGTAGTTTGCTCTATATAGCCCAGAAGTCTACAAATTTTTTATAATGTCATGTGCCTGTAGATATGACATGAAATTTTATGACAGTAAACTTATGTAAAATCGCTTCTTTTCAAACAAAAATCTTAAAGTAACACAAAGCTTGTTAATTGCATCGCGGCTGATTAAATCTATTGAATTTAACTTACCCTGACCACTAATTCTCCATCCATAATATCATGTTCATCATCTGCAGTAAAGGATAATCGTCCACCGATTGCGGAACCAATTATATATACCAGCCACGTCAGTTGACCCTCTTGTATAACTAATTCAATAGAATGCTGAGCTGGCTGACTTAATGATTCTTGATAAGCGCCAGCCGTTTGATCAAATAGTTGGACTAAGAGAGCACAAGTCTTCTCATATTCACAACGTTCGATAACTGAAAGTTGTTCTAATTGCTGTTGGACTAAACCCAAATCATCAAGTGGATCTTCGAGACCGTCCCTATCGGTTTAATAAAAAATATGAATAAAGTTTCTGTTGTCGCTGCCTAAAATTGTATGCAATCGCACCTAACAATTACTCTCAACGATTCCAATCTTGATGTGATGTAGGCCTTCGTCACCTCTGGTGTGTATGTTGATAACAAATGTGGTTCGGTAGCTTTAACATAAGGAACTGATGCAACCATTCGCTGCCATAAGGATAGCAAATAATGCACGCTGTTTGGAGCAAATTGCCACATCTACAAAAGTACAGATTCGCTCAAGGGAAAGTTCAATAAAGCAAAACAATTGACTTGACTCACTTGTAATGATTGAACTGTAAATTTTGCTATCAACTGAATTGTTTGGGGGTAACAATCCACCGTCACCAATTCACCCAGTTGATAATTTGTCTTTAGTCTAGCCAGCAATCGACAAAATTCGTGATAGTTATCGGGATCACTTAAACCTTGGGAATTTTCAAGTATGTTTTTTACTCCGTTAAGCAAATGGGACAAAAATTTAGCTCTCTCAGAATTACTGAACAGAGATCTTCGTACAGAAATTATCTGAAATAAGTTGAATCAAAATAAGTAAATGATGATTACGATAGCGATAGAACACTTACTTGCACTAAGGTGGACAGTGCTAAACTGGACAACCGAGTCGGAAGAATATGGTACAAATCGAAAAATAGTTTCAGTGTGTCAAGATTCAAAAATGCAGGTCTCCAATTCGTCGGAATTTGTACAGTCGACATGTCATCGATTGACTCGTCTGTTGACGTGCCGATAAAATCAAAGCTCAAACAATTTCTCGTTAATCGTAAAATTTGATTCATCAATCTGAAATCGATAAATTGTGAAATCAAGATGTTTTCGATCTCTGAAAATATTTCACGATAGTGATATCTTTGATCCGTTTTTGTACGCTTACTGATAGTAACGCTCATAGCTCTCACCATACCACATCAAATGTATTGATGAATAATGACTTTTGTAGTATTAAAAGTATGACCGCGAAGTTTCTTTTACTATGTGAAAACCAGCCAAACCATGAAATAATTCAAGCAAAATGACGTTTGTCATTGTTAGGAAGCAGAAGAAGACAGACAAGGGAATGAACAAAACTAAAACACTAGTGCACTGAGTTTTGCAAATCGGAGAGCGGAATGATCGGGAAGGCCAGATACTTCGTGACACAGACAGCCGTGAGAAACATATGTTATTCGCTGTCCCATATGGAAAGATGTCAATACCTGTATATTTCCCCCATGTAATGCGGTATAACTCGCTTCGGAAACTGTTTTTGACGCGGGTAGTTGCTCGGCTCGAATATGCAAACTCTACCCTATTGTGGCTAGTGCGGGGAGGTACAAACTATGAGACTTTTGGTGGAAGAATGTCCGATCCATCGCTTTGAAGGAAAATTCGAGGATTTACATTCCGTAACAGGCGAAGTTTTAAATTGGATCAACAATCTGGGCGTGGACATTTGAACACTTGAACATTGATCAGGGCCGGCGATTTTTGTTTGAGCTGCGTTAGTTTTTAGGTGAAAAATGATTTGTATATTTTGAATCGTAATTCGATTCTATTCATTTTAAAATTAAATTTTTTTTACAGTTGCTTTGGACGGGTTTTTCAATATTGCCCTTTCGGCAAATACAATGTAATGTCGACGTTATATCATGTACTCTAGAATTAAGGCAATATTTATTTAGATTTAGTTCGGGGCTTTGTGTAACATCTGTTCTCTTTGCCACATCTATTCTGATGCGTACGGGCCCCTTGCATATGTTTTGAATTATTGAAAATTGATTGATGTTAAAATTGACTTCAATCATCTCGTTAGTTAGCTAGAAGAAGAGAACCTTCGTCCGAAAGGTCCGTAACAAACAAGCAAAGCACTAATGTATCAGTTGCACAAATATTGTTTCCTAGTTGTTGCGAATTTTACTTATTTTCGAATTTTATACGGAAAATCTTCTTTTTAATCTAAATGGATTTTTTTTTAAATTCCCGCGTCTTCCTGTTCGCTGAAGTGGTTTTTAAGCTTTTTCACTTGTGTACATTTTGTATCTAAATCACGTTTGAGCAAATTTTGAAAAGGAAATTCGCAATTTGTGTATTTTTTAATGAACTTAGAAATTGTTGTAAACGTTTTCAAATAACTATAAACAAAAAAAAAATTTAGCGAAAACTATCCCAAACTTAATAGTTTCGAGAATTAATTTAAGGTAA
Source organism: Pseudolycoriella hygida (assembly GCA_029228625.1). Classification (NCBI taxonomy): domain Eukaryota; kingdom Metazoa; phylum Arthropoda; class Insecta; order Diptera; family Sciaridae; genus Pseudolycoriella; species Pseudolycoriella hygida. Next base: position 9,684,692 of record CM055406.1, on the reverse strand, counting down.
TTTGCTTACAAATAGAAGAGGAAGAAAATCTTTATTGAAAACAAAACAAAGTGTGCTGCCTCCTTAGAGAAGGTTGCTTGTCTACACAGCATATCCATCAATAATAAATTACAAAATATTTACTGCTAAAACGAGATTCACATAATTCCTGCTCAAGTGACTAGCTTCCATGATGTAAGTACAACCGTCAACTTTTGACAGCTGTCAGATTTGAATTTTGGCTCAAAGTTTTAAAATCGATTCCTCACACTGACATAAATACAAAGAATTTAAAGGACTCAAATAAGTATTGAAAAACTTGGTGCCGAAATTCAAATCTGACAGCTGTCAAAAGTTGACAGTTGTACTTACATCCTTTACGAATTGAAACGACGAGATACTTTATGTTACAAAAAAGGTTTATGGATAATCTCTTTATGAAATGTATTTGCACCACCAACTGTTTGCATTAAGTTTTAAGATTTTTACTTCTAATCATTTTTAAGCTTACCCATGTTGTGATTCATCCATAAAATTCAAACTCTTGCTGTTATCTCTGGCTGTACTTAATAAATTGCAGGACAAGCAAAATATGTCATACAATTGCGTGTCTCTAAACGAACACGCTATTTTTCGATGTTTTGTGAACGAAAATGATATATCCACCTCCGACATTTGATTCATTTCGCATGTCAGTTGAGATAAAATTTGAACTCCAATCATACAGTGTTCGACAGAACCCTAAAATGTGCAAAAATGCATTTTCGAGTATTAATACAAAACACAAAAAACAGAGACTTGAGAAAATAAATCATTTATCAACGCATTTCTGATCCATATGTCTATACCAAATTATTTAAAAAAAATTATTATTTCAAGCCGGTCTTTAGCTGGCGGCACGCGGCATCTTCTAGGATTGTCTTTACTTTGTTGCAAATATTAAAAACAACCTAATCGCACCCATTTGTCATAAACATCGTTCGCTATGTTTGGGTTGAGTGGTGCACTCAGTGTAAGTTATCACTTCATCATACAATCAAACGTAGGGCTTACGCTAGATCCGTACGTTCGTAACTTAACTTCTGATTAGCTTTCGTGGAAAAAAATTTCAAGATCGGTTCAGATTTGGCTGAAAAAGAGGTGGGACAGACAGAATATAGACCACAAAACAAAAAACCCACCAACTCCCGGATCGAAAGACTCAGGCGAACGTAGTGACAAACACGGGTCTAAACAACCCAAATGTGTCAAACAATTTTCTCCGAACGAGCGTTACCCACACAATGGTGAAAGTCTGTTACCCAAAGGTACGGCGAATATTCGAAAATGATTCTTTTCTGTAATCTTTTGTTCTTCTGTCATGCAACGTACTGTAACATAACTTACAGTACATTAATGTTTAGTGCTAATGCTTCGTAAAATTTGAGTGTCATATTTTTTGGTAAGTTGTCGTGACACTAGCGTAACAGGGGGGGGGGAGGGGGAGGGAAGAGGGCGTGACATGCTTTATGAGCGGAACCCCTCCAAATGTTTTTAAGTATTAATTAACGATTTCCATTAGCACAGTTATAATGACACAAGAAATTATACGGATACGGATGAGCGGGACAAGGATCTCTTGTTTCGCGTTTCGCGAAAGTGTGTGTATTTGTCACGGATGACGTAGATTGAGTAAAATGTCAAGGAAATCAAAATTAAGTTGATACAAGGTCGAAGGGGGAAACGCCAGTGGCGATTAGGGCAGAGCCTCATGCACATGAAATAAATTAAATTTGCTGACTTATTAGAGGCAATTTTTCGAACAACAAAATTTAAAGTTGCTGGTTAAAAAACCAAATTTGAATGCAATAAATTTACTGGTTGAAATTAATTATTTCGCTGGTAAAAGAATAATTTGATTGATCGAAAAATCACCAAGTGAGGACGAGTTCGAAGATGTTCATTTCCGGAAAAACAGGTGCTGAGCAAGGTCCTAGGTCCGCCTAATTAGTTTTCAGAAGAAAACCTTTTGAGTTTGGACCCTCCGGCTTAGCTAAGACCTTACAAATTAGCGTCGTCTACTGCTCTTCACGTTTCTTCGTTTCTTATAAAGTCTGGTATCTTGAATCTTTTTGGACCCGTACCCGTTCGTCCGTCTGTCTCTGTAAACACGATAACACGGTTTTAAGATTGCGGATGGGCATTTTTAGACGTAGGGCCTCTGAACTAAGTAGTTTTGGGTTTTTTGTACATAACTCGAGTTAATCTTTACCGAGTTTCATGAATATTTTTTGTTCGAAAGGTCTAGGAATTCCCGACAATTTTTTGATTTGGAGACCTTGGACGAAGCCAGGGCCCTGCAACTGAGTTTCTACTAAGACCTAACGTATTTTTTCTACATAGATCGGGTCGATTTTCATAAATCTTGGTTAATAATTATTAATCCTGAAACGTCAGTTTCAGCTTTAAAAGGAATTGTACGGGTTGCCTAGGGACCGAATGAAACCGGAGACAGATTTCGTCACACGCTTTGAAATCCTTGTACCCAGCAGGTTGGAATGACTGGAAGGCTGGCCCAGCTGCCTACCAGGTGAAGGAACTGTAAGCTTCACTGACGGTTCTAAAACTGCAGAGTGCGCGGGAGCCTGAGTATTCTCTATGGAACCATCGGTGGACTGATGGTATTTCCTAGGGGGTTTCGCCGATGTCTTTTAGGCTGACACTTTCGCTGTACTGAGCTAATAAAAGAGTTGAAGGAAGCTCTGAACCAGATGGGACTTAGAAATCCTGTAACGCTGGTTTGGGTTCCCGGACCTGCGGGCCAGAGCCTCTTATACCGATACCACACTCAGCGTGTGTGAAAGCGGTGAAGAGTTGAGTGAGGTAAGAAATCGCTAACTATCGGTGTGCACAGGAAGCGCTATTTCCCGGTGCCCGATGGGAAATAGGCTAGAGAATTGCTATACATGGACAGAACGCATCAAGAGGATGGTGGGTGGAGGAGATGGGCAATCATGTTATATGTGAATGCCCGAAGTTCTCCCCATTGAGACTTAGGATTCCAGGAAGTGATGTGGTCCAATCCGCAACAGTGACCAACATGGGACCTGCGGCTCTGGATAGGTTCCTAAACGGGACTGGGAGGTTTTTCAAGATTTACGAAACGAAACAAAAGATCGCTAGATCTGTGTTTCATGGACTCATCAAGGTCCGATCCAAGCTGATAAATCTAAATCTACGGATTTGCGTAGCTTTGCTTAAAGTATGTACCAAAGAAAGAGTTTACACGGAAACTACGTACCTGCAAGAATTTTTTCACATCATCAAGAACGTTTCGAAATACTAGTTCATCTTTGAGTTGCTCAAACCATCCATGCTTTGTAATCTTCCCTAATAATGTGACAAGCGCCTGTATAACGAAATTCTCAAGACTCAGTCGTGTTGCCAAATAATTGAGGATGTAATTTCTGTTTCAATATAAATGCTATTTAGGAACAGCAATGCCAGTATTCTCATACATTCTTTCTCACCTGATATCAATCCTTTGTTGTAGACTGAGTCCTTGAGCATTTTTTGACATCAGTTTGGTTAATGTCGTTGCAGCTAATAACTGTGAGTAACTTGAATCTCCACGATCCAATAACAGTTGACATTTCGGAAGAGCATCGCAACTGTCTTGGAAAGCTACTAACGCTTTTTCCGCTTCGGATCGTATGGACGAATCTTGAGACTGATACATTTGCTTGCACAACAGCTCAAGTTGTTGGATATCCTATAAGATAATATTGGCTGAGTGTCCTCTTATCCTTGTATCAATATTACGACGTAATTTCATTAGCCCGCTTCATTTGTAAATATCCCAAACACTAAAGGGATTGAAAATTAGTTGGTCAAAATAAAAAAAAAAACAATAAAATCCCCTTGTGCACGTAAATAAACAATGCGAAATTCGAACTTGTTTTATCCACACCGCGCGCAGTTTGATCATTTCCAATGAAAAAAAAATATTTCATAACCCTCCTGTCGAATATTTATTTTGTGCCTCCATCGGCAAAATGTTTTGTGTTATCGAGGAGCTGTATTTCATGGTAAATACTCCGTAAGTTTTGTCATTTTTGCACTTACCATGATTGCGGATTATCGACGACACTATTTATATATTTTAATGATTGGTTGATGTGGGATCTTAATAGGAATTTAGTAAATTAATCGAGTAGAACGGCTTTACCATAAGCTTCAATAATCTTCCATATTTGTTTGTGATTGGGTATGTTCAATATCCGAGATTGGGTATGTTTACTTTTTATATCTTTTAAAAAGTACACTTTAACAGAGATCACATATACACGAGCAAAAGATATCCTTTTTAGTGTATTTTCACGGTTGAGTTGACACTATGAGTTTTATCGTCAAATCTGTTCAGAGGCACTCCTTTTACGATACACTCCTGAAAACGCATCAAAATCTCGTCTGTCAGACCTCCTCAAAAAAATTCAATTCTTATTAAGTTCTCACCGTTCCTACCGCTTTCAAGGAGCATATTAAAGAATAATAGAGTGACATGAGATTAAGGCGTAAGGCTTATTCGAAAGCTCAGCTTGACAGAAATAAAAATATTTTTTCCGAGTTAAGCACGTTCAGAGAATGAGTAATAGCAGGCTCCGAGCAGACTCAATTAAATCAGATTTTCATGCTTGCTTAGGGAACATGAAAAACTCAATACATCACGCGAAAACGAGTAGGCTTTGTGATGTAAATGACTATTAGAAGTCGGGGGACTTTCACTGATCCAACAAGCCATCTCCTTTGCACAGGATAGGAGGGTATGAGGAAGGGTGGTCCATGATCATGTAAGGGCCTCACCCCGGAAGGTATAAACGATGATGAGCTTTCAAACAAGACTTACGCGATTTATTCGCATCCTACGTTAAGGGGCCATTCACAAAGTATACGTCCGTCGAAAATTACGATTTTTTTTACTTCCCCCCCCCCCTCACCCCTCATAACGTCTTCGTACGCTTTTGCAGAACCCCTACCCCCACTAAAAGTACGTACGAAAATTTCATCTAAGAGTAAAGTTACCTAATAGACGTGCACCATGGAAGTCTATTGGATTCCAAAATAGGTGAAATGTGATTTTCTTTCACTTATTTTGGAATCCATCGAGGAGTTTTCCGCGCACGTCCTTCATGAGCTTCTGGACAGTATGATTCGTCCCTTTTTTGCTTGCAGCCATCCAATTTCTGAAATCTTGATTGTTTTTCGCAGTGTTTCCTGATTTCCGTAGAATTATTTTCACCTTTGCCCAAAAACCCTCGATTGGCCGGCACTTTGGAACATTTGGTAGATTCATGTATTTAACGTCAAAATCAATTTTTTTGTCTTTTATGAATTTTATGGTGTTTTTGGCGTAATGAGCATATGCCAAATCTGACTAAAAGATGGAGAAGTCAGCTGTTTTAGAAATGGTATGAACCTTTTTTTGATTCAATCTTTGATTTAGATTCGTTTGATGGTTCCAGAAGTGACGAAAATCTTACTTCGAGAGGCGTTCGAAAGTGACAAAATATACTGAACAGTAGCTCAGGAAGGACGCGTGGAAAACTTTCATTCATATTCCTTTGACTGGAATTTTGTTTGTCTTAGGAATACGTTTTGACCCCCGTAGGAGCGTACGTGCTTTGTTAATAGCCACTTATATAGTTCTTTAGATAGAAATTTTGATAACATTTGTCCGGGATTGACGTCTGCAGGATTGGAACACATTACTGCCTTAATTTTCATAAGAAACAAATCCCACAAATATTCATTATGAAAATTACGGCAGACTAGCGCCTGTAGTGAGAAATTCCAGTACTTACAGTTTATTCCGACAGAGCACAGAGGTTATGACACGAATTTTTGTAACAATCGTGCAAGCAAATTATTGGTGTATTCGTTCCAAAGTTGGACCGTAATCTAATAGCTCATAAGAAATATAGTAAGGGGCCGTGACGCAAGTCTAACACGCCAAAAAATTACAAGAAATTTTTAAGGAGCATATATACAGCAACTTTTTGACTTCCCCCCTTGCGACTTACCCCCCGGAAAACATTTTTCCCGGATTCTATGGATTCTACTCATTAATATCGGTTCAGTCGATCCGGAGATATGAATTTTTGAAATTTACATTTTTGTATGGAACAAATTTTCCGTAGATCTTCAGATCATAAAATTGGTGGACACGTATTTTTTGTTCCTTAAAAAACCTGACCATTTAATCGCTTCCAGACTCAGTCAGGATGACTCAATAACTCTGTAACTATAAGAGGTAGAAGGTTGCTTGAAAAGGCAAAGTTGAAGAGAATTAAATCTAAGCAAATACCTGTTTTTGAATTTTTTTCGAGAAATTGCCCAATCCGGGGATGTAACCACTTCTAGAATTAGTGGGTCAGCAACCACAAAAATGAGAAATGAGCCTTACCTCTCGAACGATAGGAGTTAGAAAGCTGCTTCCAAACGCGAAATTGTAGATAATTAAATTTTAGCGAACAAGCGTTTCAGGGTTTTGGAGAAATATGGCCCAATCCTGGAATTTGACAACTTCTAAAATTGGGAGAGATGAGCCATAACTCTGGAACTATGAGAGTTAGAAAGTTGGTTTCAAAAGGCGAAGTTGAAGAGAAATAAATTTTGGTTTTGGGTTTTGGGAAGTATGGCCTAATCTCTGGGATATGGCCACTCCTGGAATTGAGGGGGTTTCTATAGCACTGGTCAACTTCCATCAGGTCTTTTGATATTTTTCGGTTTTTCTCGACATGAGTGAGGTCTAGAGATGAGCGGGTTGCCCGAAACTTCGAAAAAACCGACCCGAACCCGAATTGTTTTTTTCGGGTTCATGGGTTTCGGGTTTCAAAAAATTTTATCGGGTCGGGTTCGGTCCGGGTCGAGTTGTTGTATCATTTTATTCGGGTCCCGATCCTTTATTCACTTTTTATATTTTACAAAAGTCGTCTAAATTTTATCATCTTACATCACACGAATTTTGTTTTAGTCTAAGGTCCGTGAAGAATGCGACGTCGGGCCTTGAAATAATTTTTGTTTCGAAGTAATTTGGGTTGTGAGTCTCGAAAAACTTGAGTTTCTGGTTCGGGTTTTGAAACAGTTCGGGTTTCGAAAAATGTTATCGGGTCGGGTTCGGTCCGGGTCGGGTTTTGAAACACTTCGTGTTTCGGGTTTCGAAAATTTTAATAGAGTCGGGCTCGGTCCGGGTCGGGTTTTGAAACAATTCGGGTTTCGGGTTTCGGGTTTCGAAAAATTTTATCGGGTCGGGTTTGTTCCGTGTGGGGTTTCGAAAAATGGTCGACCCGCTCATCTCTAGTGAGGTCATGCAATGGAGCTTCCTAGGTTTATGAGATTCTTGTGGATTTTTGTGGCTAGAGAACTTTTCAACTTCGTTTGGGTTTTTTGATATTTTCGGTAATTCTCGACATGAGTGAGGTATACACATTGACCAAGATTTTGAGGGATTTTTGGCGAGAGATAAACTTACAAAAGTACTGATATACGCCAAAAAAACTCTTACAGAGGAGGTGTGACGCAAGTGTTTATGTCTGCTTACAAAAGTTCTGAAATCAGAAAGAGTGACGCATTAAGCTTCTAACGTAAGAATATTAGCTTTCGGTTACAAAAGTTCTGAAATCAGAGGAGGGTGACGCATTCAACTTCAATACGCAAAAAAATTAAAGCAAAACTACGGTGTTTTTAAAAAATTGCGTCACAAATGCCAGACCCACCAACGTAATGATTTCTCAACACTTGCATTTTTCTCGTGCAAAAATTCAAGTTTGCACAGTACTATCTTCGCGAAAAGAAGTGAAAGTCAAATTATTTCGTTGTAGGGTTTGGCATTTGTGACGTAAGTTTTTAAAAACACAACGTAATTTTGCTTTAATTTCTTTGCGTATTGAAGCTGAATGCGTCACCCTCATCAGATTTCAGAACTTTTACAACCGGAAGCTAATATTTTTGCGTTAGAAGCTTATTGCGTCACACTTTCCGCAGCGAATCACAAATACTGTATCTACCATAGCTTCCAATATCTCCCTAAAAGCTTCAAAATTGAAGGACAGTCCGACGTTGTCTTAGATTTCATTCAAATTCAAATTTGGTATTCCGCCTTTTGCACATCCTCATCAAATCATAGAAGTGAACGAATTCGTTAATATTTTTTTTTCATACTGATATCACTGATATACACATTCATTTATTCGAGATTATAGAAAAAACTCAATAAAGTTGCTTTGATTTTTAGTTGAGAGACTCTAAAATATCTGGCAGCAATGACTTCAAGAAATCTAACCGAGGTTTTCGTGATAATGCGGAACAATGCTCAGCATAACAGAAATATTTATGACGATGACCGAGTAAGTGAATGCAGGTCCTGTTTTTGTTTTCCATATGCTAATAAATTCGCTCATTTTACTGGACAGAAGGGTAGTGACAATGAAAAACTTTTGAAGCGTACGTTACACGATGCAGAAGAAGGTCTAGAGTTGAGAGACGATTGTGGTTCACCACCAGTTTGGTTGGATAAGTTGGAAGAAGCTCAGTATACAATATCAAAGTGAGTTTGACTATCATCTAATAGATTAGTGTTTCGTTAAAGTAAATTACTTTAGGATAAAACCGAAACTGGATGAAATAGGGTCACTGCATGCAAGACATTTGTTAAGACCTACACTTGATGATCGATGCGAAGAAGAGGAACTGATCGAAGAATTGAGTCAAGAAATTTCCAAGTTAATTTGTTCAACTCATCGACACATACAGTGTATTCGGTCAAGTATAGGAAACGGTAAGGCTACAATTTAAGATCTAGTTGGACCCGTTGGATACTAGTTGGATACGTTTACTACAAATTCAGGGCTCCCGCAAATCCAATATTTAAAAGAATTGTCCGTCTCCACTTTTATTTCAAAACGGCTGCACCGATCACTCTGAACTTTTTTTTCAAATGAGCAAACTCGATCGGGTAGTTTCGGAAATATGGTCGAAAAGATGTCCAAAATCATGGTTTTTTGGGGGTAGGTGAGACTTTTTCTCAGATATCTCTAGAATTAAGGCAGTTAGAAAGCTACTTTCCGGTACAAAGCTGTAGAGAACTAAATTTCAGCGAACGCGTGTTTCAGGGTTTTCCCCAGAAACGTCCCAATCCCGAGATTTAGCCACTTCTAGAATTGGAAGGGATGATTCATATATCAAGAACTATGACAGATAGAAAGTTGCTCCGAAAGGAAAAGTTGTAGAGACTTAAATGTTATCGAACACGTGTTTCAGGGTTTTCCCGAAAAATGTCCCAATCCTGAGATTCAGCCACTTCTAGAGCTCAGAGGGATAAGAACATTAGACAACGCGTGATTGGTGTCAGAGTTCAGAAAATGTACTACGGGAGGGCTTTCGACATTACTTTGGGTAAGTTCTGAGAGTCGTTCAAATTCTGATAGTTCTAAAAGAACTTGACTATGCATTCTGATGCGCATTATATTTATGATAATAGTATGAGTTTGGTACATCGAGGCTTTTCGCACGTGAAGGCTTTACGTACGGGTCTTTGCATATGTTTATGCTATTTGAAGTTGCTTGTGAATAATCAATGTAGATCATGATCGTAAAACCATTTCACCATATGAGAAAAAAAGTAAGTGAAAAACAGATTCTGAAAATCGGTCAGATTTTACAAACGTAGTGGTAAACACAATAGGCCCCTTTCTATCAGCGTTTAAACGTTTTTACGCTTTTTTGGCACTCCTTGCCATGCCTCGACTCATTCTCAGGAATGAGTCACTTCTGAAAAGACTTTTAAAAATTTTCTGGAAATTAAATGTTTTTCTTTAAAGATTTCCCTAGTTCTTTTTAAAATCTGTAGAATTTTCGTTGCTGGAGTCTGATCAAATTTCATAGCTTCGGCACTTTATTGCTACCGTCCGATTCTTGAATATTTTGACTTTCAAAGGATTCGATTTTCCAGAAGATTTTCTTTATGCATACAAAGAAAGTTTGTTGGAATAATGTTACTAAAGCAACGATTTTATAATTTCATTTTAGGAAATAAAATCGAGCAACGCTTAACGAAAAGTGTAGAGACAGCGTTATTAAACGCGCTGCAAGACATTTCCAACCGATATCGTAGCAGTCAGAGTAATTACTTGAAGCAATTAAACTCACGCGAGGCGAGATCTAACGTTTTCTTTGAAACCACTGATTTTACGACAATTGACCTAACCAACGATAACCATGCGGCACAGTTAAACGATGCCGTCGAATCCTTCGACAATTTTCTCAAACCGAAACAAAATAACGTCAACTACTTGAACGACTCAGATGAACAGATCGACGAATATTTCCAGAAGCCAGTCACATCTCGTATGACACAGCAACAATTACTTTTGTTTGAAGAAGAAAATACGAAAATGGCCGAGCATCGAGAACAAGAAGTTACCAAAATTGTCAAATCCATTGTTGACCTCAATGACATTTTCAAGGATCTGGCAAGCATGGTACAAGAGCAGGGAACCATTTTAGACCGCATCGATTATAATGTTGAACAAACGCAAACGCGAGTGACCGAAGGCTACAAACAACTACAGAAAGCGGAAATGTATCAACGCAAAAATCGTAAAATGTACTGCATCATGGTGTTGGCTGGTGTAACACTATTCATGTTAATTCTATTGATTTTCACCAAATTTTAAAGATAATTTGTAATCTAATAAAATAAAATATATTTATTCAAAGCCGTTCTGATATTCGGCTGACTACTGATCTCAAATTTCCGTACACTTTACTTGGCGGCGAGCCTAAAATTAGATTAGAAATAGCTCGTCGGGCTAGCTGAATATTCTGATAGCTTCCCAATACGTGAATTTTGGAATCGGCTATGACGATACGTGTTTTCGTCGTATTTTCAATTGTAAATTTTGTTCGCCCACCCTTACCAGCTAATCGACCAATAGCGCGACTCTGATGATCTCCTTTTAGTGTTTTCACATCTTTTATTTCAAAAGTTTCGATGAACAAATCTTCCAGTCGGAGTAATGACAATGCATCGTCTACTTCAAATCCACAAATAAATGCGCGAACGAAATCGACAGCTTTCTGCAAATTGGCAATATCCGTTGTTTCTGGAGATTCTCGAATTTCCACTTGATTGTATTTCATGTTGAAACGAACTTGTAGCTTCAAGTGCTCGACAATAGGAGTGAATATTTTAAGCCAATTTTCCTTCAGTGGTGTGTATCTAATTTCAAAAACTCATGGAATTGGGCAACATCGTTCAAATAAAACAAAACTAACCTGTTGGGTGGCACTCTAATCTTTTGAACTTGTGATTTACCCGAATTAGAAACCTTCTGTCGCTTAGGTTTGGATGTATTTTTCTTAGCAGATCTATCGATGCCAGTGTTTTCGTCAACATCCATTTTATCCTCTTCACTGAGCACACGTTTCTTTGATTTGTTTTTGTTTTTAGTTGGTGCGGGTAGAAATTCAGCGACGTCGATGTTTTCGTTTGAATCCATTGTGATTTCAATAACACACACAGTTAATATACGCTAATAAAACTTAAACACTTTTAATTTACTCAATTCTATTGAATAAAAAGCTTGTGTGCTAACCACGTTTTGGGAATGACAAAAAAGAAATGGCAGTTTCACTACACGCGCACGGAGAAAACAGATGACTTTGACATAATGAATTCGTTCAATTTATGTGTCACTGTTGACACAATAATGGCGCTTAATTCAAAAATGAATAGCCCATCTGAGAAGCAAACTGTAGAAACTGCATACAAACGATACAAACTGTCACTTCTACTGTTATGTACCTCACAATGGTCAAAAGTTGTGTTAAAAATGATCCGAATTCATTCTGGCGTCACGTAAATAGCAAACGGAGAACGAATCGGCTACTCACTGTTGTTGAATTGTTGTTGTCAAAGGCATCTACGACTTCTGAAAAATCGAATCTGTTTGCATAATTTTTTAAGAGTGTTTATGAAGAATATCCACCTGACCCTTCACTATTGCAATTCATTCAAACAAGATCGGACAGGTAGATCCGGAGCCATTTGTATGAAAAACGACTTTTTGGCGATTTCTCGAAAACTGGCGGTCACATCTTCTTCAAATTTTGTAAGGACCTTTTGATGGGAAATCTACGCCATTTAAGATTTTCAAAAAATTGGGTCACCGGCCTCGTTTGGGCGCTAGCGCTCCTGGAAGCTCCTTGGATCCTTGTGGATTATTGTGGATTTCTCTAACACTTTTCAACTTCCATCAGGTTTTTTGATATTTTTCGATTGTCCTCGACATTAGTGAGGTCATCCAATGAGGCTTAACCGTTGGTGCATTCATAATTGTTTGTTGCTAAATGTTGGAAAGTGTAGGACCATGTCCTTTTACAGGATACGTCACCCGGTCCAGTTTGATTACATTATTGAATGATCAATAGACATTTAGAGATTGTGGTAGCCAAAGCGTATTCGATGCTTGGTTTTGTGAAGAGGATGCGTCGTGACTTCAGGAGTGTTGATGCCATTACGAGCGTTTTCTTTGCGCATGTCCGTTCGCATTTGGAATATGCGTCGATTGTGTGGTCACCGTATTACCAGAAGCACAGCGATGCGATTGAATCGATACAAAAGAATTTTTTGATCTATGCGCTGAGAAGGAGTGTGAAGTGGGATGAGAATTATCGGCTTCCATCGTGTGACAGCAGTTGTTGGTCTATCGGAATTGAGAGTTTGTCGCGTAGGAGCATCAATCTCCCTGCGAATTATTGACTAAACAACAAAAACCCTTTTTAAAAGGAAATGTGACGCCCATGGAAGTAGTAGCCGCCGCGCTTCGGTTCGGCGGCAGCGGCGGCTCAAAGTAATGCAAAACATTACAATCACAACGAAAACTCTTTTTAAAAGGGAAACGTGACGCAAGTCCTCGTCCCTTCTTCTGATATAAATTTATTTGACGCTTGCAGCTTCGGAACCTTCGGAACGCACAAAATTCTTTCGAAACATTTTCACTTTTGATTAAAAAAATGAGTCACAAATGCCGGACCCCCTCAGTGTTATAGTTTTTCTGTTCTTTCAGCTTTCACAATGCAAAAAATTGACTTTATGGGATGTGTGGCGTATTTTTGTACAGGTCATCAAATTTTTGCGTATGAAAGCTGAAAGCGTAGAAAAATTATTACATTGGCGGGTCCGGCATTTGTGACGCATTTTTTTTTTAAATCAAAAGTGAATATATTTCAAAAGAATTTTGTGCGTTCTGAAGCTGCAAGCGTCACCCAAATTGATATCAGTTGTTTTGAAAGAAGGAACAAGGACTTGCGTCACATTTCCTTTTTAAAAGGGTTTTTGTTGTGAAAGACGGGACGGACAGACCGAGGGGTGAAAATGTGGGGCAGTTGGAATGGAATTTTAGTGACAATTTTGGGTTTTAGAATTATGTGAGAAGTTATGAGCAACGTTTTCTTCGGGAAAGTCTAGAGTAGAAGTATTCTTGAAGTGGAAATTTGAGTGGATGTGTGAAGTTAGGTAGAGCGTTGGTTCCTACGGGAAAGCCTCGGAGTTTTGTGGTAGAATCGAACGGCGTTCCTGAAAAATGTTGAACACTTGGAATTTTTGTATCAATTTAGTGTTCTAATATAATTTGTGAAGTTATGGTGAAAAAGCACTAATTTCTTCTGGGAAATCTCAGAGTTTTATAAGTATTCGCGAAAAATGCTGCTCAGTTTTAATCAGTGAGTCAATTTTGTGTTTTAAAATTATTTATAAAGTTATGGAATATAAAGAACTACCTCCTTGACAATGTCTCAGAGTCTTGGGAGTACAAGCGACCGGGTACTCGTGAAAAATCTCGGGCAGTTGGAATTCGTGTGTCAATTTGTTGCTTGGTATTTAACGGGGTTTTTGACGGAGAAATGGAAGGAGGATTAGACGAAAACTCGGAAGGGGACTTGGATGAGGGCTTTGACGGGAGTTTGGACAGACGTTCGGAAGAAGAATTGGGTTCGGACGGAGATTTGGATGGGAGTTATGATGAGGATTTGGAAGAAAAGAGAGTGCTTATACAAAAATCGCTGCATGAAGATATAAAAACATATGAAGGGACCCGTACGTATCAGAATAGATGCGGCAAACAGAGTTGATGTTACGAAGAGACTCGAACGTATTTAAGTAAATGTTGCCTTAACTCTTTAGTGTATGAAATTGCGTCCACATTAAGTTGTATTAGAAATTGCCAAATGCAAAAAAGTTTCTTCCATAAATTGTCGGCTATGCTCAGGTCTTTCAAACAAAAATATATTTATGAAAATCGGAAAAGATTTGCACGAGTTATGGACAAAAAACACATGGAGCCCTGTCAGAGACTCGATTTTAGTGCCCTAGCTAAGTCCAAGGACTCATGACTCAGCTGTTTTCGTCCATACCACTCTCCAAGTTCGAACTCCAGACTACTGTCTCGTCCATATCGCTTTCCAAATCCCCCGAAAAAAACAGTCACCCGTACCCCGTCCGAATCCCACGTCCTTCTAAGTTTGAAGACCTCGTCTAAATCCCCTTCCAAATAGATGTTTGAATCGCCATTCCAACAAATCAACAAATACTCCTCAGATATCAAGTCTCTCTTTGTATTTTGGATCACAACAAAAACCCTTTTAAAAGGGAAATGTGACGTAAGTCCTTCTTCCTCCTTCCAAAACAACTGATATCAATTTGGGGTGACGCTTAAAGCTTTGAAACGCAGAAATTCTTTTGGAATGTTTTCATTTTTGATTAAAAAAATGCGTCACAAATGCCGGACGTTTTTCTGTTCTTTCAGCTTTCACAACGCAAAAATTTGTCATTATGTATGGCGTATTTTTGAACAGGAAATCAAATTTTTGCGTATGACAGCTGAAAGCGTAGAAAAATTATTACATTGGTGGGTCCGGTATTTGTGACGCATTTTTTTAATCAAAAATGAAAACATTCCAAAAGAATTTTTGCGTTTCAAAGCTTTAAGCGTCACACCAAATTGATATCAGTTGTTTTGGAAGGAGGAAGAAGGACTTGCGTCACATTTCCCTTTTAAAAGGGTTTTTGTTGTGATATCAGTACTTTTGGAAGTTTCGGCTACTACTTACATGGGCGAAAATGATCCCCTCAACTTCCTCTACAACATATCAAAAGTTTTTTTTTGAGCCGCCGCCGTCGCCAAACCGAGCCGCGGCGGCTACTACTTTCATGGGCGAAAATGATCCCCTCAACTTTCTCTACAACATATCAAAAGTTTTTTTTTGAGCCGCCGCCGCCGCCAAACCGAGCCGCGGCGGCTACTACTTTCATGGGCGAAAATGATCCCCTCAACTTCCTCTACAACATATCAAAAGTTTTTTTTTTTGAGCCCCCGGTCCATTTTCCGCCATTTTTGCGGTCACCCCTATACACTACACACCCAACCCAACATCTTTCCCTTTGACACCAAACCTGTATCTCGAACACCCAACCATGTCTTATACAAAATATGCTTCCGTACACACACACACACAAACACATACATATGGGCTTTATATGGCGCCTTCTAAGAGCCCTGGCGCCCAAACGAGGCCGGTACCCCCCCCCCCTTTTTTAAAATCTCATATGGCGTAGAATGCCCAGCCGAAGGTCCTTGCAAAATTTCAAGAAAAGATATCGAGCCGTTTTCGAGAAAACTCCAAAAAAGTGGGTTTTCATACAAATGGCTCTGGAACTAAGTAACTAACTAACTAACTAACGTAGGATATTTCCATTAACTTTGGTTTCTATGAAAGTGCACATTTTGTATGGAAAATGACGATTTTCTAAAGGTCAAATCTCCGGATCCACTGGACCGATTTTAATGAGTGAAAAGACATTTCGCCTTAGAATTTTCCGTAGAATCTAGGAAAAATAGTTTCCGGGGGGAACGTCGCAAGGGGGGGGGGGAAGTCAAAACTTAGCTGTATATATGGCTCCGAAGTCTACGAAAAAAATTTTTCCGAATTTTTTGTTCGTATGGGGACTTGCGTCACGGGCGCATTGCTACCGCGCGCCCATGATTATTTGCGACTATTTGGATTATATGGGATTTTTTTGGGATTATTATGAAGTAATTGCCCCTCGCCTCAGATAATCCTCAAATAACAGACGAACATTTTTTTTTCGCTAATTCGTCATCTCTAGACGATAGCATCCCCCTCACTCCCGCCTCGATCTACCCTATGTTACAATAAAATGTCTTGTATTAAACGTATATTACCTTTGTCCTTCGTACGGGTCTAAAAAATGATAAAATCTAAATTTTTAATTTGTTATGAAGCGCTTTATTTTAAATTCTTTTTAACCCTTTTTTCACCTTTGTTACTGCATCGCACGTTGCAGTTCGTGTATGATGATCAAAGAATTAATTGCACAATTTTAGAATATATGAAACATCGAATTTCGATATTAATGACTCTCTTGGCTCTTCTTCATTAAAAGGAGGGTTCGTCTTTTGCTATCGTGTTTTATAGTCTTGTCAGTCTGTACAAGATCGTTCGTCGCTACGTTGTTTTCCTGATTTCTAACGTTATTCATTGCATCCAACATTTCGACAGCGGTTCGCTTATTCTCTGCAGCCGATTTAACCGGAACTTCTGCAGGCGATTCCAATTCTGTCGTTTGATTCTCGTCTTTTGAAACAGCCTTTCTTTTGTAACTCAAACCGAATAACGAGAAAATCGATTTCCGTTTATTTGCGACAGTTTTTCGAGTGTCTTTCGAATTAGGCGTACAAACCGATAAGCCTGATAAGGAATCAGACTTAACCAGCTGTTCCTCCAAATCTTGGCATTGTTTTTCATTGTCAACTGCGGCCCGTTTGCTTGTTGATGGTTGAGATGGAGGTTCAGTACTCCTACGCTTCAATTTTTGGACTGAAGCTCTTTGACGCATTCTCTGTCGTCGAATCAATTCCGCATTGTATTTCGTTGGGGTAACGATCGAACTCTTTCGTTCGACTGGCGTTCTTTCATCAGAGCGAACTGGTCTTCTGTAAGTATTTTCTTTGTTCGACAAAAGAGACCTTCGATGAAATCTTCGATCAGCATTTAACATTTTTTCTTTAGCCATTCGCTCCAAAATCTTTATTTTATTTTCCCGTTTCACCAAGGACTTCTCCCTATCCTTCAGATCATTTTCTGTCATTTGTAACTGTTCTTCTTTACTTTGAATCGCTTCCAAACGACGTTTTAAGGCATCGTTGAAAATATCATCTGTGGGTTCACAACGCCTACAATTAAGACATTCCCATGGTGATTTTTGCGGCGATGTTTCAGTAATGCTACTATCCAGTTGATTAATTGGAGCGACTTCTGGGAAAATTTCGCGCCTCAAAGGATAAAGTATTTTTTCCCGAACATTTTTTGTGGTGATTCCGTCACATGCGCTTGAAAGGTCTGGATTCGGTGTAAAATAATTTGTAGTTCCCTCGTTTGATATCAATTTTGGCAGGGAGCTGTTCAGTGCCAGTACATTCGTGACCACAGTCGGATGATGAAGGATTACCTCGATAGACGGTCTGAGTTCTGGGACCACAGTGAGCAGAAATCCAATGATTTTATGCATATCATTGGAGTACATGTCCGGAATGCGACTGAATCGGCGATCAACGATACTTGACGACGTAAAATCAATGTGCATACCAGTGTAAGGTGGCGCCAGTGTACAAAGTTCATAGATTAAACACCCCAAGGACCATATGTCACTCTTTCGATTATACTTTTTAGATTTTATCATTTCCGGACTCATATCGTATGGCGTTGCGACAACACTTCCTACAAAATGATCGTCACCTATCAGCGCTCGTACTAAATCAAAATTGCCTAATTTTACGTTGCCTTTTCCATCCAAATAAACGTTGGCTGGCTTTATGTCACGATGTAAAATACTCAGTGAAGACTTGTGCGAAACACACTCTTGAATCGCTTTGGATAGTTGGTAGAGAACTCGCCATATAAATTGTTCGTCGATATGACTTCGTTCTTCTATACAACGTGAAATTAACATGGACAAGTCACCGCCTTCGCACCATTCCATCACGATGTACAAAGTATTTGTTTCCTTATTCACAATTTGGTTGAAATATCTGAAAATATTTTTAAAAAGGATGTTACAAAACTGGTTGATTCATATTTCCATTTAAAAGCCTAAAATACATTGCTGCATAAATTGAGATCAACATCCAGTTGTTTAAATTGGATGAGAATGCAAAAATTTCGATTCAAAAAGGAAATTACTAACACGCGTGAAATAGATGTTTCTTGAACTTACTGCACGAGGTTTGGATGTGACAGCTTCTTTAGGAAATTTATTTCGGTGGCCAAAAGTTTTTTCTTCTCTTCATCGAATTGACCGTAATCGATCGATTTCCACACGAATATCTTGTCGCTTTTTCTATTTCGAACTTTGAAACAAGTTCCAGATGTTTCGGTGCCGAGTACCGATAACACTTCATAATCGTGAAGTTTAGCCGCCTGAAAAATATATTTTATTTAAATGCCACCGTTTCTCGGATTTTGAATTCGTTAGCATAAGATTCGTAAAAATAGAAAACATTTCCAATAACTGAAACTATATTTTAATTGCTTTCTACCGTTACATACAAGAAACACAAAATTACCTTTTCTTCGACAAGTTTCTCCATTGATACAATTTATTGGAATTTTCTAGTCAATAATCAATATCCGCAACTCAGATGTCAATTCGAAATCTAAACGAATTTCTGTTCAGTTTTCAATAAGGAACGAAATATTTTCGTATTGAAGATTCACAACGATTGTTCAGATTTTTTTTTAAATGTGAATAATTCTTTGTAATAATTTCAAAAAGTTCACAACGTGCAACAGGTACAAATAAGTCAGTTCATCGATATGGAAACGACCGTTTTTTTCATACACAAAATTAAATTTTTATGTGCGTTTGTATCTTGATGGAATAGAGAGTCTCCAATTCATTGAACGAAGACGAGAATCGTTGAATTGAGAAGTTGGCACCACTGCGCC
Source organism: Pseudolycoriella hygida (assembly GCA_029228625.1). Lineage (NCBI taxonomy): Eukaryota > Metazoa > Arthropoda > Insecta > Diptera > Sciaridae > Pseudolycoriella > Pseudolycoriella hygida. Next base: position 9,665,651 of record CM055406.1, on the reverse strand, counting down.
AGATGAATGCGCAAAAACATGGATCGAATGCAACGAATGCAACCAAAATTGATCATGTCATTAGTTTTATATAGATTGAGTTTATAGTTCACAAAATTTACCATAAAACAGCAGATGGCGCTAAAAAAAGTCGGTGACAAAACGTTAAATTTGAATGGGGAAACTTCGTTTTTTGCGAATTATTAATCGAAAAAAACTATGTTCTCCCATACAAATTTAATGTTTTGTCACCGACGGAACGGTTGAAACTTATGCAGTATTACCTGATCAGACGCTGAGGCGAAGCACAATCTATTTTCTTCGTATTCAGCTATGAAAGCGTGTATAACGCCACTTGGGAAAAGGGAGAAGTTCTATGTTGAGACGTTAATTCAGCTATGAAAAAAGGATACATGCCACGACTTGAGGTTCTGTGACAAGATATGGACATTGGACATATGAGTCAAAATATATGCAAAATTGAGAGAATCTTCGCTCCTTCAAAAGTCTCTTTCACATGGGATTCTACATCTGGCACAGTGTAGCCAACTTATCATTTCTTTGTATTTTACGTATCAAGGGGGAAGTTTGCAGTGTTGCAATCCGAGTCGAAGGCAAGACTCGCATGAATATCAGCCAGAAAAGCACGTATAAAACTTTTCATGTCAAGGGCAGACGGACAAAAACGTCAGATTTCCTCACAGAATACGGCTCACAACTATTTCTAAAATTTATTTCTTCCGGCGAACACATACAAATGATCTCTACCACTCAGAAAATATTAATCTGACCTCTTCTACAATTGGGCAGGATGACTCATATCTCTAGAACTGTGGCAGTTGGGGAGTTGCTTCCAAAGACAAAGTTTTAGAAGTTTTAGAAAACACGTGTTTCAGGGTTTTAGGGATAAATTACCAAATACCGGGATAAAGAAACTTCTAAAACTGGGAGGGATGACGCTGGGATGAAGTTGATAAGAATTAAATTTTAGAGAAAAAAATTTCAATATTTCTTGAAGAAACTACGTTTGTGTGATATGGTGCAGGGGAACACATTTTGACCATCATAATCAATGGTCTCAGACGTTACTTCGGTAGGGCCTTTAATATTACCTTGGGTAATTTCTATGGATCTCCGAAATTCTTCTATACTATAAAATCCAAAATGTCACTGCACCTCACTACACTACATCTCAGTGCACCTCAATACACCTCACTGCACCTCACAACACCTCACTGCATTTCACTGCACATTGGTACGCCTCACTTCAACTTACTGCAATTTGGTGCACCTTACTGCGTGAACCTTACTGCACCTAGGTGCACCTTACTGCATCTTAGTGCACCTTGGAGCAGCTTGGTGCACCTTACAATAACAATACCTTGGTGCACTTTACTGCAGCAAGATGCATCTAGGTGAAATCAGGTCCACCAAGGTGTACAGTAAGGTGTATTTAAGTGCATCAAGGTGCAGTGAGGTACAGTGAAAGGCAGTGAAGTGTAATAAGACAAACCAAGGCGCAGTAAGTTGCAGTGAGGTGCAGATGGATGCATCTTTCATATAGTGCACCTTAATCTTGCTACAAGACGGTAAGATATGTGGTTGTTTTATGAACTATAAGTTCTTCTTCTTTTATTGATGAAAATATTGAGGGTAAAATTTTGCACACTGTAGTATGGGTATCATCCCCTCTTTAGTTCGAAGGTTGGTTGGACCGAACGTCCGAATTTAACCAAGAAATTCCTTTCATTATGTTGCAGCAGATATTTGAAGAGAAATATCTTCAAAAAAAGATAACAAAATAAAGTTAAAGAATCGAAACTTACGACACTCCAAGAAGTCTAAACGGGAATGCAAGTACACACCATTTGCTACAAAAATAATAACCACAAATTCAGAAAACGATGTCTTCGGAAGGTTGATGAAACTTTTTCTCTTACATCTCCACGAAATTAGCACAGAAATCTCTCTTCAAGGTTTTGGTATAAAGGAATGATATAAACTTAAGGAAAATAAAAAAAACTTGGTGAAAATCGGCTCGGTAGTTCTGGCTGATAGGGACCATTGTGTGGGCCTAACTCGCGCTACGTTGCTTGGTGGTTTTTCATGGATATTTCTTTAATGATGAGATTTTTGTGTTGTGTTAAAGAGAAAATGGGGAAAAATTTTGTTGTTCTGCATTGATCGATCCAATTCCTGTCCCTAGCTGCCCCAAAGGTCAACCCCAAAAAATATGTTTTGACTTTGTTGTTAAGAAAACTCAGCGGAGCATTCATTACTACAAAAGTATAGATGGGTCCAACCTAGAGTTCTGGGTCAGTCTATAGGTCCGCTCTAGCACAAAAAAATATTAGTAAATAATTATGGGTCAGAGCTCAAAGTAGGTGACTCTGTGTGAGCAAGTCTCATTATCAAAGCAACAATCGAAATTTGTAAAATGAACAATTGGACTTATATGAAAATTTCGATTTCAACAATAGTGGATTTGGCTTTTCGAAGTTGTTGAAAACGCAATTTTCACGTAAGTCAAATGGTTGATTTTACAAATCTCGTTTGTTGCTTTGATTATGACACTTGCAGACGTCCATATTTTTTTAAGTGTAGCCAAGAAAAGTACAAATGACTTGATCGTTACGTGGCCTAGTAACATTCATGTGTTAAAAAAGAAGATCAACAGAGAAGCAGCGATGTTTGAATAAGAAGTATATTAATTTATGCTATTACGATTGATGGCTTTTGATTTTTTATTACTTTCATTTGTCTTTGTTGTTTTTTAGACATGCGAAGTTCACTTTATTTCAATTCATTCTACAGCTTTCGTCTAAGTTTATGTCCTTGAATATAAGTGTTCATAGCTTTTGTTGTCAGTAAGCTTCTTCGGAATACCGAACTCGGAAAGTTTGAATTCATACGCTGCAAAAATTAAGAATTTTTCAATAAACTTTGTCATGTCCGTGTCTTGTCACCGAATCTCAAGTGGTGACATCTATGCTTTTTTCATAGCTGAGTTAATGTCTCAACATATAACTACTCCCTTTTGTCAAGTGGCGTCATCCATGCTTTCATAGCTGAAAACGAACAAACATAAAACTAATGACAAAATCTGTTGCATAATATGCATTTTAGTAACATAAGTCGAAAGTAAACAAAAATTGTACAATAATCTTCATGTTTTTCAATAAATCAATACAACAAAAAAGAAACAAAAATTCAGTCTGTCTGATTTCTTCTTCGTCTACGATATTTTTTCTTTCGTTCCTTGTTAACCAAAACACTTTCGAAATTTCAGTATCGGGGTCTGATCTTTTCAATCATAAACTCTACAAAATTTTACATTATTATGTCAGTATTATGGTACATTAAACGTTCTCAATCATCAAAACAAATGACAACTTTGGCGAATTTTCGTAAGTAAAGTATTTTTGTATATGGCCTGAAAATTGACGTTTCCACAATTGTGCTGCAAAGTGCAGAACAGTTTTGACCAAACGTTCTGCTCTTACTTCATTTACTTTTATGTATACTCGTTGATTTGTTGTGATTTTCAATTTGAAAATATCAAAAAATATGAACAAATGATTTGACCCATTGATTTCATTTTATTTTGCTCCCACGTTTCGATAGTTTAAGAAGAAAAAAACTGTTGGAGTTGTTTTCTGTTCGCTTGGTTGTCTAGAAAATTGTAATTGTTTGGTTTTTGGAAAATTTGCAATTAATCTGAAGGAATAATGTCTCGTCGGCGTGGACCCACGAATTTGCCGAAATTCGAATTTGGATCACAACCAACGGCAGCGGTTGTGTAAGTCGAATTTTTTGCTATCATATCCGTTCATTGAAGTAACTTCAAGTCTACAAAATGCAGAAGTCCACCTCACAATTTAGACAGCCGGACAACTATTACGATTGAGGACAAAACTTTCGTTGTGGAGGCAGATGATTTGGAAAAAATTTGTGATTTGGGCCGTGGTGCTTACGGAATTGTCGAAAAAATGCGTCATCGGCAAACTGGGACTGTAATGGCTGTGAAACGAATCACTGCGACAGTTAACACACAAGAACAGGTTTGCTGCTGTTGAAATAGTTGATATTCCAGTGAATTCAACCTTCTCTTGCACTTCCAGAATCGTTTATTGATGGATTTGGATATATCTATGAGATCCAGTGCCTGTCTTTATACCGTTCATTTTTATGGTGCACTGTTTCGTGAAGGGGATGTGTGGATTTGTATGGAAGTGATGGACACTAGTTTGGATAAATTCTATCCCAAAGTTTTCAAAAACAATCGGTCTATCAGCGAAGACATTTTGGGAAAAGTATGACGAACTGATGATCATCAAATAAGACGTTTTTCAATTCAACTGATTTACAGATTGCCATAGCCGTAGTAAATGCTTTACATTATTTACACGCCAATTTGAGAGTTATTCATAGGGATGTGAAACCGTCAAACACTTTGATCAATCGGAAAGGTGAAGTGAAAATATGTGATTTCGGTATATCGGGATATTTGGTGGATTCTATAGCTAAAACTATAGATGCTGGATGCAAACCATATATGGCACCGGAACGAATTGATCCGTCAGGAAATACAGGTCAGTACGACATTCGCTCGGACGTTTGGTCATTTGGTATAAGCATGATAGAGATAGCCACTGGCAAGTTTCCTTATAACACATGGGTTACACCATTCGAACAATTGAAGCAGGTAAGTTAAAGTCAACGGATAAAGGACGTTCAGGCAAAAGCTCTATTAGAGATTTAGCGAAATGATTCAAAACTGTCGATATTGCAGAGTAATCGGGTATCTATTCACCGACCATCGGTTTTGATAGAAGTGGCAAAAATAGTAACTCGACCAAAAAAGTAGACATATTTAGTTGCTGTTTGAATTACTTCTATTTATTTTAATCACCGCACGCGGGGGTCGTAGAATTACACTTGAAGGATGTTTCCCGCCATAGCACCATACCACGTCCAAACTTGTCTCGGTAGTTCAGCTCCTTGCTCGTTTAACAAATCTCAATTTCTTACGATTGACTCGTCCCACTACTCTGTTTCGTTTGTGATTTCAGATTCCCCACTCTCTCGGTAAAAGTACGAAAATTGTTTACGAGATTTGAGACGTGTAGAGTTTGGTGCTGAAGGTCCATATTTGTTGACAGATCCCAGTTTTCTCCGACACTCTCAAAATATGTGTGTAACTCTGTAAATACATATCTCACAACGCACTTTCAATTTATATAAATATTATTTCAAATACAAGGTTGCAAGATATTCTTCCTGTATGGTAGGAGGGCGACGACGGACGTCGAGAATCACAATCACAATACTCTGACATTATCCACCGAAGGAAGTTTAATGTTAAGTTCAAAAGTTGTCGAATTTCCAAGTGCAAAAACGAATAGAAGAAAAAAATAAATAAATAAACTAGAACCGATAATAAAAACGATAAGAGAAACGATAAGGGGAATATTAGCAACATTCAATCCTACATTTCAGAAACTAGGTTTTTCAGTAGTTTATATCGCTGAAAAATGAGATGATTCGTAATGCAATGAGATGAGGTGACGGTGGTAATGACTTTAAAAATGATTAAAGAGACAAGTAGAACTGAGACATTTTTTTGTAATTCACAAAAAATTAATAATTGGCGAAACTAGGCAGTCTGTGCCTTTATGAATTTCAAGTCTCTAGTCTTCTAGTTTCGTTTACGTTCATTTTGATTGCAACATTTTTCCACAATTCCACAATTCCATAATATAGATAAATCTTTTTCAAGTGTAATTCTGCGATTTCAACAGTCTACAAAATTGGTTTTCCATATGCACACGTTATTACAAAATTTTGTTTAAGACAGTGCAGCCACCGCTAGCTTTAGATCTTTGTTTCACTAGAATTTGTTATATTAGACGAATGGTTTCAGCCTTCTTCTCCTTCTTAGTAAGCCTTTGTTAACCCAAGCGGGTTTTGGAACTTCTTTTCGCCATTTGTCGCGATTTTCGGCTACCACTTTCCAGTTACTGACTCCCAGCTCCTTCAGGTCGCTTTCCACGCAATCAATGCATCTCTTTCTCGGCCTGCCCCTTGGTCTCGTTCCATCGACTCTGTTCACTAGAACTTTTTTAGCTACCCTAGTCTCGTTCATTCTGGTCACATGACCTGCCCATCTTAGACATGCTGCTCTGGTGACGCTTATGATATTTTCTGTGCCAAAATTTGCTCTAGCTCCAAGTTTGTTCTGATTCTCCACATTTCTTTCACCGGCCTGCAGATTGACCTTTGGATCTTACTTTCGAAGCATCTCAATCTGTTCTTTTGTTGTACTGTCAAAGTCCAGGTTTCATATGCATATGTAGCGACGTTCCTTACTAAGGTCTTGAACAGTCGATATTTTATGTGGATGTTCAGTAGTTTGCTTCGGAAGAGATGTTTCAGCGCGTATTAGCACCTGTTTGCTTGCACCGTTCGGATCTTCAGTTCCTCGTCCAGATCGTTTGCAACGTTGACTATGGAACCCAGATACTTGAAGGATTACTTCGAAGTTGTAATCATTCATCGTCATATTTTGTCCAACAGGAGAGCCTTGGCTCCACCTTGTATGTGGTTTTATCTTCGTTGACAGTTTGCCCAACTTTCTTCGCTTCATCGTCCATTTCAACAAAACTTTCTTTCACTTTTAGCGTCCCCGAAGACCAGCAATTGAAGAGATGTGTTGAAGATTGTTCCGCTCCAATTGATCGACATTGCTCTAGCTACTTTTTCCAAGGCAAGGTTGGAAAGCAGAGTTGATAGGCTATCGCCCTGTTTAAATCCGATTTCGATAACGAAGGGTTCAGAAAGCGTGTTTTGGATAAGTATATTACATCGGGTGTCCGTGAGAGTTTCTTTGGTGAGTCGTTTGGTTTCAGCAGGGAAGGCGTAATTGGGAAATTGGAATCTAGTAGCCAGCGCTTTATGGTGGAATACTTTTCAGACTGCCTACTATGTGCTGCTGCTGTAGAACCATGACAAAGAAGACAGCCTTGCATCAGAATATTGACGAACTTTTTCGAATTTTGAAAGAATGTTGATCCCACACGTTTTACAAAGGTGAACATGGTATCTATTCAGAGTTGGAGACTTTTTCAAATCTCTACGGATTCAGCCGAAATGCTGATCTCTTTTAATTATTTCCGTAACGCAATGTCTGAGCGTCATGTCAGTGACAAAATAATTGATATAAGAGCTTACACGTATACATAATGAGTTGTATCCTAAGATTGATTCCAAGTTTGCGGGGTTTAATGCGTAGAGCTTTGAAAAGTGTCGAATGACTTTTCATAGTTGGCTTTATTCAACAACAAATTCTCTGAATTTATTCAAAGTTAGTACTTCTACGTGCACCCGTTAAAGTGAGACAACCGGATAAAAACACATTAATACAAAGCTACTCTTAACGTATAGGACAAAATTTTGTTGAATATGTTGAAATGTTCGTAATTATTTCGATGTGAGTTTACCTTCATTTCCACGAACAAAGCTCAAGAACGCAGACTAGTCTCAAGATGAAAATTAGAGCGTTTTAAGGCATTCCTCATTGTGTGCCTTTATATGTGACGCAGCCTAATGTCAAATAGAAAATTATAAAGACTATTGTCTACAACATTCCTTGAGAATGCGCACTGCTTGCTAAAGAGCCATCTGTCGGAATCTTTTCAACTAATGAAAATTTGTATGAAAAATTCGCAGTTTTCCGTAACGTTTTTCTCTTAATGTCTTTAATGAAAACGAACGCTTATGTCGTAATTACATAATTTACCTATTCCCAAACAAAATTGCGGAAACACTTTTGGAGTAAACATTTACATTTGCTAGAAATTGAATTCCACTATTTCACTGCAAATGTCAGTCTTTCAGCTTTTATACTTAATAAACACTTCAAAACGCATAATTTTTTCGACCAATGTGTTTGCTCACTTAATCTTTAACTGAATAATCAATTTAAATGACAGAAAACATTTTCTACGGGTCAGAAACGGACAAAAACTTTTTGAGTTGATATATTTGCAAATATTTGTAAACGTCAAAAGCAAACAAAGATGGCGGCCATTTTTATTTGCAATCATCAACTCAAAATTTTTTGTATCAATTAATGACTTTTAGAAAATGTTTTCTGACATTTAAATTGATTATTCAGTTAAAGACTAAGTGAGCAAATACATTGGTCGAAAAAATTATGCGTTTTGAAGTGTTTATTAAGTGGATTTATTTATTTATTGTATGGTTTCTTTTCCATCTTATTAACAATTATACATTATTAGACTAACACTTTTCTTTACACTCGTTCATTCAGTAGTTTATTTGTTTGTGGGATGCTATTGCCGGGGAGGTTGACTAGTCAACAGTTCCGACGACCGGGTGACGACATCTATTGTCTATTAGGACTACACGAACCCATTGTGTGATCTGGGCTGTCGGCTTCGTGTCTATTTTTGAAGCGAATGCTTTTGCCATTGTGGAACTGCCATTGTATCAGCTTTTTCCCACCAATTCTGATGACCATTCTTTTTGAGTGACGCCAATGTATGTACGTGTTTCGTTACGAACATCGAATCCCGTAACTACCCAATTTAAACGAAGCTTGTGTGAACTTGTGGACGTTTCTCAACTATATTTTTTGAATGAAAAATTCTTCCATTACCGGGAATCGAACCCGGGCATTTTCGATCGAAATCCAGTGCGTTACCACCGGGCTACCACGTCCATTAAGTGGAAAAGCTGAAGGACTGACTATTGCAGTGAAATATTGGAATTTACATTTCTAGCAAATGTAAATGTTTTCTCCAAAAGTGTTTCGGCAATTTTGTTTGGGAATAGGTTAAGTATGTAATGACGACATAAGCATTCGTTTTCATTTAAGGCTTTAGGAGAAAAACGTTACAGAAAATTGCGACTTTTTCCATAAAAATTTTTCATTAGTTGAAAATATTCCGACGGATGGCTCTTTTGTAAGAAGTGTGCACTCTTAACATCAGTTTTTGACCCCGGGCTCCCCAGCTGAAAATGCACTTCTGCATTTCGTTCATTTGTATTACAGGGTCACCTAACCACGTTTCCAAAATCCATTCTCCAGAGATACATTCACTAATGACGGCTACTTACTGGACTACTAAACTGACAGTGGCACGCAGTATTTATCGCGCACTCTCACTTGTATACGAAGATCTTAAGTAAAAGGTACAAATTTGCTTTAAAATACGGTCATGTAAAAAGAATATGAGTTTTGTACTTCTGCGCATATTTTTGCGGTGCTCAAAACCTGCTCATAAATACAAAGCTCATATTCATTTTGCCATGACTGTAACATTGCAAACGAGCTTCTATTGGGACGATTTTTCAGAGCAGATTTCCACCTTCATATACAAACTATTTGAATTCTGATTTATCTATTATTCGTGTAAGACTCAACCGTACATGAGCTATAAATGTTGAATAGTTTGTTATTTACGCAGGATTCTGTTCTAAAAAAACGTCGCAAATTTGACAGTTCACATTTTTGCGACGTGCTCTTAAACTAATCCATCACCGAGGTATGGATAGAAATGCAGTTCCGTCCAGTGTGTTCCTTCGTCTATTTCGCTAACTGCCTTCGATCCATCTGTGTACTCCATTCCTTCTGCCTCTAGTAAACTCGTTTTAGATTTTCATTTGAAACGGAAAGTTGGTAGAACACAGCAGCCTTCATTTAAGTTTCCTGTTTTAGTTGGCTTAGGGGCACATACTACACCGTTGGATCGAAGGTTAGTCAATTATTGAACCAAAAAACAGCAATTTCCATTATATGAACGATTGATGCCTCAGTAAATTTTTGAAAATAAAAATTTACCGATAGCTCTCATTACACCTCTATGAAAATCCTGAGAGTTCATGCTGACTTCTTTCAGGCTTCGTTCAGACCCACTTTTGTTTAAAACATCCCATTTTATGTCAATTTTTTGTTATTTTTATTTGACAGACTGTTGCTTCATGAAATGGAAAATGGAATGTTTCATAGTTATAAACGTTTCCAAAAACAGCAACAAAAAGAGTACAGTTTCCGGACGTTATGTCGAGGATTGAGACGACGCACAGTAGGCTTATCCGTTATATTCATGTTCAAAAATCTATATCTCGTGAAATATTCACAATTTAAATCTAAGAATTCTTAAAACGTGATTTAAGAATGTTCAAAAATGTCGGGAAAAATATTTGTGCATGTAGGCCGCAGATTAATAGTCGTATGGTTGTTAGACAAAGTGACAGGTTTGATTTCTCCCCATACATAACCTCAAAAAAATATATTTTCCATATGTTCGTCAGAAACTTGTCGAAATCAGTTGCAAACGTTAAAGTAATTCATAACAAGTCGAAACGACCCTAGTCCGACGAAAAAAAGATGAATTTCTTGGTTGGTTCTTTGATTTTGATACTGACTGTCTTTGGGTCTCAGAGCGCTGAACAACAATTCGCTTCAAAACCACTGGGAAATTCATCCCTTTTTCGTCGGACTAGGCTCGTTTCGACTTATTATGAATTACTTTAACGTTTGCAACTGATTTCGACAAGTTTCTGACGAAAATATGGAAAATATATTTTTTTGAGGTTATGTATGGGGAAAAATCAAACCTGTCACTTTGTCTAACAACCATACGACTATTAATCTGCGGCCTACATGCACAAATATTTTTCCCGACATTTTTGAACATTCTCAAATCACGTTTTAAGAATTCCTACATTTAAATTGTGAATATTTCACGAGATATAGATTTTTGAACATGAATATAACGGATTCGCCTACTGTGCGACATATGGTCCATTCGATTTGTAGGACTGTGGAAGAATAGCTTGTTTAGTAGGTGCATGTCGTAGTATGAGAAATTTTTTTTTCAACAAAGATTTTTTGCTTGCCTACGTTTTTTACATTTCTCTTATTTTTCTCGTTCTCTATTTTGCCATTCACGACAGTATGAAGAATGAGAGAAATAAGAGAAACGAGGAAAACGTTTGTATGACTGCAAAGATAAATTTCCTTGGCTGTACCAAAATGTGCAAAACGTTTGCGTTTCATTATGTGTCAAATGGGTTGCACTGTCTACCATCCGACATGCACCGACTTAATAACCATTGTGCTTGGTAAGTACAACGACTGAAATGGACTATAAGTCGTCCCAATCCCTGACATCATGTCCCAAAGTTGTAAGATGATTTCGCAAAATCGCTACATTTTTTGGGCTTTTGTCAATTTTTTTTTCAATGGGCTACTTTCTGAACGGCTCATTCCTATTTATCAAAGTCTAAGATTTTTTGTAAATGTTTTAGGTTGTGAAAGATGACCCACCCCGTTTAGAACCAGGAAAATTTTCGCCAGCATTTGAAAATTTTACTGCCGCCTGCTTACAAAAAGAATTTACCAATCGACCAAACTACGAGCAATTACTGCAACATGCATTTATAGTCGAACATCAAACCAACGATGCCAATGTTGCTGCTTTTGTTGAAGAAATTTTAGGTCTTCCAGATAGCCCAGAAAAATAACAAAGATGGGAAGATGTTTATTAGTGAAGCAGAAAGTACAGATTAGCGGCAATAATTACGAAATACAAAAAATTCATTTACGGTTAAGGACATAGTAGCGTTGAATGCTCTTATAAAGAAATAAAAAAAAAATGATGATTTTACCTGACACAATGTTCAAAAATATTTTTCTGTGTCCATGGTTGACTGTGTGCAAGCTTATAAAGTTTCGCAGCTGTTTCGGTAGAAAATGTAAATAAAAAAGAGAGAAAACGAAATTGCTCGTTTTTACTTAATTCATTGAGACGCCTATGTTTTGTTTTAAAATAATTGGAGGAAAAGTTGTTGTGTGTTCGTTGAGGATATTCGATTCTATAATCCATCAGAAGAAATCTCATTTGTTCCAGCGGGTTCTAGCGTCGCTAACGATATTCGCTCACCGCCAATAAGTTAGCGCGCTACCAGTAATCGCTTTACTCAGAAAGTGAAAATGTGAGCAATGACATTAACGGATTCTCGGTCTTGAACATTCTTATGGAATTTTTCAAGTTATTACTCACCGGTGTCATGTGAATGTTTATCTGAAATTTTATTTGTGTGGAACTCAAGGAAATGAAGAATTTGTTATTTGTTATCTGAGGCTGCGAAGTTCTTAATTCTTCTAATGTTTACAACTTTCAAAATGATTTAGAAGATCAGACCAATAAATTATAAGCAAAATTGGCTCATATTTCCAACGAATAACGTGTTAGCGAAACTCTAGTCGCTATAAGTGAATAAATAAAAAATTAGCGACGCTGATAAAACCCTGGAAAACTCAACGTATTTCGAATTATTTGTGCAAATCTCAGTTGATGTTATTTATAAAATCAAAAAAACATTTTCGAGGCATGCCGTCAATAATTTTTCGATTAGAAATATCAAATAGTTTTTTCAAGGTAGTTTTATCATTTTTTTTTCTCGAAATGAATGGGACGAGAATTGGAATGGAATAGCATATAAATTATGAATATTGTAAAATCTATATTGTAAGAATTTAAAAACAATCAAACAACCAAATAGAATGCCATACTGCGACATTTCTTATTGGTTACCATTTGTACTATGCAAAACGAACCGGTAAATTGCACTTCAGACATGACAGCCGGAAGACAAATGTCGGGGGCAGAGATGAGCGGACCGCCAGAAACTCGAATAAAAAGCCGTCCCGACCCGAATCCGAATCGATTTGTATGGTCGGGTTGAGTTTTTGAATTTATTTTTTTTTCAACTTACAAAACCCGACCCTACCCGAAAAAATAAATTCAATCATTTTCTCAAAATTAAGTTTAAAAAACATTTCAAATGAAATCTTTTTTTTTTTTAAAGTTCGGTTTCGGGCTCGGTACAGGTCGGGCTTGATTTTTTACTTTGATTCGGGTTCGATTCGGGTCGGGTCCCATTTGGAAAAAAGGTCCACCCACACGCCTCTAGTCGGTGGCTGCAAGCCGATCAGAATAAGCCGATTGCTTGAAAATGGCGGGGGAAAAATCCCCTTTCCAAGACGATAATGTCGTCCACTTATACGATAATATCGTCCACTTATACGGTAATATCGCCCACTTATACGATAATATCGTCTACTGATACGATAATATAGTCCATTAGACAATAATATCGTCTAGTGATGCAATACCATCGTCTCATGGAAACGGGGTATTTTTCACATTCTCCCTGAAAATCTATGACTCTACCCGGTGTTTAACCGTTTCGAGTCGAATTTTCTTGGCTTGAGCCCAATTTGGAAAATCTTTGAGCTCAAGTCGATTTTTGGGCTCAAGCCGAACTTCATAAATAAAAATTATTCATTATGCTTGAAAGCTTTTAGGTCCATTCAAATATAGCAACGATTTTCTCGGTGGATTCAATTTTTCTAACAATTTTCAGAAAAAAATTCTATTTAAAATGGACTGAGAATATTTGGCGTAAAAGAATTTTCGGTGGAACTGATAGAGGTGTCGAACCATAGAAGCTGAATCAAATGCTCGAAGATAAAAATATTCTCCAAAAAAATAAAAATAAAAGGTCTATGTGCGAAAGGGGGGGGGGGGGAGTATAATTTGTGCAAACGATCTGGAAATCAATGTTGAGCTTATTTTTCAATGAGCAAGTTCGTAGCAGTACGACAATCAAACATATGCAGTGGACCCGTATATATCAGAATAGATGTGCCAATCAGAATAGATGTTGCAAAAAGATTCGAACGTATCTAAGTAAGTGTCGCCTTAACTCTTAAGTGTATGAAATTGCTCCGCCATCAATTTGGATTGGAAATTGCCGAAAGGGCAATATTGAAAAACACGTTCGAAGAAACGGCGCAAAAACATTTCCAATCCTTAAAAAAGCCCGAAATTAAAAAAAAATTGCACCAGACCCGATCTTAGAACCGACCTAGACAAATTAGGAGAGGGCTCTGATCCATACTTCCACGAACAAAAAAGTTCGCCTCTTTTTTCTCTGCAATACTGCACAAAAAGTTTCATCATTAAAGAAATATTCACAAAAAACCACCAAATATCGTGTAAGATCGCGTAGCGTGAGGATTCAACAGCCCAAACCACTCAACAGATTTTTGACTAATTTAAATTTCGTGATTTTCTGATGTCCATATCTTTTATTTTAAATCTTCAAAAATGATTTCCGTAATTTCGCAGAGATATAAGTGAAAAAGTTCCATCAACATTCAAAAAACAACGTTTTTCATCACTTTTTCGACCATAACTTCGAAAGTTTTCTACCGATTTCACCCAAATTCATTCTTGTGATCAATTGTCTGATTATCTTTAAGGAAAAAAAGTTTTTGAAAATCGGATAAGATTTACTTGATTTATGTAGAAAAAACACGTTGGGTCCTAGCAGAGAGGGCCCTGACTGAATCCATAAGTTCAAAATTAAAAAACTTTCTTCAATGAAAAAAAAAAAAAATTAGGAAATTCGGAAAAGATTTACTCGAGTTATGTACAAAAGACCAAAAACCACACAAACGCCCCTAGCTCTGCGGCTCTTGGGCCGAATTACCTTACAGGAAAAATTTTTTTTGAGAATCGGTTGAGTTTTACTCGAGTTATCGCTTTGACGGACGGACGGAATTTTTTTTATTGCTATTTCGTCATTTAAGAACCATGATCGGTGCTCCCCCCCCCCCTACTCCTGGGTCGAAATTGGGGTGGTTACAAACGTCGTGGTAAACGCATATAAACTTCGTTCTTCGTATGGGTCTAAAAACATTGGTAATTATTTGCACCCAGAAAAATCTCATGCTTACCGCAATTATATAGGAGCCAATCATGGAAAATTTCCCCTTGATAATTGAATTGAACATATCATAACATGGTTACAAGGTTACTGCCGCCGTCATGTTATGTTTACTCCAGTTATGAAGAGGAAATTTTTCATAATTATTGGTCCCGATATTATTGCGGTGAAAATGAGATTTTTCTGTGGAGGAGGTTCTGGAGGATATACCGATTTCCGAATTGAGTTAAAAATGCAAAGTTGAGAATGCTGTGCTATGGAAGTGGCCCATATGCGTCAATTCTCATATCTAGAGCGCTGATATTCAAATTAGAAATATCGTGTGTTCAAAAAGTCGGTACAAATTTGAAAAATTTTAGTCTTGTTGGGCGCTTCATCAAACAACGCCACCTAGAAGTCAGCGCCCGTGGGCTACTACTACTATAATCCAATCGGCACGTATATTACTACATATGCTAATCACATTTTACCTTTCCTCGTTGTACTAATAGTCGGTTATCTCGTAATATAAGTGGGATGAATGAAATACGATATATGGATGCAAAGGGCAACAAATTCACGTTATCATAGGTAACATCACTCAAATGATATAAAGTTTTCTCGCAGAATGATGAATTACGTTTCTAACAGATCAGACAAAGTTCTTAAAAATTGAAATGTGATGGAAGTCATTTGTCCTTATAAAACAACTGATATCAATTTGGGTTTGCACTGCGTGAGAAAATAATAAATACAGTGAAAATGGATCTATAACTCACAATTGATTATTTGGAGAGAGCGAATGAATCCCTATTCATTTACTCCATGGACATGGACAAATCCTTCTGTAGCTACAGATAAGTAATAGGTGTGATATTTGACCATACGTTGACATGGACAGCCTTGAGAAAAACTTGAAGCTGTGCAGTAATGATTGTTCGTAGGACAGGAACCTTCAAAATACAGAACTTTCTGTGAATAACCGGAGTCGAAAACTCAACCAAAACTGCTACACATGCGCTACTCACTATTTAGCACAAGACCTTTCTTCAGGGGAAAATGAAGCTAAAATCTTCGTTTACATTGGCTTCCACTTCGTGAGAGTGTCTTAGCCAATGAACGTCCTGGCGCTATGTTAGTCCAGAAACTACATTCAGGGTATGGTTACGCA
>CM055406.1:9618427-9649196 GCA_029228625.1 Pseudolycoriella hygida | reverse complement strand
CTTGAGACTAAATACTAAATGAAAAAGAACTCATTTTCATAAAGCAATGAAGCGAGAAAGGAATGGAAAAACTAGCAGTTACATTTTCATAACTCTCTGTAGCTGATCAAGTGGTTACTCCTTGTGGAAGTATGAAAGTTTTTGTTTAGTTTTTAAAAATTGAGAACCGGTAGGAACCGGTTTTCACATTTAAAAACCAAGAACCGGTTCTGCATTCCCTAAACTCAGGTCCCAGAAACTATTAAGAGCTTTGAGATCCCGAATTTCTCTACAATTTTCTCTAAAATCAATCGGTAAAATCAATACCTCCTATGTCCTCCACAACATTTCTATTAAAAGTGAATATCTAATCCTCATAATAACTGACACATCCATGAACATACATACATCAGCTTCCAGAGTCAGGTCCATTTAATGGGCCTTACAGTCCGAACTACTCTAATTGGACGAGATTTATGTCAGTTACCGTGTTGACAAACGGACAAAATTCTTTTTGCAGATTCGGTATGTCCATTCAATATTTACGGACTCCCGCTCCCTCTAGTGTTTAAAGTTGTATACTTCGCGCGGGTTTCGGAAAACCCTTAACCGCAACGAGTTCTTTGTATGACTTGGAAAATGGTACTAAAGCTAGAATAGAAAAAACTTCATGCTGGTTCCCTTTACTTTCTAATTATTTTATTCATCAGTAGTTTTTTTTAATAAAATTATAAAGAGGATGTGAGTGTATTAAAAATTGTGCATAAATGCTGAAATTAAACGCACATTATATCAGATTGAAGTTCGACTCTCGGAATTTCATTCGATACATTCACACGAATGTTTGGAAATAAAACATTAATAAATCTCACTGCTCAATACGAAAATGAATGAAAATATAAAAAATTATGAAATCAAGATGATGATTAAAGTGTTTTCTTTTTGGGGATGATTTATTGTAGTGTTTTATGGTAGTAAATCGTATTTATTGTTGAATTTAAATTAATGTCGTCCGCCTGTTTGCTGCGTGTACACTTCGATTGTGTCACCCTCTTCCATTTCCAAGGATGTCGGTGTATCATTTTCGTTTATAGGTTGACCATCGAAACGGAATCGCACTACTTGCATTGATAGACCCTATGAGGGAAACTGTCAGCATCTACGTGTCTAAAATTTGTAGAGGTTAACTTACAGCGCGGTCACAATATGCGTTCATCAATTTCCGAAGTGGTGTATGTTTCTTGATTTTAAATTGGACCACTGCATTATCCTGTCCCAATACTTTTAAATTGATGTGCTCTGATTCAGTGCCTTTGTTGTCCTGGAACAATTAAAAACAAATTTTAATGTTTATAGTGACGGGATCTTGTATTTAAAGCACATTGCGGTCTAAATAACTCACAAAAGAAAATGCAATTTTGAACTATATCTACTTTCATAACCAAAAGGGAATGAAAAAATAAAAATTGAAAACAAACATTTTTAGTTGTCAAAGTTCGCCACTGTTTATTTTTTTCAATTGTATCTTGTCGCTTCTGTTCAAATGAGGGTTTTAAAATAGCGACGCTGAAATTTACTTTTCACAAACAATTTTCGACTTGTTTTATATTGGCGTTTAACGCGAAAAAAAAAAAAAATTTTGCGAAATTTGCTGATGCGTCAGAAGAGATGAAATCGGCGACGGAAAAAGAGACAGAGCTATATTGTTAGGGCTCCAATGTTTTCAAGGACATATGGCCGACATTTTGAAAATTACAAATTGAAACAAAGGGGAAAATTGAAAACTTCCCAACGTGACTTGGAATATGCTCATCTCGAGGCATTAGCATTAATTGAGCATATGAATCAATTTGGGGTTAAGACACACGTATTCACAAAACACACTTTTCGATTATCAGTCAAATAAAACAATAATTTTTAGAAACAATTTTTGATGACCGGAGATTATTGCGATGGATTGAAAACTTCTAGGAGAAACATTATAATCAATGGAACGCGCCACAAAAAGGCGTCATGTTAGACCGCACTGATTCATTACAGCTTTACCGAGGAACGTTTCGATATTAAATATCAACGAAATAGACACTTACTTTCTTATCGTCAGCCATTATTTCAGATGTAGTTACAATTTACAACGAAAACTATATTTCACGTAATAACAGAGAAAATTAAATTTATTTTCTGTTAAATGCGGCTTCCAAACACGTTCGATCGAAGGGAACTTCTGAATGTATAATGGCGGCGTTAATTCGCTTCGGAGAGTTTGAGGTTTTTGTTTCGGAGTGGGTTACCAGATGTGACAAATACAGAAGAGTTGCCGCTCTATTTTGCCCCAGCGACCACGAGAGGAGGTTCACTTGCTAAGAAAATCTTATCTGGTCTACGCCAATTTTTTCGCGTCTATAAACTCCTTGATGCCGTTTTTTATTTTCAGCTCGCTTCGGCAACATCGACAATTTCATGGCCGAATCGAGTTACAAATCGACAGTTTCTTTTTCGGCAATAATGAATTTTCGGATGAATGTCTATTCATTTTTATATTGAAGTGCGACATACGGTAGAAAAAAATTAATTTTATCCGTTTTCAGGTTTTCAGTGATATGTCAAATTGTCATCTCGTTTTCGCTAGTACGATAAAGAAGAGTATTCTCTTGTGAAGCTGTGGTCTCAGCAAGTCTCAGAAGCCACGACGTTGATTTCATAAGAGGATAATGTTTATTCTGTGTGTTATTGACGTAGCCTACATTAAGTGTGGAAACATATTAGCAATTATAGCAATTATGCGTTGTCGAACTCAGCAGTTTCGTTGTATTTTTATAATTTTTACGAAATCAGGAATCGTCAAAGGCGAGAATTAGAAATATTTCTAATTCTGCAGCAATTCTGTGTTGACAATCGGTGATGAATGATGAAATGATGATGATTTTGATGAAAATGTTTACATTTGTAATGAATGTGTGAGGAAAAATTGTATGTGAATAAAATATATTGGCTCAAATGGACAAATTAATTTGGAAAGGTTAGTACAAATGTAAGGCTTTCTGGATTTTCAAAGTACCCTTAGGTTGTGACTCCAAAATGGTCATTTCTACAATAGTACAGTCTGATGCCACCGATTTCGTGTGGAATTATGTCCTCTAATGAAATTTTGCTACTATTTTCAAAAATGGCCACGTTGGAATCAACATATCATAGTTGGCCAGAAATTGCTCAATCAAAAGTGTGGAATGTCCCATTTCCAATATATGAGAAATCATCAACGAACAAACCTATTTTCTCAATGTTGATTTTTGGTGGCAATTCGTTGAATCTTTGGCAAAGAATTGCTGAGTTCGGCAACTATGACTGCTAACTAGTTGGATACCGTAGCTCCGTAGGGGCACCCCCTATTCCCTTTTTTTTTAATAACATTGGGTCTGTGGAGCAATAAGCGAGAACGCGCATAAAGTTGTAATGTTATAAACAGAATTATTAATTAATATAATAATAATTATTAGCCTGCGGCGCTTTCCCTGCCTGTGGCGCTTTCTCTGATTGCGGTGCTGCCATTCGAGACCACCGTCAATATCCCCGTTTTAAATCCCCGTCAGAATATGTCCAAATCCCCATCAATCTACGTTCTTGTGACGTTTCGTAAAAGATAAAAGTCCCTAGCTTCGTTATAAACCTCAAAGAACTCCCTCATTTCAGTACAATATCACACCCGAACATGTTTTCTCGACGTTTTAGACCATCCCCGACAACATGTTAAAAATTAATTTTTCAGTTATTTTCCGGCAGCGGAATTAATTTTTGGTCTCTTTTAGCGACCGAAGGCACCGAGCTTCCCAATCGATTTTCACAAACCCGATTCCGTTGACTTCGTGGGATCGCTACCTTTCATTTGACACCTCACTGACCGCATTCTGACCACTGCCGACCGAGATATAGCCAAAGAAATGCTCCCGTTCTGGACTTAATCGCCCAAAAATGTCCTATATCTCGGGAGGATGGAATTTTTTCACCCACACTGTTCACCAGTTTTGTTGACCCGAACCTCTACCAACGATTGGCACTGAAAAAATAACATTATTGCACACAACAGCAAAACTTCCCTAAGAACAAAGTGACCAACCACCGAAATTTCAGCAGTTTTCACCGTCGGATCAAAAAAATTTCTTCTACAAAGTTGTAGCTAATCAAAAACTTTAAGACGTTTCTTCGCCGACCGAAGCTCCAACTCGGCAACTGCATCGTCTACAGTCGATCCAAAAAAATTGACCTATTTAAGGTTTAAGCTTGTTTTGTTCACGTTTCAGACCATCACCAACAACATATCAAAAAGTATTTTTTTTGCTTTTGCTTTTTAGGTAAAAATGTTCGTCTTTTATAATTTATGTTAATGTGTCTCATGCATAAAGTGAATCTTTGCCAACCTTTGAACTTTCTTATTGTTATACGAATTTTTTAAAACCTTTTTGTGGGGCGCCGTCTTATTTCAAAATTTCACGCCGAATTTCGTAATATGTCAAGCTTCGAAAAATATTGTTTACTTGTCAAGCTATGCTGACGTCGCAATAAATCCCCGTATGGCGTTATTACTTTAAATCAATTGAGTTTTTGCGCTAAATTCTAAAAAATATGATAAAAAGTTATCAATTTACTCCGAAATCATAACTGTCAAAGCGTCGAGCGTGTGTAAGTGTGAATGTGTATATACGTGTGTTTATATCCGTTCTGTATATCTCTAATTCTTTCTTCTCTATTTCCATAATTTCCAACCTTTCCAACTCATATGTGCGTGCAATATGCGCGATGGTGTAATGTATTGCTAATTGTGTATGTTGTCATTGACATTGCTTCACAAAAGAATGGATTTGAACGATCCCAAAAATTTATTAGTAATTGGTCGAACTTCGATTATTTCGGAAGGACTTCTTGAGGTAAATGAGGAAATAAAAAATATTTCAATAAATAACTGAACTCTTATTTTTTTAAGAGAAATCTTTAGCATCTGTAATGTTGAACTATTACAAAATATTACGGTTTAAAATTGAACAAAATTTTCTTCTTAAAAAATCAATTATTGATTTTGGTCCAAGCGTTATCTTGGAATATATTGGCCAAGGACCTCTTCCATTCAATTTTTTTAAAATCCCGAAAATTCAAGGAAATACAGGACAAGGAAATGCATGACAATTGCGGGATCCCGTAAGATCAATCTTTTAGAGAGAAATGTTAGTTTGAGGAAAGACATCGAAATTCTAAAGACTTCGAAATATCTATTCGCGAAGGTCGTAAATCTTTTTAACGAAATTTCCTACTAAATAAAGTAACGCACTTTCTGTTCGAAGCGCCACTCTATTACTAATATATCTAATTATTATAATATTTTAAATGAAAAGTCATTTTTGCGTAACATTTTTTGGACGGATATTACTCTTAGTTTTATTTATAGATTGCGATTGGCGAAGCTGAGCGAGGGAACCGTGTTTTGTATTTAGCTTCAAAGGCAGTTGATAAATTACCCGAAATTTTTGTCGATAGAGATAGAAGCGTTCTCAAACGGATCATCTTCACCTACTTTAAATCCTACGAGGCGTTAGCACAAAAGCTGATGGATTTGCACAATATGTTCTTAACGCCAAACCTTTTGATCATAGAATCGTTGAATTCATTTTTCACAAATTGCTCTCGGACCAATACAGATAGTTATTTGGAAGGTCATGCAAAAATATTGGCAGTTTTGCACAGTACTGTAAATAGTTTTAATGAAAGATCAAATGCAAATTGCTGGAGCATCGTATCATTTGATGATCACGAAGACTTTAGTCAACAATGTCTTACGACACTAATAGATTTATTTTATTTTAAGAAAAATTGTATTAGAGCAGCAGATGAAGAATTCATTCAATGGTTCGAAGATTTTAAATTGAAATGTGAAAATAGACAGAACTGAAGAAAAAAAAACGATTTTCTCAAAATTTTTGTTTTATTATAAAGTTTATTGCCCACCTCGAACCTACATTTCTGGCTCACTTTAGAAATTCATCAGAGAGACCCTAAAAAAATGTATACCATTTTTGGAGAAGATTGTACAATACAATACAAGTAAACGAAAAGAGCGATGAAAGAGAAGTGCAAAAATTGCACAAGATTATGATTCTCTCACTGTAGTATCACGGTGAGCTTGAACGAAGTTATACTGAAAATTCGCTGCCCATCAGATTTTATTGCTGATTGTGAGAGACGAGTTCGAAACTACTTTTAGTGAAATAAATTTTCTGGTAAATTTTAAAGAAAACTGATAAAAACTATGTTTTTCCATACAATTTTCAAATTTGTGTAAATTTATGAAAAAAAATTGTTGCGTACAGGCGTTTTGATAATTTGGTCATTTTTATCGATAAACAACATAATTGTTGGCAAAAAATTGTTCTACAGTGTATCTCTAGATCTTTTAGTTTTTTTATAAAGCTACGTTGATATACTGAATTTGGTCAAAATCGGAGGCAGGTGGAGCTCTTTTTGGGCACCCCTACTGTATATATGGTTCCGTATATATATTTTTGCATTAATAGAATTTTGTACTTCTGCGCAGCTTTTTAACACTGCAAAAACCTGCGCAGAAGTACAAAATTCTATTTGATGCAAAAATATATTTCCGTAAGTGTACGAAAAAAATTTTTCTGAATTTTTTGTTCGTATGGGGACTTGCGTCACGGGTGCATTGCTACCGCGCGCCCATGATAACGCTTTTATTTGCAGAAAACCTTTGTAATCTAATTATTGATAAAGTATGCTGCGTGGACAGGCAACCATCTTTAAGAATGGCAGCACACTTTGTTTGTTAAAATAAAGATTTTCTCTTTCTCAGAAAGGAATATGCTTCCCTTGATTCAAGTTGGAAGGTGAGCAAAATCATTTCAGAAGATATGGCCGAAGAAGTGGAGGTCGAACACGGATTTTCGAGCGCCGGTGAAACTTTTTGGCAAGTTTCTCAGCAACTGGAGCTCATTTTGGTGTCAAATTAAAGCATTTGGTCACGGAAAGCTGGGATTTTTTTTTTGTGGCAATCGGGTCAGCGGTCTGGGCACTGGGGCCAATGGAATCGACGAAATTGAGTTTCTTGGCCATATACGAAAGCAGATGGTTTTTCGTCTATATTTCCTTAACTATGCAATATAGAGATTTACTGCGAAAGACAAAGTTGTAGACAATAAAATTCTAGGGAACACGTTCTTCAAGGTTTGATCGAAAGAAGGCCCCCTTCTGAAATATAACCAGTTCTAGAATTAGGCGGGATGACCCATATCGCTACAACTATGAAAGTTATAAATTTGCTTCTTAGGGCAAATTTGTAGGGAGTAAAATTTTAGAGAACACGTGTTTCAGGGCTTTAGTAGAAAATGGCCCAATCCTGGATTTCGACCACTTCTAGAATTGGGCGGCATGACCCATGTCTCTAAAACTATGAAAGTTAGAAAGTTGCTTTCAGAGGCAAAGTTTTAGTGAATAAAATTCTAGAGAAAACGTGTCTCGTGATTTAAAAAAAAATGGTCCAAACCTGAGATATGGGCACTTCTAGAGTTGGGAGAGATGACCCATATATCTAGAACTATGAGAGTTAGGAAGTTCCTTCCAAAGGCAAAGTGGTAGAGAATGAAATTTCGGAAAACACATATTTCAGGGTTTTAGGGAAAAATTATCAAATCCCGGGATAAAGCAAAGAATTGTGAGGAATGACTCATACCTCTAGAACTATGGCAGTTAGAAATTTGCTTCTAAAGGCAAACTTGGTCAGAATTACATTATAGAGAAAAAATTTTCTGGATTTCTTGGAGAAGCTACGTTGGTCCTCTTTGTGATATGGTGCAAAGGAGAACATTTCGGTCATCTAAATCAGTGGTCTCAGACGTTCTTCGGTAGGCCCTTTGACATTACTTTTGGTGATTTGTGTGGATCTTTGAAATTCTTCTAGTTAAAAGAGAATAAATCATTGGATTGTTTGCTCATTTCTATACTTAGATACGTTCAAGTCTTTTTGCAATATTTATCCTGTTTGCCACATCTATTCTAATACGTACAGGTCTTTGCTTATGTTCTTACATATAGTGTTAGCCTAACTATAGCATGCGGAAGTTCAATAAGCATTGCGCTTGGCGTTAGACACCTTACTTCGCCAAACGTCGATCGAAAGGTCTAGGAAAATTTTGGGATTAGAAAGCCTTGGACTCAATCAGGACCCTAAAACTGAGTTTCTACAAGGGCCCAACGTGTTTGCTTACATAACTTGTATAAATCCTAACTGATTTTGTTGATGCTTTTTCTATTTTAGAGGTAATCGAATACCGAATTATATTCAAAAACAAATTTGGACCCGGTACCTGTGCTTAGGGCTGAAGTAGGGTGTAGAAGCTGTGCTTCTGACAAAATAAAATACAAATGTACTGATTGATAATTATATTTATTATTAATGATGCGTATTAGTCGAGCGTCGAAGGTGAACTGATATGATGCAGTTCGTAGCGATACAATGATGTGGCGTGAAATGATTATGGCCCTGTAGTGTGAGCCACTACATAGGCCTCAGGTCTGTCCTAAGGTGATGAATATTTTTGTCTATTTGGGGGTCAATTTTGAACTTTCAGAGGGCTCTTTTACACCTGTAAAAAGCTGTTAGTGGAGTCTCTAAAATACAAATACCGTTTCTTCGGACGGGTTTTTCAATATTTCCCTCTCGGCAACGGATGTAATGTGGACGTAAATTCATACACTTAAGAGTTAAGGCAATATTTGCTTAAATACGTCCGAGTCTCTTCGTAACATCAACTCTGCCACATCTATTCTGATACGTACGGGTCCCTTGCATATGTTTTTCATTAAAAATGTCTGCCTCAATGACCAAAGTCAGCACCTGCGTTCGGGATTCGTCGTCGCAATCATAATATTTCAAAAGAAAATATGAAATATGAAAATTTTCCAAAACAGCCCCTTGTGAAAACGGAAAAAAAAACTTTTTGAATGCACAAAACATTTTAATATAAACTTAAAAATTGGTACAACAATTTAAAAAATTAGAGACTATTTATATCTACAATTATACACATATTGTATTAACCATTATTTTTTATATTTTTTCGACATTATACATAGAATATTGTATTTCATCTTATTAAAATTCATTATTTTTTTTCAAGAAACTTTCCAAAATGTCGATTTACTGAATCTTAACACTTAAAGTTATAATTTTAATGTTTATGCATGTATTTATTTCATTTGATGTTTAGTTTTTTTTACATTGACTAGTTAGAGTATTATAATATTTTTATTTCGACATTTAGAAGTATTTTTTTTTTTGTTACAATTAATACTTTTTACTAAATAGAATCAAATAGGGGTTGTCTTTCGGTTCGGTTAAGGTTGGTATATATGTTCGGGGTCAAAATCGAGGACAATTTGGAAAATTTTCTCTAGATCTTGTCTCTTTGCATGAAAATTTTTTTTAGCATCTGTTTTGGATGACTGGTTTTAGGCAATTCCGCTATGCTCGATCTACAACCCCGCGAAATTGCTTTAAATCAGATTCGAAAACAGGTACACAAATTACTATTTTTGTACTCGAATGTCAAAACGTTAGCAAGTAGCAACCCTGTTCAAGTAACGCGCGTCGGTTGTTTATCCAAAGCGGTTAATCAGGCAATCTACGAATGCGAATTTTCGCGCCTGCCACACAAGTGAATAATCGTAGATGTCGTTAATAATCGTGTACAATACCACAAAATGTGAATGATGTCTGATGAGTTCTTACGTAAATTGAATTTCCACAAAGCCGCAAAGATTTGTTATGACAGACGATGGTGCTGCCGGCGCGGCGGCAGCCAAAATTATTATGTGATATTTTGTTTTGGGATCGTAATAAAGGGCAGATATAAAATTTAAACCAAGACAAAAAATTACAATTTGTTCAATTGCTTTTGTTTTGAATTGAATGTTTCATTTTTTTATTTTGACATTCGAAAACATAAAATATTTGCATAATATGTCTTGAGATAATGCTTTTGTGTTCACGTTGTGTTGTGAAACTTGCATGCGATCTGTTTTACACCTTCATATATGTGACCATATTTCCAAACTTTTCAATATACAGTCGCGGCATATTCTAAGGACCACATTTTCCAAGTTCATACAAAGTTTACATTCGAAAAATAAAATGTGGTCCTTAGAATATTCCACAGACTGTATAATTACTTATTTAATTTAATCAAACGTTATCGAATGTGACTCGTTCTACAATGCACGATTCTGAAATTTCTGTGACTCTTGAAAAGCTTTGTGTCAACAAGAAGATGCAAAGTTTACGAGTTACATGGATTAAAGTTTCTCTTGCGGAACGCAAGATCTTCTTCAAGAACCTCAACCAAAATATTCATAAAATTACAGTCAATAAAATGGAGGCTGAATAACGAGAGAAATAAACGCTTCTCTTTAACACATTACATTTTGTTATTGATCCAATAAAGATACTGACCGTTTAGGTAAAAGTCACTTTCGTGGCACGGGAATTCGACTCTTTTAACGATGACTTTTTAAATCAACCTTTCTTGATGTTAATATCCTTTCAATCATATCAGAAGACCTCTCTTGTAGGAGAAGACGTTGATAAAACAAGGGGTTGAGCTGAATCGAACGATGAGTGGACGACGCTAAATAGCTAAGAGACGGTCGCTTACATGCCCTAAAAAATGAAACCATGGCGAGATGGTAAACCGAAGTGAGAGTGAGAGCCTAATGGGACTGGATAAAAATTATGTTCGATGGTAAGAGTGCACTTGTTGTATACGTCGAGCTCGGGTTAGGTTGAGTTGCTTGTTGAGGTTCTGTTTTTGTTTGAGTTGACTTGGATCAGGTCGGACTTTGCACAAAAAGGTAAATTTATTAAGAAATGTTCTACTGTCGAACGGATCAGCAAATTGCATAATCTCACATTCAAACAAGAAAATGTGACGATGGGCTCCTTCTGTAGCCTCAAAAAATTTTACCAATATGACTTTACTTTCCTCTGGAGAACTGAACCCGAGAATGAACCATTGATTTAATTGAATTGGAAAATTTTATCGTTTTGACAAACAGAAAAATTGATACCTTCAGAGACAAAAAATTGATTTAGTTCACTGGATTCAGGACTCAGATGGGACGGGTGGTTCAGTGGTGAACGCGCTGGACTTCCACCGAGAAGGCCCGGGTTCGATTCCCGGAACGAGGAATTTTTCTCTAAGAAATTATAGATTGTACGACGTTCTAAGTTGACACAAGCTTCATAAATTGGGTAGTTACGGCATTGGATGTCTGTAACGAAATAACAACCGTACTCACAAACATATGACGTCACTCATATGTCGCTAGGGCTGGTACATACAAAGAGCAGTGAAACACGTGGTTGGCATTTCTTTACTTCGACTGCTGCATCATAGATGGGGCCAATGACAGAGCAAGAAATTGTGAATGATGACACCCAGAAAAAAATGACATCTGTGGTTCATAAGCGTATGTCATCGTCCCGAAAAAAGTCTTCGCCGGGTGGCCGAACTAATGGTATCATAACCTTTCTCCCGGCCGACTAAGCTGATTAAGGTCGAACTGTACGATAGTAAAACACCTTCTCAACATGCTAGTTAGAACATAATTACTAGATGTAATACATGAAGTTAGTATGAGATATAAATGTTAGAATACGTAATGAACTGTGAAAAATGAAATGTAATGCCTAAGATGTAAATACCATACGAAATAATAATAAAAAAAGGATTCAGACTCATGTGAAAATGTCAAAAGAATAAAAATCATCGTCAAAGAGACAGAAAAGTAGGAAGAGTCATTTAGGGACACTGACAGTCCTAACGAAATCAGACCATCAGAATAAAAATCACTTATCGAAAGATTTGAAAGGTTACTAACATCTGAGACTTATAAAAATACGTACAGGATACATTATTGGATTGATTGTAATTGGTGCGTCGAACTGCTTGATTTATGAATTGGATCGCCGAGGTATTTGAGGAACTGAAGAACAGTATTTCAATTCAAGTCACTGACTTACGAACTACAAAAATAGTGAAGTTGGAAGTTTTAAAAAAATATTTCCCTAAGAATTTTCCTATTATTACTAAACTTTAATACCTGTTAGCTGAAAATACTGACTATTAATATTTTTCTTGTTTTTATTAATTCTTTTAAAAACTTTTGTAAATCTACTAAATGATTAACTGATTTTTATTTATTCACTTTGTAAATCAACATTCTTTTAAAATAATTTAAAAAGAAACATCACAATCCTTTGGAATAGACTTTGAGTCTATAAGTAATATTTCCTCTACTAAAATTATTATTATTAATATTATTATCATATATATATTTTTTTCTTTTTTTTATTGATTTTTGTTATAATATATTTACTGTGTTCATTAGTTTTTGTTTTATATTGAAAAAATATAGTTTTTCTAATCTTCCGTTGATACCTAAAAGTATTATTTTGGTTTTTTATGTAGAAAATACTACCAAAAATTAAAAGCATTTTTTATTAACAATAGATTTTTTCTGAGTTAGCTGCGAAATTCGCATTATTTTTGATAACTAAAAATACCGACCGATGGTAAGCTTGCAAAAATATGTGAGAATATTGTTCGTCAAAAATTTTGCTGCTGAGTTAACTCATATTAACTCTCGTTAAAATGTGTGGGGCTGAAAGGAATGTATTTAGTGCGAATTTCGAGGGGTTAGGACCGAATGTCAAAAAAAAGTATCCCGTTGAATTTATTGTGATGTGTAAGAAAATGGCGCTGTGTTCTATGTCAAACAATGTCAAATTCCATGCATTTTTGATCCCCATCACGAATGATGTCTTTAAAGCCATCATTGAGGGATCTTATTAGATACAGGGATCACCGTGTACAAAAAATTCCCAGACAAAATAACCGGACATAAGGGGCCATTCAAGTAGTGCGTACGCTCAAAAAGTCGGATTTTTTACCCCAACCCCCTATCATACGCTTTTGCACGCTTAGGACAAAATATCTCCGAACAAAATATCCCCTTAGACAAAATATCCACACTCAATAGATTAAGAATATTCAATGTGAAGTGTACTTAGCGTCGCAGGCCTGAAATAAACAACCAAACAACCAAAAACATCTGGGGATATTTTGTCCGTTTTTTGTAGGATATTTTGTCTGGGGACATTTCCTAGAGCCGAATTTAGGATCTCCGAGCTAATAATAGATGGGAGTTATCTGTAAGCTTTATGAAATGGGAGCTGGGGCGTGCTTGGTGGAAATTTAATTTTAAAAGTAGATTCGATAGCATTTTTGTAGTAGATAAAATTTGGGAATGGGACATAATCTATAAAAGAATGGTACGTTTTAATGTGTATGTGGCAGTAAACTTTCTCCTCTGCGAACAAGTGTTTCTTTTGCAATAAAGTACCAGCTAATTTAAGAAATGAGTCGAATTTCGCAGTAAACTCTCAATATTACTTACAGATTTTGCAAATTATGAAAGACTTTGCTCAATAATTTGCTTGTTTTTTTTTTATTTTTAAATAAACAAAAGATATCTAACACTGATGTACACAGAATTAGTTGAAACTTTCTTTTATTTAAAAAAACAATAATAATTTGAACTATGATTTCATATAGATTTAATTCAGAGACATGATATGTCGGACTAATCGATTATACATCCACTATGGACGCGCGCGCAGACACGAAAATGTCAAAGGATGGCGGTTCTCTTTTTCTCTCATCTATCTTTCTCATTTCGGTGTAATTCAGCCGCCAAATCACGTCTCTGATTTAATAGTATAAACAAAATTTAAAATTAATAATTATCTTTGTTAAATGCTTCACATTTCAACTTTTTATTGATATTTTTTAATTGAAGAATTACAATATCTTTTTAATTTTTCATCATGTACTTGTTGTAGCGCCTGAAAGCCGCGCTTGTGGCGTCTTTTTAAAATTCTTTTGTTGATCTTAGTTTTTATTAGAGAAAGTAGAAGATGATATTACGAGAAATTTTTTTTGGAAATAAAACGTAAAATGAAATCGATACTGCAACTCTACTGGAAAATGTTCTTTTCAATAATGTAAGAGACATGTGGTACAATAATTGTCCAATAAATAAAAAAATATTTTTTTTTGTATGCGGTGAGAGTGCGGAAAGGTTTCATCCGCAATATGTGCTCAAACACACTCTCACCTATTACAAAAAAATAACTTTCAATAATATCCCAATACGCACTCTATGTGTACATTCACTTGGGCTTCGTCGCGCGTAACATACAGATTTTGTGTGTATTGTGAATACCAATTTTCCTCCTATCTCTCGTTCTCTTCTCAGGTCTACAGATTTTAGTAATGTATTTTCAGTCTCACAATTTTTATTTGATCATCACCAAAATGAAATTGTGAATGATTTTACGTATACGATAACATTGGTGTTGAACTAGGTGTCACTTACTTTAAAAATTTACATGGAATTTACACCGATTTTTTTGATGTTTTTGAATGTCGTCTACATTTTTAATTTTCAGAATTCGGCAACATCGACAAATTTGCGTTGCATGGCTGAATCGAGTTACAAATCGATTGTTTCTTCTTCGACAAAATGAATTGTGAATGAATATATTGATGAATAAGTGACACCTCGTGTTGTAAGAAACTACAAAAACATGCATGTCGCAGCTCACTCGAAACTTTAATGTATATAGGTATGTTGTAAGTAATCTGCTTAAACCGTTCACATAAATAAACCTTCTTTTTTGTGTTGACTTAAATTTGTAAAATTTTATTCGAGGGTAGCTAACAAGTTTTTGGAAGGATGGGTTTCATCTACGGCGAGCAAATTCTATCTGATTTTCTTGATATTTGATCTATATGATAACGGGAAGCCTTACAGTACAATATTCAAGAAAAAATGTGTTGTCCAAGCCTCTTCTTAGAGCGCCACGTCATATTGTATGATTAAGCGTCCATTAACGCTCCACGTCGGTCAAGGCAAGGTTAAAGTGATAAAAATAGCAATGGATGTAGAGATATACAAATCATCGAACACATTCTATGACCCTGTAACATTCATCGTTTCAATGGAGACATTCCAAATTAACTGATGAAGGCCGGATTCTAGGTACTGACATGGTAGAATGAATTGGTTGGGCTTTTTGTTGTTTTGTTGGTTTTAGGTTGGTGTTGTATGGGGCGACTCTTTCGCAAATTTCTACAAATCCATTGCTAACAGAATCTTGCCACAGATGTGCGTGTCCTGTTGAGTTGATACGGTTTGATTTACCAAAAGTTTGCTATTATTTGGCAACAAAACCGATGAAGTGATGCAACTAAAAACAACAAAACAGTAAACAACAAAAGCACTGTTGGAAAGATAAAACAACAATTGTTGTGGAATTGCCCCAATACGCATTAAATAATCCTTTTTGACACCATAGAATCAATGTTAATAAAAGAAATGTTATACCAATAAATGCCAAAATGATTTCGTGGACGTTTTTACTAAAAAAATGTAGAATTCCTCATAATTTCAAGCTTCCTTATGAAACATATGCATGGGACCCTTACGTATAAATGTTTCAAAAAGAATCTTAAGTAAATATTGTCCAATTACGTCCACATTAAATTGGACTGGAAGTTGCCGAAAGGGCAATATTGAAAAACCCGTACACTAAAAACGTTTCCAAATCCTTAAAATAAGACCCGAATTTAGAAAATACATAGAGCACTTAGGAGAGGATTCTGTCCAATACTTCCATGGACAAAAAAGTTCGCCTCTTTTTTCTCTGCAACACTGCACAAAAAACCCAATCATGAAAGGAATATACACGAAAAATCACCAAATATCGTGTAGGGTCGCGTAGCGTGAGTTTGACCTACACTAAGGGCAGGGTTGTATTCGCTAATTTTCTCGCTAATTGCTTCGCTAATTGAAATTTAATACTTTAGGTGATTTTACTTTTAAAGTGAAATAGGTGCCGCATTCTGAGCTACTATATGAAACTTTTGTGTGAAGAAACCGCTATTCTCGTATCATTCGTTGATGAGATATGTTGATGAAAATGCACAAATTAGCGACAATATTAGCAAAATACGATTTTCTGCATTTTCATTAACGTATCTAATCAACGAACGATTTGGCAATCCCGATTTCTTCACAAAAAAGTTGCATATAGTTGCCTAGAATGCGACATCGATCTCACTGTAGAAGAAAAACTACATAAAGTATTAAATTTCAATTAGCGAAGCAATTAGCGAGAAAATTAGCGAATACAACCCTGACTAAGGGCACTACAGCCCGAACCACTCAACAGATTTTCACTAATTTAATTTTTGTGATTTTCTGTTGTCAACACCTTTTATTCAAAACGTTGAAGAGCGATTTCCGTTCTAATTTCGTAGAGATATAAGTCAAAAAGTTCCACCAACCTTCACAAAACCACGTTTTTGACCACTTTTTCGACCGTAACTTCGAAACTTTTTGACCGATTTTGCCGAAATTCAATACCGTAATCAATATTATGATCGTATTTCCGGAAAAGAAAGTTTTTGAAAATCGAATAAGATTTACCCGATTTATGTAGAAAAAACACATTGGGCCCTAGTAGAGATTCAGTCTTAGGGCCCAGGCTAAGTCCAAAAGCTCAAAAATAAAAAAAAGTCTCTTCCATAAATTGTCAGGCATGCTCAGACCTTTCAAACAAAAAAAAACATGAAAATCGGAAAATATTTACTCGAGTTATGTACAAAAGACCAAAAAACCCTTAAAAGGCCCAAGTTCGGCGCCCCTTGGACCGACAGTGCTTAGATTCAACCCCATAAAATATTTTTTATTTTCTTTCAGGGAAAATTTTTTTTTTTGAAAATCAGTTGAGTTTTACTCGAGTTTTCGCGGTGACGGACGGACATTTTGGTTGTTGCTGATTCGTCATCTAAGGACCATGATCAGTGCTCCCCCCGGTCGAAATTTGGGTGGTTACAACCGTCGTGGTAAACAAATAAGACCTCTTTTCGAAGAACTTCGTTCTTCGTACGGGTCTGAAAATCAAATGCTTTGTCAATTGAGGTTTGTTTTTTTCGAATAAATGCCATGAACTGCGTTTTTATTTATTAAAGATGTCAAAACCATTTTA
Organism: Pseudolycoriella hygida; assembly: GCA_029228625.1. Classification (NCBI taxonomy): domain Eukaryota; kingdom Metazoa; phylum Arthropoda; class Insecta; order Diptera; family Sciaridae; genus Pseudolycoriella; species Pseudolycoriella hygida. The sequence continues at coordinate 9,632,044 of CM055406.1, read as the reverse complement.
AAATTGTTTTTTTAATTAAAACCCGAATTCCATAGCGTAATAAAAATTCAGTGCTTTTGAAAACCTGCGTAAGAACAGAAAGGTTTCATTCATCTCATCATATTGCCGAAGAAGAAACAATAGATTTGTAACTCGATTCGGCCATGCAACATAAATTTGTCGATGTTGCCGAAACTTTATCTATAAATGTAGACGAAATTAAAAAGACGCCAAAAAATCTGTAGCGCAGGATCAGATGTTGGCTTTATCCAAGAACACTTAGTAGGACACATTCCGCCATCAAGCTGCTGTGAGCATTCGGCGCTGTTATACTCTCAAACGAGATATCATGTCTGTTTGTGAACTTTTTCAAGCCACATTTCAGCTGGTTTTCAGTTTTCGAAACACCGAGAAAATCTTAGTGTAACATCGGTTGTAAATCCTAAAAGGATCAGAGACATAAAGTGATCCTTATTCGGAAAAAGTTGTAGGTGTTGCTTTCCGTCGGAAGCTAATTTTGACAAAAGTCTTGCGAATTGGTTTTGTTATCACGTACAAAATATTTTGTTTAAATGCAAAAGCATCTAAAATTTAGTTTTCATAAATTTTTGAAAAAGCTCTGGATGTAAAACGCGGAAAAGTGGATATCACGCCATTTTGTACAGCTTCTCCACCAAACTCGATGTTTTACGAGATAAAATTAAAATGTTAGCAAAATAAAAAATAGTTCTTGGAACAAATGCTTTCATGAGTAAGTTTTAATTTCGATCTAAAAATATATTTATAAGTCGTAGATATTTTCATTTATTTAAACATTTCCTTCTTATTGACTTATATCAGAATTTAGCAAAGTAATCCCATCCAATTGGATTGTTTTTTGTACTGTAGGTGGAACCACTTTTAGTTTATTATTTCTTTAATTAGGTTTAGCATCTTTGAAACAGAAAAAGTTGATCGGATGGTCGGCTATGAAATTAAAACTATAACGAGAATATTATTCTTACTACAAATAGCGATTGTAATTATTTTACTTTGGTTTTTGTTTAGGTCTATTAGCTTCATTACATTCTTCAACATCAATTTTGTCTTTCTAAATGCGAGCTCAACAATTTCCTTCCTTGAAGGTTTTTGATTTATATTATGTCAACATTTCTATCGATTTGCATGATGTGTAGCATATTTTTTATATTATTCTTACTTTCAAAGAAAATAAGAAAAATGATTTTTTTTTAATTATATTCTACAATTTTTGCTGCATTTTGTTTTTTATTGTTACAGTTACCAAATCTATAATTTGCTCATAGTTATCTTTCAGCTGGTGCACTCATACACAGAAACAGAGATAAATTTTAATTGTAAATCAACCAATTTGACAACAAGGAAGACGCAAAGTCTGACATAACAATGCAAAAGTGACAGATGCATAATTTTTCGAATCAGGCAACCCGCGATTTCATTCATAAATCGAAAACTATGAATGAAACTTGGTGTTGCTGCATTATAAAAATGTCGCATGTCACTGTGTGTAGGCACAGCGATAGTGACCGCATACGCAATTGTTGCCCAATTTTTTGAATTACAATTATGAATTTATCAATCATCTGGTGCAGAATTGAATGGGCAATTTTCAAATTTTATAATTGTACCTTTAATGAATCTTTTTTTAACATTTACAAATAAAATCCCATTTTTCAAACATTGTTATACAAAACTTGTCCAAAGATTTAATTGAAGTTATGAAAAATGTAATACACACATTGATCAGAGACTAGTGTAACAAGACAGTATAATGAAATTTTCATACTAAGTTACTTCATTACAATACGCTGTTATTTACTGTTACTGTTATTTAGAATTGAAGACAATCTTTCAATCCACTATTCATTCTTTGTTAGACAGCTTTACTGAGCGAAAATCATAGTATTTAGTCTACTTTCATTATAACACGACGCGACGTCATTATTCTTGGGTTCCTGCACTTGTGATTCTAATAACATGTTCTCAAATAAAATACTGACATGGGTGTAGAAGAGTAGCGACAGTGTATTGTTGAAGACGAAACAATGATGTCATAACTTTTGGCTATATTTCTTTCGTCTCTTTTGTGCGACGTCATTTGTGTGAGGTCGTATTTCTAACGTCATTCTTGTAACGTCGTATTCGTAACGTCATTTTTGTGATTTTGCACAAACGGACGGACGGACAGGAAGGGTGAAAACATAAAGTAGCTATCGCTACTTAATAAAGCCAACGTAGTGTTTGTAACTTTGTTTACCTTGTTCTTGTCATCTTTTAACTTTGAATGATCAGTATGTGATAGTCGTGAAAGTTTAAGCAGAATGCTTTTGAATAATACTATGATTCACTCATTCTTCGATGGTACGTATTGAAGGGATAATAGCATGGACATTTGGACATGAACACTTTGTTATAACAAACCAGATATGCCCCCACCTCTATAAATCAGCAAAATTTTAATTTACCCAAGCACATATTTTACGTGTTGCAATTTTCATGTATGGTAAGCGATAAATAAATGTATGTCTTTTGACCACAAACCGACTACTTAAGAAGCATTCAAAAATGACGTAGGCGGCTAACAAAGCGCTGCAAGTTGGACCACTTCCTCATAATAAATTATAGTTATTTATGCACCGCGTACTACATGTCGTTCATATTGTGCGAGATGGGTGAAAAGTCCTGGTGTTATTTTTGAAACTTTTTTTGAATTGCTGCTTCCATTGAAAGCATTTTTATTATACAGATTATCGAAATCGGGTATATAACTCATGAAAAGTATATAAAATTGGTCGTATCCGCGCCGGCTGATGAAAGTGGCATTTGGTGTGTTTTAAGAGAATTTTTTTCCTTTAGAATTAATTTTAATTACAGGATTACCGAAGTTTCCTGCCTCTTCTTGATGAATTAGTTTTTTAGTACCGTAACGAAGGGCAGCATTTGATTCACCCGAGTTGGAATTTTTTGATGAACATGTGGCAACACTTCTTGTGTATTTTTAAGACAGAAAGTCTAATGCTAGTAGTGCATTCTATCAGCGGTATATTATATACATCGACGACAAAGCCACTTTCGGTGACCCAAAATCTAATCCAATTATGAATGAAATAATGTAAATTGAGGATTGTTACACTGTATTACATTTTTAAAAAGATGAAAAATAATAGTATGTTACACTACAAGGGCTTTTATTTCGCATCTCATAATTGATGAAGCTTCGAGCACGATAAACCCACACTATTCAACATACCCGAGATACGAAATAAACAATTAAAACTCGTGTATGATATTTTATAACACGAGGGTATTACACTTTAGTTAAGATCCATAATGTGGGTATTATAGAATCGATTGTTGCGAATTCCGTTTTTGGCGTAAGAGTTAAGCATTTTTTTTTTAATATTACATACTTTTTTTATAATCATAATGAATAAATTCATTGCAATACAGGAAAGTTAACGTAGGTATTAGTTTAACACATCTATTTTGAATGTTTTTTTTTCCTTTTCAACACATATATCTATCGATTATTTAACTAGATCTTTTATTTACTGATTGATTCATTGTTATTTATTTCTTATGGAGTTTTAGTTGAATTTTAAACATTTATTTTGAGAAATATTGCTATAACAGACTGATACTGAATTAATTTTTTCCTTTTTTGATTCATTAAACATCTATTTTGAATATAACTTTTGTTATTAATTATTTTGTTTACACCAAGAGCATTTAGGTTTATTTTTTTTTGTTTAATAAAGGTTGAAAGAATCGTTTTTTAAAAATTTAATGTTTAATTGAAATCAAAAAATTATTTAATAAATTAGCCACTTACAACGGAATGTAATTCTTGGAACCTGATTATACAAAAACGTTTAATTTTTAGTTTCTACTTAAATATTTTCAGAATATAATTTTATTTTAACTCTAAGTAGAAACTCGAATAAAAAATCTACGTGACTAGATATACTTTTATATTTTATCATTTTTTCTTAAATTTTATACATCGGCTACAATTTATTTATATTTGAAAATTTTTGTGACTTCATTTTTTATCTTCGTCTTAAGTTATTATTATGTTATTGTAGTTTTTCTATTCATTATGTCACTCGCTTACAAAATATAAACATCACACTCTTGTTTTACGAAATAATTTTCATTTTATCGTTCGCTTTTCTTTCATTATTTCATTCGGAGACTTGATGTAGCGGCTGGTTTCCCCAGATGCACAGAATGTTAGCAAATGTCATACAGGTCTCCCTCGTTTTATGCGGTGCGATGTGAAGAACAAAAGAATTACAGCAGAATCTGCTGTAATTCTATTGTTATTCACACCGCATAAAACGCGGGAGACCTGTATTGTAAACCATACCACATAAATATGTGACAATTTCTTTCAGATTCAGATCTTCATCTTCAGATTATTATAGTGTGGAACTCAGTCGTCATATCATGTCTCTGAGTTCATATGGCTCTCTCCCATCAACAACACTATCCACTTTAATAAATTATTAACTCTATGCGGTAAAGTAGCATAACCGTGTTCATTGTTAAAAATATCTTGCTAAACGTTTTTAGGCCCGGGGCTTGGTATATTGATAAATTTATCACATTAATGATGAGGGAATGTCACGAGGGTGTCAATTACTATAAAAATTTACATCGAATTTACACCGATTTCGAATTTCGTTCACATTTTGTAGATACACTTATTCCAAATAAGAATGTTACCGAATTATCATGCATTCGCTCTAAAGTTCGACCGTAATATCATTGCGCCATTAGGAAATACATGGCGCAATACTATGGTCGAACTTTAGAACGAATGCACCAATATGATACTCACGATTATCACGATTTATTTAATCAAGTTTTCTCTTTTTTTCACCATACTAATAAAAAAATAAAATATAGGGGCCATTCCATCGGTATTTCTACTTTGTAAATTATGTAAACGCAGGGCCGCACTGGCTACCTAACGGCCGATTGGGCAATGCAAAAATATTGACGGCCCTAATACAGAGTTAGGCCAGTCCGGGCATATGAAAATGCTATAGAATTTGAGTGTACACAAAATGTAGTTTCACTCACTTAATATGTAAAATATACAGGGGCGCCGACTTTGGTTCAAGTCAATGGGGGCGCTCAACATATTGATTTCTTTCAGCAAATTTAAAGCGGAAGCCTAGCGCTGCGTCATAGACCTTTGTGAAAATTTAAAAACTTACTTGGAAAAGCTATTTGTAGAAATTTGAAAGTCACCGTAATCAATTTTTTTTAGAAAAGCACTATCGAATTTCTGAAGGAAAAGCAAAAGTTTACAAAAATTTCAAAAGATTTAAATTTATAAAGAAATTGCGACAAGGACAAAACTTAAGAACCCATTCGATCAACATAATTCGGTTACAATCTTTTGTTGGATAAATGATCGTTTTCTAATTTTCGGCTTGTAGATTCGTCAACATCGACAAATTTACGTTGCATGGCAACAATCAATTATGAATGATTATTCGGATAAAAAAGTGACAACCTAGTTTTGTATTGCTGGAAGTTGAATTCATTTTTTGTCACACAACATCCAAAACATGAAAGATAATGTTAAGAAAACGTCACAATAAAGCATTTTTTAAAATTTTTGTTTGCTATCTCTGATAAGTCAGCCAAATAAAGTTAGCCAAATACATAACCGCGGGATTTATTTATTTAAGTGGATATTCGCTGATTATCTATTCAATTTCGTCAATTTTACTTCCGTTTAAACTGAAAATGGGTCGTAACGGATGTAAATGCTATTCGTTGTCTCTCTTTCAATCCAATGATTTGTTAATTTTTGGTAAAGTTGTAACATTATTTCATAATAATTGTCGTACTTAGCTCGAATTTCAGCTAGGGTCAAGTTTGCGTAAGAGTGGCAAATGAAGGAACTGATACGACCAATAAAATAATAGTCAGTATTTTGATTCTCATTCCTTCTCATTTTGGTCTATTTCAGCGATGGAAATGGACATGAGATTTATTACAATTCTAATGAATTTCGCTTTCAAATTTTTACTACAAACCAGAGCCTATTTTCGAGAAAAGTTTTCAAGGAAACCTAGATAATTTCGGGAAAATCGAGAAAATTTTGAGAAAATCCAGAAAATTTCAAGAAAATCGTGAAAAATTAGATAAATTTTCAAGAAAATTTACAAAACGCTTCTAGAATTTAAAAAATTCCTAATAATCTAGAAAATTTACTAAATTGAGGAAGAAAAATGCATTTGTAGAACTAGTTCGTTTACTTTTAAAATTTTTTGGTTCTAATTGTTGACCAATAGAAGCGATTTCATCTTGGTTTCTTGCTTTTTTGCTTTCTTGTACGTCGGAAAATATTTGCGCAGGGTGTGGCATTTCCTGTAAAGCAGGAGAGGTTTGTGCTGGGTCTGATGTGCTCCTCTACTGTACGACTGCTGCGTCTGATACTTCCTCTCTTTGATTGTGAGTCATAGGAAAAAATTCATCAAGTGAATCTGTCATAGATCGGTCGCTTTGTGACAATGGAGGAACTGAAGGCGCGATGACATTTGAAGAAACGTTTTTGTATAGGAAATAGGTGCAAACTTAACGATCGAGAAAGCTAGCCAAGCAATTTCTGCTTTGATTCCAAACCGTTATCGCGTTCTGTAAAACTTGTGGAGTCATTTTCAACCTGGATCATCATCCGTGACAGCTTCTGAAGTCTCGCTGGTAGCGACCCCAGCAGCCGAAGATGTATGAACATGACATGTATGACATGTCTCTACCACTAAGTTTATAAGTAATCGTTTCCTATAAGCCCTAAAATGTCGTTTGCATTTAGGGCACATTTCAAATTTATTACCAACAATTAATTTCTTCAAGTGCCACTTTTTAATCTTCCAGTTAGTAAATTTTCTCGATTGTGTAGGATGTTTTTAAGTCCAAGCTTTTGGTCGATTTTCTGGAAATTTTCTCGAATTTCTTGAGAGTTTCTCGATTTTCTTGAAACGTTCTCGATTTGTTAAAATTTTCTCGATTTTCTTGACATTTTCTCGATTTTCTTTAAAAAATTTCTCGAAAATAGAATTATTTTCCTGGTATATCTGGTTTCATTATTGCTCTCAAAGTAGTCTTTTTTTAAGATCTATAAATTTAAGAAAGTTCCGAGAAAATTTCAAGAAAATCGAGAAAACTTCGAGAAAATCGAGAAAATTTTAAGAAAATCGAGAAAATTCACGAAATTCGAGAAAACATTTTTTCGAAAATAGGCTCTGCTACGAACAGCTGACCATCGAAAGAGCGCGGCTGTTAATTGAAGAGTTCGGAGGTATACTCGATTTTGAAAAAGTATGGAGAAATGTAGACCTCTTCCTAGTGTAAGTGTATACCTGCATTTGGCACTTTTAGGGGCCTTCCATTAAGTTGCGTACTAAAAAAATGACTATTTCTAGACCCCCTGCCCCACATACGAAAAAATGTATGGAAAAAATCCTGAAATGAATGGAAATGAACGTACGCATTTTATGGACAACCCCTTATCTAAACTTGACTTTCACCGGAATTTCATTTTTGTGAAACTATAGAAAGGAATTCGACTAAATGTAATTACTACTTTTCGAAAATTTAAATATTTTATCACAATTCAAAACTGTGAAATGTTACTATATAGTTTTTTATATTTTTTAAATTCCAAATTATTTGCTCGTTAAGAATTTTCTAATCTTTTTTCAGTTTTTCTTAAAAAAATAAAAATTTGTTTAATCAGTTTCTACTGTGACATCTCCACTCCATCGCGGCGAGTCAGTCACACCTTGTAATTTTGCTGTCTATTAAAACTCATACGATTTAATGAAGAATTGTTACATCTAAACACTTGTAGTTTACATAATTTTATATTTAAATGGTTTGGGTATGCAAAGGCCGTTTAGGCACAAAATATAAAAACCATATTTTCAAAACACGTCAGGGAATTCAAAACTACAACGAATTGCTCAAGGAATTCAAAAATTTAAACAGAAATTATCTGATTTGGACAGCGACAAAAAAGTTTTTATTCCTTGAAGGGACAAGAACTAATGTAGGTACACAAAAATGTTCAAAATTTCCATGTTTTAGTTCAAAATTATATATAAATATGGGCGGTTTGTGGTTTAAGCTATTGGTTGAAGTGGTTGGAGGACCCGTCTTAGAATCTCGGTTCTTTTGATGGCCCTCTATAGACCAAATTTAAATAAATTAATTTTCTTTAGGCAAAAAAATTCTTCTATGAGTGAACCTGGTATACTTTGTTTATGAATCACAGAAGCATTGGTTTGAGCTTAGAAAGTAATGATCTTAAGATTTATTTTCAATAACTTCCTTCCTCAAACGTTTGTCACATTTCCAAAACCATTATATGAAAACTTACAGTGAAGCATTCACAGGAACCAACATTTTACGTGATTGCAATTTATTCCTCAAAGTAGACAATGCCAAGATGTTTTTTTACATGTGATGGAGTTTCAACGCTTATCATTATTCAACATAAAAAATATATTTTCAAATTAATTAACCGTTTGCATGTCGAACAAGGACTTAGTGGACTTAGTGGTAACGTACTCGCGTTCCACCAAGAATACCCGGGTTCAATCCCGGCGAGGACAAAATTCTGTATAGGATTTTAATCAATGTGCCACCGAAAAATTTTCATTACATGCATATGTGACCCCACGGAAATTATACATTACAATTATGTTAAACGAAAAATCAAGAGACACATTTTACTTCTTACGAAAAATAATTTCCAGTATACTATAAAACCAAAAATTAGAAGAAAATTTGTTTAGCAAATCTTAGGAAAAATGAAAAATGCAATATTTGTGGGGCAATCGCGATCACTTGCATGGCTTAAAAAATTACTGTTGTCAGACATCCCTAAAAATGTATACTTTGCGGATAGTACTTTCCTTCAAATGTAAAAATTTGTATTCGACTCAGGAGATAGAGAAACAACTTCTGTCAAGTGCGTTTTTTTCGTAAGGTTATATAACTGTCAACCTGAAATATAAAAATAATCTATTGACGCTTCTGACTTAATCATGCACAAGATTTTGCCTTATGATAGGTAAAAGCAGTTAAATATATGTCATTTGACAATATGTCGTAAATAAGTTCAATCAAAAGAAGTAACTGAACATGGGGTGATCGGCATTACCCACTGATCGTTTACCCCCGGTTCCTCTATGCCAATATTTAAAAATGTTCAGCACACATCAATTCAAACATGTCAAGAAATGAATAAATAGAGGATTTAGTTGTGTATCGATTCCTATTCAGCAAAGAAAAAATGGATGGCGCTACCGACAGGTGTACTTTAGTTTTATATTGATCCGTATTCAGCTATGAAAATAAGCGAATGGCGCAATCGATAGGCGGCTATTATTTCCTGATGAAAAGTGATGCAAACCACGCTCTATAAATTGTGCCATTACTTTTATATTTGTCCGTATTCAGCATGGATGACACCACTTCAGAAAAGGGAGTAGTTCTATATTCAGCTGTAAAAAAACATAGATGTCCCCACCTGAGATTCGACGACAAGACACATTCTATTCCCTTCGGTGGTGCTAGAAAAGTTTTCAATGAATTGGACGATGGATGAATGAAAGATGCTTACGACGAAAGCCTTTTTCATTTTAATTAAAATAGTTACAAAAGAAAATATCTACACCTTAGGCCCGAATGAATGATGCATAAGTGTTTGTTTAACCTAGACAACCTTATTCGAAATACAACGGCGCAATTTCCTTCAACGTTTAACAGTAGCACAGTTTAGCATAGAGGCTAGAATGAACTTAATCAAATTATATTTAACTGTGCGGTTAAGCTTCGACAGGAATACGGCTATTATCGCAGAATTACCAACTTCATACTCTATGTGGAACAAGAGCGCAAATCACATATTTGGGAATCTCTAATTGGGCAACATTTCAATTCAGCTTTTTTCGTCGAAGTGCGTCTCTTTATTTTGTATTGCATACTAGATTAAGTGCACCGGTTAGAAGCAATTTCCAAAAAGGCTCGTGTTCTCACCCTATTAACCAATTTATGTACAAATTTTTGTATAGATTCATAAATGCATTTGTGAATGACACATTCGATACTAAAGTTACCGTATTCAGCGCGCATACTCATACTATAACTTTTATTTCACATGTATTATTCACGTATGTATACATATTTGGAAAGCTTTGGGTATAAATAGAATGCATAAAATGCGGCAAGCTACAAATGCATCACTGTATTTTTATATTGTATGCGAAAAGTTGTAGTTTAGTGTAGAATGCGAAAAATATGGCATACGAATATAACAAACTAATAATTAAGGTAAGTTTCTCTGTGAATGAATCATTCTGGAGATGAAGCGCCCGGAAGTGCAACTTCTCGACTGTATCATAAATTTGTGCTGTAACGTACTGGTACATACTATAAGTTATGTCAATTCCTTTCTATTAAAGTTGTTTAATTTCACATTTTCAACTTTCTAGAGCTGTTAGAGCTTTCTCCATTATCACATTAACAAATTAACCGAAATCACTTTTTAGTTTTTTAATTTCCTTCCAACATTGATTTGGTGTAAAACCTTAATTATATCTCTAAAATAAGCCCAAATTACTTAGAGACCCTTTTTCTTACTCTCTTCCTCATGTTTCTGACTTTCTATTGTTTCAAACAATACAAAACATATTAGAATAAAAAAACGAAAAAGTGTATCCAAGTAATTTGGGCTCACTGGTAAAACATCCTGAAGATTTTCTCGATCCTTTCACAAATCGATTGTTGAATGTTGCTGATCTATTCATAAGCCAAAATAATTTCTACAGTCTGTCAGTGGCTCGTGCAATAATGATGTCCACATGGAGGGTGGGGAGTAGGTATAAAAATGAGACAAATACGAAATTGTGCATGGTATCTACGCTTCAGCTATTTGTATAGTGTGTATTTCATAGACCAGAGTGCCTACTAAAGAAAACTTGTCAGGAACGAAATAAATCATTGTAACATCATGAGACATGGAACATTATTTTAGATTTCCGCGGAAAATTCGCAACTTTGTTTCATAAAACTTTTAATTTCTACATGCATCTGCTGGTAAATGCGTCATTACCTCGTCGCAAGCGACGTGATGTACGTAATGTACTATAATTGTTTTTTTAACGAAAGAGTAAGTGTATGTTACAACAGAAACAACGAATGACAATGAAACTTTGAATATTTCTTCGACACTCTGGTTCCGTGCTCCCGTCAGACAATTACATCAGTTACAAATAATGAAGGAAACAAATAAGCGTTAGTTCGGCTTGATGTTCGGTTAATTAGTTATTCCTAACAGTGAGTGTTTTGTTTAGCTGATACATACAATTCGCTTCTTCAACAATGCAACGAAACTAAAAAATGCAGACACTTTGTTAAGAACCTAAATATCGTCAGATATATAACACTTTAGTAATATTTTATTATATAATAGCAGGTACACTTAAGCTACCAACATAATTTTTAGATCTCCGCAATTATGTTTGGTTTTAGGTATTTTAATTTGTCTATTTTCAACGTGTCAATCGTTTGTCAAATCAGAATCACGAATTATTGGTGTAATATCTTTTTATTGATTGCACCAATGTGGTTCTGATAAAACAACGTGTCATTGTTTGTTCGGAAAATATGTTTTTCTTTATTTCTTTTAAATTGTTCGGATTGTTACTTCAAAATATTTCTCATAGAATAAAATTCACCACTAACTAAAGCGATATAAATTTTAAATATTTAAATATAACATCGTTTTGTTACTAGATTCGGCCATGCAATACACGGTTACGGTTGTCGATGTTGCCGAATTGGAAAACGATGTCTATGAAATATTCTGTATATTTAAATATTTGGTAAAAAGGACACGAAAAAATGGCGTAAAGTAGGTCTGATCTTTTATTTCGAAAACTGATAGATATATTCGAAAATAGTAGTTCCTAGTAAGGTATTTTGAGCACGGGGTGTAAGTTAGTCAACACGAGCTGCAGGCGAGGTTAGCAATACGTAGCTCAAAACAATTATTAGGTGTTCGTGGGAGAAACATGTAAAGAAGCAATTTTATTATTTTCATTAACTATTACTGGAAACAAATTTATCAAAATTCATTTCCGCACTTTCAGTTACGAAAAAAAATGAATACATACAGTAGGGAGATTATAGTGATACACCAATGTTTGTTTCTCTCCTTCTCTTTCCTTAAAACTTTTGCTTTCATATTTAATTTTTTGTATTTCTTTTCAATTATAGCACCTTATTTTTATGATTTTTCTTTATATTGGCTGAAAATTATTTGCAGATTCTTCATTTTTGTTGTTTTTGTAGATTTATTTCCAGGCCTTATTAATAAATATTTTCCGTTTTTGTAATCGTATTTCAAATTATACACGCTAAGTGTTTTCATTATAGTTTTATTAAATACACACACATTGTAAGTATATAATTTCTTTATATTTTAATTATTGTTTCAAATTGATATGCAATTTATTATTATGTTGTTATCTATTTAGTTTTTTAGACTTTTCTATTATTATACTAGTTTGATTTAATTTTTATTATTTAATTAATTAGAATATTGAATTAGAAGCGATTTGAACAACTGTGTTACTTTAGATTATAGCCTGTCAGAAAGGAAAAACCTATTTAAACCAAAGAAGAAAAAAACATAAACAACATAAAAACATGTATTTTCCAAATTTTGTAGCCTTCGTTGTGCATTTTAACATCAGCAAACGAATCAACTTGTATTAATACAACACATACACTGCTATTACGCGTGCGTTGTGAGTATTTGCAACCATATTAAATATGACGTTTGAAGTTCATTGATGTTGACAACCACTAGTAAATCCACATTATCTAAAAAAATACGCCAGCGTGTACAATCGTTGTCTCTCTAACAGGAAATATTTTCAATTGAAAGAGCAGGAAAACTCTCGAACCAACAATTAGAGTCCTAATAGAAATTGCTCGTAGTGGGAACGTCTTAATGCGCATTTCCTTTTTTCTAGAATCGCAGAACACCATACGTTTTGTATGAAGTGTAAATGTTTTGCCAGGCTTGAGTTACATACCATTCGAATCAATGGGTCGTAATAAATCCAGAAAATAATTTAACCAAAAGCTTCCTTTTATGATGCTCTGTCTCTACTTTCCTTGTTTTTCTTTTATCGAAGTTGTTACCTAAGTAGAGGTGTCTACTGCAATACTCTTCAAGCTGAAATTTCGATACCTCTAGGATCCTTTGCCTCAATTTTTTTCGCATAAATCAGAGGAATTATTGAAAAATACAAACACGATAGAAGAATACGTTGCCATATGCACGGACAGTATGGCCGCCCTAAAAGCCTTAAACTCAAACTACATGCAATCAGCATTAACTCTAGGATGCTGGGAAAACTTAAATGAAATCAGTGCCACTAATCAAGTAGTCTAGGTTCCATCTCACCCTAACATTGAGGGTAACGAACGAGCAGACAAGCTTGCCAAAGCTGCTTCCTTTCGGTCCTGAACCAACTATAAAGATCCCACAAAGCTATAACAATAGATTAATTACATCTCGTA
>CM055406.1:9583113-9617927 GCA_029228625.1 Pseudolycoriella hygida | reverse complement strand
ATCGTACAAAAATTATAGACATTTTTTTTCTAATGTCGAACTGTAAAAAACCATTTAAATGTTATAACCTTATATAATTTAATTTATTATACTTTTTTGTTTATTTGTATTTTTAAGGTTTTCATTTTTGTTTTTATATATTTATTTTGAAGCAAGTGAAAAAATAATTTTTATTTATTGTTTTCGTTAAAGTCCCCATTATTTATAACATTTCTTACCTTTTTTATTTTAAATATTTTAATCATTAATGTAATATCTTCATAATAGTTTTATTTTGTTGCTTGTGAATTCTGTGTTTAACAAAGCTTCAAAGAAACTAGTTCGGTAAATCATTTTATATTGAATATTTGACATTTTTAATACGCGTAGCTTATTTATTTATTTACTTATTTATTTTATATCACTTCTATAACTACACTTTATCATGTCTTTCAAACACTTAAAAAAACCATTAAAAATGTCAAATTTTACCGATTACATTCGGTTTAATTTATCATTGTTCAACTCTTCTAGTTTCGTTATTGATCGAACGTATCTCATTTCGTATGTTATTTTTAATGGCAAATGAGAAAAATCAGCGAAACAACAGAATAACTACATAATGTTAAATTAAACCGATCGTACAGCTTTTAAATACCGATATATTCTTTAGCTCTGAACACATTGTAAAAAAGGCATAAATAAAATAAAAAAAATTAAATTATGTAATTGTATAAAAGTTCATTTAAATATCTCTCTGTATACAACTAAATTAACAAAATAATTTCAGCTACATTAATAGTTTCAAAAATTCCATGTGATGTGCAACATTTTACAACTTTTCTACAACGAGAGAAAATTGAACTGTAGAGTACCATAATTCAGTGTTAATTAAGCTCTCCGATCTCTGACTCACCGAAATTCGGACTGAACAATTCAAAGTCATCATGTTATATACGATATTTGATATAGAAAAAAGGTACGCAACTTTAAGTTTGACATCCGTAATATGTAAATTACAGGCCCGAATGTTATAATACTTGACTTTTATCAACTCATTAATCTTTTGTTACTTTGTAGTATTTTTCATATAGTTTGAAGATTTCGAAGTTTTGTCCGAAACATTTCCAAAAAGTCATAACATACATGAAGCACTCCTTTACATCTATTATTCGATGGGACCTTCCAATCTGGTCGATGGCGCAGAGATGTAAATGGCCAACCAATACATGCTACAAGACAAGTACTGATGGGATTCCCACATTCACAACATCGCCCAGTAATCGTAAAAGTCGGAATCCAAATTCCAATGATACGCTCAATACCAAAACCGAGACGGAATGTTTCTAAAGCAGGATGGAGTAGATTTTCAAAAGATTTGGACGCATGCGTTAGGTTTATTCCACCAATACCAAAAAATTATGATCGTTTCGTTGGTGCCACCATAACAGCAGCAAAAAAGCACATACCGAGAGGATACCGCAAAGAATATATCCCAGGATGGAACGAAGAGAGCGAAAAGCTATATCACGAATTCGAAGACAGTGGAGATTCTGAAATAGCTGATGACTTATTACGATCCCTTGATGCGAATAGACAAGAGAATTGGACTTCCACTATGGAAAACATGGATTTCACTAAAT
Organism: Pseudolycoriella hygida; assembly: GCA_029228625.1. Lineage (NCBI taxonomy): Eukaryota > Metazoa > Arthropoda > Insecta > Diptera > Sciaridae > Pseudolycoriella > Pseudolycoriella hygida. The sequence goes on along the minus strand of CM055406.1, from coordinate 9,616,305 downwards.
CTAGCAGGACAGCTTGGAGTCAAATAAGGAAATTAGGATCTAGCGAGAAAAAATATGCTGACAAATCTAACATCGATCCGAATTTAATCGCTAATAGAATTGTCAACGTATCCATTCCAAAACTGTCCTTATGAATCTGAAAAAATTGAAACGAAACATTCCTAGATCATCTGAGTATAATCGCCCATTCACGACTGACGATATCAAATGCTCTCTACTAGACTTAACGCCAGGGAAAGCAGCAGGCTTCCACTGTATTTATCCAGAATTCCTGAAAAACTGTGGAGAAAACACTAGAAAATGGCTCGCTCGTTTCTATACAAATATCATGGAAACTGGAATATTACCAAACGCTTTCAAAAAGGCAAAGATTATTGCTTTACTTAAACCAAAAAAGGAAGTCGAAAAACCAGAAAGCTATAGACCGATTGCCCTGCTCAGCGTATGTTACAAATTATTCGAACGACTCATCTACAATCGAATTGTCACAAAAATCAACGAAAAGTTATCTCATGAACATGCTGGATTCAGACGTGGACGTAACTGCACCGACCAAGTATTGTCACTAACGAACCTCATCGAAATAGGCTTTCAAAAAAATTTAAAGACATCAACAGCATTCATTGACCTTACAGCAGCATACGATACCGTCTGGCGAAAAGGTTTAATCTACAAACTTATCAAAATTATCCCATGTCTCGCAATTGCCAACATTATCAATAATATGCTATCGAATCGTCTTTTCCAAGTCTATCGAAACAACGAGAAAAGTTCTTTCAGGAAATTGGACAATGGACTACCACAGGGTTCGGTTTTGGTGCCTTTGTTATTCAACGTGTATCTCATTGACCTACCTGATACTACATCAAGAAAATTCGGATATGCAGATGACATAGCAATTGCAACACAAGATAATCAATTTTCAATTACTGAAACCATCCTGGAAAAAGATCTTGCTATACTGGGAGAATTCTTCAAAAAATGGAGATTATGTCCGAGCATGGACAAAACTGAAGTTTGTTGCTTCCATTTAAACAACAAAGAAGCAAATAGAGAACTGTCCGTCATATTCAACGGAATAAGACTGAAACACAACTTCACTCCAAAATATTTGGGAGATACATTGGACAATCACTAACACACAAAGCACATTGCGACAAATTGGCAGGCAAACTGAAAACGAGGAATAACATCATTCAAAAACTCGCCGGAACAATGTGAAACTGAATGGATTCGACTTACCACGAAATCTATGGGTCAAATTAAACAGAATTCGAACATTAACTGGGAGATGTGCCGATTCGTTTTATAAATGGGGAGTGATCACCTGCGATTGCGGAGCTGCAAAACAAACAATTCGTCATATTGTTACAGAATGCCATCTACGCGCTTATAAAGGTCCATTAACAGACTTCATCGAAATTACACCGAATGCACTTGACTGGTTACAAAAACTTGATGTAGAGATTTGATTTGTGGCTATATTTGTTTCTTTTCTTCTTTTATTTTGTGTAAATCCATACGCTAAATAAATAAACATCCGTAGAGAATTTTAGGGAATGTGTTTAATGTTAAAGCTTAACGAATCACCAAAAAAAATTAATTTTTTTATAAAAAAAAACGTTTTTTTGAATAGTTTTTTTTAAATGTGGAATTAACTTTAGGATTAATTACAAAAGAGCTTTTGCAATAGAGAATTTCAAACAGTTTCCGTACCGACACAAAACAATGGTGCCGTATACATTCGAAAACCAGTTTCTGCATTCGAACATTTCCGAGTTTTATTGGTTTTCTGTTCCTTTTTATAATAATCTTTAGGCTTCGTATACTTCGATAATAAAGAGAAATTTAAAAAAGAACATCAACCCAACTCTCGACTGAAATGTATTTTATTGATTTCCAACGTATACAAAAGACGAAATGTTCATTTTTCGTTCATAATAACGTAAAATATGCACCAAAGCTTTTCTCGATTTTAAAATAAAAACAAAAAGGGAGGTTCATTTTCTTCAAAGATATTTTTTGGTTATGGATGACGATTGCCAAATCAAGTGACCTTGGAACAAACCTAAATAGTCATTTCTGCCAACTTATTTGGTCTTGAAACGAAATATGTAAATCAATAATATATTTTGTAATTAGAATACGTTGCAAGCATGCAAGCATGTACGGGATGCGCAAGCAAAGTAAATACCGCGGACGGGCCAAAATTTTTCAAGCACCTTAACGAAGTACCAGAAATTAATTTTTTTTAGAAAATTTGACCAAATACCCCAGAAACTGCTTTTTTCTCGAAAATTTAACCAAAAGTCCCGTGTTACTAACACTTTCCAAAATACATTGTAGGTAAATTTTAAACGAAATGGTGGATAAAATGTAATTAACGCATTAAATTTAAAAAAAAACTATCGGGCATTGGGATAAAAAAAAAACTTTTCGGCGGATATTGGGCAAGTATTTGAAATTTTCTGGGCGTCGGGATATCAAATTCAATCACACAAAAGTAGACAATGCCAAGGTGTTTTAACTAATGATGTAGTTTCAAAGCTCATCATTAGTTAACACTAAAACATGATTTTCTTTCGGAGGAAATACGCCCACATGTAAAAAAATGTGTTTCCGCCGAAAATATACCCTTTACAAATTAACGACCACGTTCTACAGAAAATTTACGTTTGATTTGATTTTATCGCAAACAGGCTCGTAGCCACAGTGACTTGACAGGGGGGGGGCGAGCCCCCCCCCCCCTTTATGTGCCACAGAAAATATGAATTTTTAAAGAAAATCCTGAAACTAACGTTCTCTCATCAGTCGGGAAAATTGTTCATATTATTAAAGGAATTGAATCGCGAGCGAAATTTTTTTTTAATAATTTTCGTTTTCATTGGATGTCAAGCTTTGAAATGGCTCATTTCTCGCCAGAATTACAAAATCTTCGTTCGTAAATTCCTGGTGCCGCCATTCTAGCGAACTGTGCAGTTTTTTTTAAGTGCCCCAAAAAGTTACTATGAATTGTTCTGATGGCGCTAAGCTTTTCTAATTGATTTTAATCAATAAAAGGCAAGCATAGCAAAATTACAGGAACAATTTATTATTTTGATGGTTATTGTGGAAGCATAATGTGAAATTACTAACGTTTGGGTCAGCAAAGTTGGTACGCGACTTGACTTCCCCGCTGTGCTCTGTCCCACGGAAATGACAGTAAGCGTTACGACTAGAACAAAAATGGGTCAAACTTGACTCTTTTCGCGTTACAGGGGGGAGGGGAGGTCTGAAAAATGCCAATTTTAGCGTTATGTAATTTATGAACGGCCCCTAATTTACAGGGGTCGTACTCAAATTTAGGTAATCCTTAGAAGGACATAAGGACATTTTTTGCTATAAAAGTAAGGACAAAATAGGACAAGTTTTGAAGAGGAAAAACTCGTTTATTAGAAGAATTTGATGCTGGACCGTGGAGAGGTTAGTGGAAGCGGCTGAAGATGACTAAACCACGCTAGCCTGTGACCACCACTAAGCCTCGAGGTCTAAAAAGCTTCTGTTCTTCCAATGGATTTACTTTACGTAAAATTTGTGAGGTGCGGGAAAAGCAGAGAAAGCTCAATTTGTTTTTTAATTTTAGTTTTTGCTTTCTAATGAATAAGTGTTTTAAACGTCTTGTAAAAGGGTCAAACGTTTGGGTCACTTTTCTTTTCGTTCCTTTCTTACAGCTTTTGAAAAAATTAAAATAAAATTTATCGCTTTTTCGCGCTTATACAAAGAATTTATTTGACTTAATTGCTGCAGAAGTAAAGCTTAAATTTTCCCCGCTTTCTTAGGCAATGCAATTAATTGATAGCTAAAAATAAAGAATTTGATCGCTAAAAAGAAAGAATTTTCAAAACAGAGGTCTGTCGCCACCCCTTGGACCCCCGTTTTTTCTTTCACCGCCTTCGGCGTGCATATCTCAACTTATTGTGTCACATTTCGCCTCACTTTGGCTCGACGAGGGCTCCGCCCCAAACCCCTGTACGATCAATTCTTTATTTTTTGCGGTCATTTCTTATTTTAGAATTGTCAGTTTAAATTCTTCCCCTTTTCTTACAACCTTCCACATCGTTGATATAATATCGAATAAGTACGGGTTAAGCCGCCTCCTAGGTCCGTCCTGACCCATGAGTGAAAATTATTTTACGTCGTTGGGATTTTCGAGTCTTTTTCTTGAAGAGAGTTGCAAGTGAAATTCACTTCTTAGGTCGTTCCTTCTATCTGAAGCCGCGGTGTGATGTGTTATGTCTCAACTTTCGTCCGTTCCGCTTTCAAAAAGCAACGTTAAAACGAATCTCAAGGGTGCCTTGGGTGGTTTGAATTTTTACTTTTCCAGATTAGAAAAGTTGTAGTCAGGATACAAAATCAGGACAATTAGGACAATAAGGACAACATCAGGACAAAACTGAAAAAGTAGGACAAATAAGGACAAGTACGACCCCTAAATATAAATTTCTATTTCACAAACATACGGATGAAAAAGAATTTTCTGCTAAAGAATTTCTTCCAAGAGCGATTGGGTTTGTTGGAAAATAATTATTAGTAGTTGATGTTGTAAATGTATCGTTTGAATGCGCCGCAAGCGAAATTCTGAAAGCTTACGAAAGTGGTACATAGTTTTCAGAATCTCAGGGGGGCTCAGAGGTTCGCAGGGGGGGGGGGGAAGGTTTAGCCCCTTCTGCCCCGCCCTACATACGGGCCTGATCGCAAAAGATGTGATTTTACAGCAAAATTTTTTATTTTATTGCAAAATTTGTGATCATATCGCAAATTTTTGTGATAATGTCTCGTTGCCAACTTCCGGCTCTATGTGGAAAAAGAGCGCGAACCGTGGAATTTTGTAAAAGGCAAAATTTTTTCAATTTAATTTTGTTCGTCAAGCTATTTGATAGGAATAGAAGCTCTTTAACGAGTTACAGCTGAGAGAATATAAACCACTACACTCCCCTGTATTTTGTGGGTTTCGTGTGGAGTATTTTTTTGTATGATTTTTTACATTAAAAATATGGGTTCCACACGAAACGAACGAAAACGTCAAAGTGTAGTTTTACATTTTCTCTTAGCTGTAATAAAAAAATTTTTTTGGCATTGTCTATTGAAAAATCAACGACAACTTTATGACTTTCTGGAAATATTATCTTCAAAATTTCGCTAGTTTACTGTTCACTAAACTTTAAAATTGATAAATAACCCAATTAACCAAATTCTTCCGCGGAAAGTCGTTCGGACGTTGAACAAAATAATTTTTTGAAAGCCTTCATCCGAACGAATTTCCGCGGAAGAATTTGGTTAATTGGGTAAACTAGGTAACAACAAATTAACATTGCATGGCCTTTTCAAAATTTAAATCAAACAATTATTTTTCACACAGCGACTGTTTTTTTCGGGAATTTTAACCATTTGCTGTAATTTTATGGTAAAAAATAACTTAGTGTTGCAGCTGCCACAAATTGGTCAGATGCCTAATTAATTTATAAATAGAACAATGCCGTGAAATCATTTTTTGATACAAATCCAATAAAAATGTAAAAAACTGGTAGGTGGACTATGGACTATTTTTACAAGTTGCGTTCTAGAAGTCCTAAATTGTTGCGACGATTTTTTTTCTACCGAAGTATCTTGTATGTGGCACACTTAGCGTACATGAAATCAGATATCAGTAAGAGACACGAATACACGACTAAATTACAGCCTATTTTCGCACGTAAAAATAACACATTTTTTCAACGATTTCTTTGAAACAAGATCCCTTTCCAAAAAATTGTTTCCTTCCAAAATGATGTTAGTTTTTGGCATTTGTGATTTTCTTAAAATTTATATTGAAAATATATAATTTCTACGCACGAAAGCCGTCTGCAGTTTAGCCATCCGTGCCTTTGGATTTAGAAGAAACTTTACCAAAAGAAATAGTTTGGAACCTTTTTTTTTAATCGATAAAGAATTTAATTCTGAGTTATGAAAGGTTTAAAAACATGCCTTAAAAATGTTTTGTTGATTTTAGAAGATAATTTAAAAACTCGCCGAAATTGGAAGAAATTACTAAATTTGTGTTTGTATGAAGGATTGATTGATTTTACAGGGAGTTGCAGGAAATAGCTGTTTTGTAATAAAATTCGTTCTTAAGTTGTAACTGTAAAATTTTATTCAAAGTTCGAGCAATCGCTAGCTGTTAGAGATGGAAACTTAAATGCCTTTTACAACCGCATGGAACGAAGATGGACGCCTTTTCTAAGAGGTCTGAATCGACTAGCAAGAATCTCGAACTCTTTCATACGATCATATAGTGGCGCTGTTCGATCCGACTTGTCTGATTACTTTGCGAAAACATGAGACTCAATTCCGTACAAACAGCGGAATTTCGCAATGTTCTGTTAGAGGCGAATTAGCCGAAATGCGATTTCCAAATTATAAGCCAATATTCAAGAACATGAATCCGTGACATCGGCCTAATATAAATTGAGATTCAATTTTGTATACGAAAATTCATTTGAGCATTATAGCCGTTTCCTTTGCGCATAAAAAAATACACATTTACAAATAAATTTTTAAAACTCGTATGGCTTTCAATTGTTTTTCAATTCTAAATTGTTCTCGTTGCCTTAAATCACAACTTTTGCTCAGCAAAATGATCAGACGAAATTTTTCCGAAAACTAAATCAGTCGTCCAAACTAGATACACAAACAACTATTTCTTCGTTATGTCACGAATTAATTTTGAGTATCAAAATCAAAAAGCGAATATTTGAAAATTCTTCTTTCTAAAAATCTGTAATCGACAAACAACACTCACACACTTATACAAAATCATCTTTTGCGCTCAAAATATTTGTAGTTTCTTCAATATGAGTGTCGATTTTCTTTCTAAAAATCAGAATTTCTAAAATATTTAGCCGCCAACAAAAAAATTTGTTATCTAAATCAAACGTGTAAGTGCATACCATGTATTGAAACGCACAAAGCATACATTGAAAATCTCAAAACGCCAGAAGTTAGATTATGCCGACACACATGTCGAAAATATATCACATTTGTTCCAAACATTTGTTTCAAAGATTTGCAAAGATTTGGAATGATATAATTTTCAAAAGTGAAATTTGGCCATTTTTTGATGAAATTCCTAATTTTTTTTTGCAAATCTACAAAATATAAGTCGATAAGATTCGAGATTTGCAAAAAAATCATATAGGTCCCACAGAGCATGTACGCAAATTTACCCGGCAAACCTTGGCAAAAGTACTATATTTGTGCAAATTTGCAATGTTTGAGGGGCAAATTTGCCTATATGTTGTATGAAACCAATATGTTTTTTTTTGCAAATCTCGAATCTTATCGACTTATATTTTGTAGATTTGCAAAAAAAAATTAGGAATTTCATCAAAAAATGGCCAAATTTCACTTTTGAAAATTATATCATTCCAAATCTTTGCAAATCTTTGAAACAAATGTTTGGAACAAATGTGATATATTTTCGACATGTGTGTCGGCATAATCTAACTTCTGGCGTTTTGAGATTTTCAATGTATGCTTTGTGCGTTTCAATACATGGTATGCACTTACACGTTTGATTTAGATAACAAATTTTTTTGTTGGCGGCTAAATATTTTAGAAATTCTGATTTTTAGAAAGAAAATCGACACTCATATTGAAGAAACTACAAATATTTTGAGCGCAAAAGATGATTTTGTATAAGTGTGTGAGTGTTGTTTGTCGATTACAGATTTTTAGAAAGAAGAATTTTCAAATATTCGCTTTTTGATTTTGATACTCAAAATTAATTCGTGACATAACGAAGAAATAGTTGTTTGTGTATCTAGTTTGGACGACTGATTTAGTTTTCGGGAAAATTTCGTCTGATCATTTTGCTGAGCAAAAGTTGTGATTTAAGGCAACGAGAACAATTTAGAATTGAAAAACAATTGAAAGCCATACGAGTTTTAAAAATTTATTTGTAAATGTGTATTTTTTTATGCGCAAAGGAAACGGCTATAATGCTCAAATGAATTTTCGTATACAAAATTGAATCTCAATTTATATTAGGCCGATGTCACGGATTCATGTTCTTGAATATTGGCTTATAATTTGGAAATCGCATTTCGGCTAATTCGCCTCTAACAGAACATTGCGAAATTCCGCTGTTTGTACGGAATTGAGTCTCATGTTTTCGCAAAGTAATCAGACAAGTCGGATCGAACAGCGCCACTATATGATCGTATGAAAGAGTTCGAGATTCTTGCTAGTCCATTCAGACCTCTTAGAAAAGGCGTCCATCTTCGTTCCATGCGGTTGTAAAAGGCATTTAAGTTTCCATCTCTAACAGCTGGCGATTGCTCGAACTTTGAATAAAATTTTACAGTTACAACTTAAGAACGAATTTTATTACAAAACAGCTATTTCCTGCAACTCCCAGTGTAATTAGCGATTATCTGTTTCTCGACTATAATAAGTCGTTCAAGGTTCAAATTAAGATACAAAATCAACCAAACATTATTGAGGCACACGACAGAATTATTTTTGTACAGAATAATTCTTCATCAAATAAAAATAAATTATCAAATATGTTCCAAGGCAATTGTTTGTTGGTCAATTGCTCGTATCTTATGCATATTATGTATTTCGTTTGGTCAAAATTCAAAAATATTTAAAATATCCTCTAACGGTAAGATTTTTCTCTCTTCTCAGCTTTCTATCGTAATTGTGTTTTTTAATTTATTTTATTTTCTTTAACTCATATCCAGATATATGTTAGCAAATTGGTGGGTAATTTACTAGTCGATTTTGAAACATTCATACAATAGTTGGTTTCGCAATGCATCAGCAATTAACTTGTTTATTTATTTTTTGTTCCTAATTCGAAAAATCCTGTATCAAAATTTTCTCACTGTACGAAATTAGAAATTTTAATTGGCAACCAAAAGATGTTGATATGGTCCTGGACTTGAATAGAACGAATTAAGTCCGTCCAATAATTTGGAATTGTCTGGATTGGAACCAGGGGAGCTGACTGGAGTTTGAGCATTTGTACCACTTACGGATGGTCCGCTACTGTTACCCGCTGATATTGGTCCAGCATTACCTTGTTGTGGCCCCATACCATAATAGTTGTGTGGATCTAAATATGTAGAAAATTTGCCACCATGTCCGTTTGAGTACATATTTGTATCAGATGGATGTGGGAAATGGGGGGTGTCAAACATATTCCGAGGTCCATTGAATTGTGGTGGATACATGCCCATTCCACTATTCGGAAAGAAATATGGATCTTGAACGTTGTTAAGTGTCAATGGATTCGGTGACAATGAACGGGATGGCGATGAGGTGCCAATCGGAGCTAAATGACCATTTACGTGTCCGTGGGAATGATGAAGTTGTTGTTGCATGGCTCGTTGCTTGATATAATTGGAGAATTCAGTTGGTGACATGCGACTATGTTATGAGTGTCAAACTTTGATATTTGTTTTTCAAATGAAAAATCAATTACCGTACCTGTTCGCTCGCTTTGAACTTGTTTTTAATTTGGTGCTGCCGAATTTCGTTTGCGCAAATGTTGCCGTTGTGAATGTGAGTGTTGCTTGAGATCTTGGTAAAAATGATGCAGCTGGAGCTGGACTAATAGTCAATGTTGCTTTAAATGAAGGACTTGGCGCAGATGTTGGAGGTGAGTCCTGCGGTGATGCTTTAGGACTTAAACTCAGTCCGGATAGACTGCTGCTGACAGCATCAATTGGACGAAAACATTGAGCTTCTGGATTAAATGTTTTTGTTACTTCGCGATCCGCTGAACAGTCTTCATGATGATCATTCGTCTCGGAATATAGAATCTGTACATAACGAGTAATCAAGTTAGTACATTTGAATCAAAGAATCGTCGGCATTAATTACCTTGACAGCTCCCTTTTCACCAATGCGATATGATACCTCCCCTGGATCAACCCAAACCGCTAATTCTGCTGGAAGATTTTCCAATATGTCGGTAATGGGTACACCACTTTCTCGAGCTGCCCGATCTAATACTGCATCGATTGGATCACCTGTTTTCAGACATCGAAAAGCTGAGCCCTGAAATGCGAAAGATATGAAATATTACTACAAATTTTTGATTCAGTTCTCCTTCTTCATGACAGCGTTGATCGATGGAACATGCCTTTTTTTATGAAGCAACTGGTGTAGCTTAGAGATGAGCGAGTTGCCCGAAACTTCGAAAAACCCGACCCGAACCCGAACCCGAATTTCTTTTTCGGGTTTATGGGTTTCGGGTTTCGAAAAATTTTATCGGGTCGGGCTCGGTCCGGGTCGGGTTTCGAAAAATGGTCGATCCGCTCATCTCTAGTATAGCTTCTCAATAATTCCTAAAAGTTACCTCTTCAAATTCTTTTATGAAATCCGCTTTACGCATGATGGAAAAGTGGTGTACTGAAAATGGCCTTTCAGTCAATCCCCAGAAAACTAGACTCATATTATTTACAAATAAAAATAAAATCAGCAATCTTATTCTTCCCAAAATTAGCAGAGTAAGGTTAAAATTGGTTGACACAGTGAAATTCCTAGTTGAAATTAAAAAAGAGGATGACCTGGGAACTATGTTTTCCAGTTAAATCTTTCGTCCGACAAAGTTTTTTCGTATGAGAGACTTATAGAAAAAGTTTTTCCTGAAAAATGTTTCATACATCACAACTGTCGCACCCTTGTACGCTTCAGGAGATTGGCACTGTTCCCAGGTCATATACAAAGTTCATTGCATGGAAAAAATGATTTGGAAATTTTTTGGAAATTTTGGAAACTTTTTGGAAATTTTGGAAATTCAAATTTCCAAAAATAGGCCCTGGCACTGATAGCCTAGACGCATTAAAAGCGCTAAACGATCTTAGCTTTACATCAAAATTAACGCTAGAGTGTGTAAACCCTGGCAGTTAATAACACAGTCTGTCAGGATACTAGGACATAGCAACGAAAAGCTGATACTTTGGTCCTTAAAAAACGGTAGTGCACAGCCTTAGTAATGAAAATGTTAAGTAATCATATTATCATGAATCAAATTTGAAAATTCAAGGGTCAAATCACTTAATTTATTCCAACTTATTTATTTTAGCGAAATATCTGAACATGCTCACCAAAAATTGGACGAATAAGTTCAAAAGAACGTTTACAGAAATTACGGTGATTTTAGACCCTCTAGAGATCTAATTTTCTTCAAATAAATGGAATACTTCAATTTTATTCCACTTTTCGCCAAAAATTGTTTTAAGCAAATAGAAGTCAATAATATTTCAGTGTTTTGGCAAATTCGAGAAAATGGCCTATTAATACATTAACTCCCTGGGAGTTGAGGGAAATTTGCAAATTTGAAAAAAATTGCGAATGTGTTGAAAGATGAAAATATTTCAACTAAATTGCAGAAATTTTCACATTTCCTTGTTATGTAAATTTCAGTTGAGAACTCTATTTTATGGCACTGATTTAAGAAAGTTCGAATTCTTTTAAGTTGAAGCAAAAGAGGTTTTGGAAATAGCTATTCATAGAATAAATCATAAAACTTTGTTTCACATTTCTTTGAAATAGGATTTTCTAGCGAATTTGCAGAAAAAAGTCACATTTGCCCAGAAGTTTTGAGATGGGCACTCACCCGTTCAAAAAATTTGGTAGCACAGCGAAATGTGCCGTTTAAAAATTCTGTGTTTCACATCTGTGGAAATTATGTGAGCGGCCCATTTGCCTCACCAACCGTTCGTTCCATTGGTGTTAGTGCACATGTCATCATAAAAAAGATAATTGATGTACAGCCATCGATAAAAGTTGATAGGAAGGCAGGGATGAGCAAATGTGAAATTATGTGAAAATAGAAAAAATGTGAAAATCACATATTTTCGTATACTCCAAATTTATAAATTTTTGTTATGTGCAAGTTAAAAGTAAATGAATAATTATGTCGTAGCGAAATAAAAACATGATTTTTTCACTTTAAAACTAATTTTTCGGCTCAGAGTATGTTGAGAATAATGCAAGGATTGAAGTAAAAAGCGAATAAATGCAATTATTTGATGTAAATTACAGGTAATCTGAAGCACATACATAATTCAACCAAATTTGTATAAATAAAATGGAAACAAAATTTCCAAGGCTTTACTGAATTATTACTAGAGAATCAATTATTTATCGGTCACTTTCATCTATAGAATAGCTTAGCGAGTTATTTTTGAAATATTAACTATTTAAAACTGATTTAATTAATTAGACCTGACGGGTCGGACACAGAAACTGCGAAGGTCCGACCAAAAATCGCAAAAAGACTGTTACCCAAATAGTTTTCAAACGGTTTTTAAAACCGTTTACGAAACTTCCTAGGATTCGATTGAACTGTTTGTTATTTTAAGAAAATTGGTCAATTTGAATTTGAGAATTATTTTACTTTTCTCTTTCTGTTATATAGTGTTTCGGGCAGATAGTCGTCCCATGTCATTTTCATGCCTTCTTCTTATAAAATTGGGACGGGTTAAATCAGTGGTAACCGTACTGGCTTTCCACCAAGAATATCCGGGTTCAATCCTGGTGGGGACAAATCCTGTATAGGATTTTTCTTCAATGTATAGCATGAAAGTAACGTTCCTAGGCACATTCAGGCTTCACAATTTGGGTAGTTGTGAATTTGGTGCCGCAACGAATCGTACACAGAAGAATGACAAATATTCGATGAATTCTGTGTACAAATATCTGAGTCTTACTTTGGACGGAGATATAATTGATGGCACTAGGTTTGTGTGCAATTTACCACTGGCACAGTAAAAACGTCAGTAACGAAAGGATCTCTAAGAGAATCCATCTGAACGAAAGCTCACAAAAAAGTTGCAGAACTAGTAAATAAAATGATTTAGCCTCTGACCCAGACGGGTTGTAACGGCGGATTATTATTCTCATAAAATTATATTTCTGAAATTTTTCAATGCCTTTTCATTTCACTGCCACTTTGTTTTCTTGGCCTGTGTAAAATATTTCAAATTAGTAGAATAAAATCTGACATTTGATATTATTTTCCGAATTTCTAAAAATAGGTCGGCAATAACTTTTAAAGGATTTGTAGCGCCAGTAAAACCTATATTTCCTTAAAGAAATTTCGCCATTTCCCGCAACTCCCAGAAGTTCGTCACCCCTCGGTGAAAATAATACATTTTTGAAAATATTTATTCATTTCATAAATTTTATTAAAATAGTTAATTTGATTTATAAATAAATATTTTTGTACAAAACTATGTGCATCAAGAACATGAGACGGAGGCAATCGAAATATTTTTCTTGCTCATTTGCCAAATTATTTTTCGTAGCAGAATCAGTTAGAGTAAAATATCAAACCATTATTTGCTGAATGATGGTAAGCAACGTGTTAGGCGCAGTTTAACTTGTTTGTGATTACGAAATTTTACCACAAATTTGTACACATTTTTGCGAGATGAAGCATGAATCCTAAATGAGGGATTAGATAGCGTACAAGAAAATGCCAATGTTGTTATGGATCCCTCAATCGTGAAACTTGTCAACTTTGTTAGATCTCATTCACTTAAAGTATTACTTCTATAGCTTGTTCTGCGTTAAGCTTTTCGTTTGTAAACAAAGAACTGACACCACTGCAATGTTGACACCACTGCACCCGATTGAATATGCATCTTGAATAAAAATCATGGATCGTATGCAATTTGTGTAAAATTGACAGAATATTCGTTCTTTTCAAAATAATTGCCAACAACTTTTCTTAATATATCTTAAAGGCATCGAAAAGAAATGTTTTATAGGAACACAAAATTCTCCTTATTCCATAGTCAACAAAAATAACATGAAAAACTATTTGTGATGCAACTCGTTCTATATACTTCCAAAACACCGTCATCATCAAACTTTATAGGTGTGAGGTCTTTACGCCCGGTGATCTGATCATGGACCACCCTTCTCCATAACATCCTGTACTGTGCCAATGAGATGGCTTTATTGCCTAATGAAAGTCCTCTAACTTCCATATCTGATTTATTTGAGTCTATAAACCTTCTCCTTGGTCTACCCCTAGGGCGCACACCTGGGATATGTGCATTTAATATTCTCTTTGGAATCCTGCTATTACCCATTCTCTAAACGAGCCCCTACCGTCGCAGATGACTTACACTTGCCGCCTCTTCCACTGAGATAACCCCTAACTTTTGCCTGATGTCGCCGTCTCAGAATTCCTGGATGCTCCCTCCAATTAACCCTCGCTAACCCTAAGGACCCTCATATCAGAAACCTCCAGGTCATGCACAAGGTATTCGCAGTCCACCCAACTCTCACTACCATAACCGTTGGCCTGAAGATATCTAACCTTGTGCCGCTACTTAATTCCTTCTTGCAAATTGACGGGCCACCGCGTTTCCCATTTTCCTCCTTTCTTCAAATTTCCTAACTTTCCATCCTATGAAAGAATGGATCCTAATATTTAAACTCAGGAACCTGTTCCAACTGCTCCCCATTCAAACTGCAAATTACATCTTCCCGCGATTCGCCTCTACCTATAACCTTAGTTTTGCTGACACTTATGTTCATGCCGTACTCCTCATATGCGACATTCAGGCAGTCGATATTCCTCACCGATGGCATTTTCTGCTAATAGAGTTAAGGGATAGGCCAGATTTTCATGATTACTTCACCACTTCCACATTCTCTTGCTAATTGGCCTGCTTAATAATCTTTCCATTAAAATGACGAACAGAAGAAGGGAGAGACAACAACCCTGACGAACTCTATGCTTTTAATGGCGGCCAATAAACTCACGTTCACGTTGTATTTGCCAAGCACCTCGAACAGCTTTTGCCTCGGTACCCGATCAAATGAAAGTCATTGAAAGTCTATGATGCACAAGTATAAGGACTGTTCAATTTAAAAAGTAACTCTAGTTTTTTGATAATAACTAAGACGTTTGCTGCCCGATTTGGTCCAAATATTTTTTATTTTGAAAAATTAACTTTATTTCATAGATATTTTAATTGAAAAACACAAAAAGAACTATTCTCGATAGTACGAGCGGACCTTGCTTTTTACTCCATTCATCAGGTTCTGCACGACACCGAAAGTGACTTTTCGGGCAGCAGCAGACCAAATTTTTTTGAACTCAGTCAAATTCTTAGCTTCACGTCCATCATCTCTGGCTTCCCGCTTAACAATTGCCCAATATCTCTCTATAGGACGGAGATTTGGGCAGTTTGGTGGATTATCCTCTTTTCGCATATATTCGATTTTTTTTGCTTCGAAGAGCTCCAGGGTCTCCTTAGCGTAGTGGGCTGACGCTAAATCCGGCCAAAACAAGGGTGGAATTTCGTGTGCTCGATAGAGCGTCAGAAGACGCTTCGAAATACATTCCCTTCTGTATATTTCCCCGTCAATGGTACCCGTCGTGTAGAATGACAAAGATTTTTTTCCACAACTGCAAATAGCCTGCCATACTAACACCTTTTTGCCGAACTTTTCTACCGGAATTTTTTTCACGTTATCAGCCACATCTTCCCCAACCTCGGCAGTGTAAAATTGAGGGCCAGGAAGCGTTGTTGTGTCCATTTTGACGTAAGTCTCGTCATCCATCATTATGCATCGATATGGGTTTTTTACCAAAATGTTGTACAGTCGTCCGGGCCGTTTTTTTGCTCTTTCTAGTTGAGCTTCACTCTTTTTTGGGGTTTTTTGCTTTTTGTAGGTTTTCAGGTTGTTCCGCTTTTTAACATTTTGAACTGTACCAACACTTACACCAGCTTTTTTGGCCACTTTTCTCACCGACATTGATTTATTCTTCGAAAGTAACGTTAGGACTTTAGCTTCCTTTTGGGGATTTGCGGGGCCGCTTCGACGCCGTGATTTTGGCAAATTATCAACTGTGAACTCGTCAACAAACTTCAAAATAACTTTGCGCACACCAGAAATCGAACAATTGATAGATTTAGCGATGTTTTTATAAGAAATTTTTTCTGTTCACCATTTTTGCACAATTAATTTTCTAGTTTCAATACTTATTGACGGCATCTTTAGTGGTAAACGACAATTTATAAAATTTTTGATAGATTTAAAAAAATCAATCCTTCTTCTTTCCATCGCCTCCTTGGTGACAAAAATCGGTTAGTTAATATTTGTTTTATTACGTGTTTTGTGGAGTTACTTTATAAATTGAACAGTCCTTAGACCAAAACAACTTATATGAGATGGGGTGACGCTTTATTATTTATGCAAAAAATTGCCTTTGTAGTTTTACATTACAAAATATTAGTTACAAATGCCAAAACAACCAAATGGTGAAAGAATTCGAGTCCTACAAAGCCATATGGAAGCACACAACGAAGCAGGCCGGCAATGTTGATAGGTTTTTCGTGCGGAGAAGAGATCCTTAGCCGGGCTTCTTAAAGAATTTTGATGATGACTGGGTAGTGTAAAGGTACCGTTCGTGCAAAAGGAAGAAACTAGGCTAGAGTAAGTCAGACTTTAACAAACGACAAAAACCAGAACTGACTACTAGGTGTGTGACTCGCGAAGAGCTTTTAGTAATTTATTAAACAAGCTTGACCCAGTAAAAGCAAGCTACGTTTCCCGAGCTTAGTATGGACACGAGAAATGCTAAGCAATCTCGACGCAGTTGTAGGGTACCGATGAGAAGGTTTATAAAAAGAAATGTTTAGTTTAGTTTTGCTTTATTTCAATTATCAAGAAATCATGTGATGGCTTGCAAACTGAGTACTCGAATAAAAATTTCATTACATCAAATACGAAACTTGTATATTTCTCTTCCCAAATGAGACGCGAAAATAAAAAATGCAACTCTCAGTAGGCCCTTGGAATACTATGTGAAGCGAAAGTACTTTCGGCCCTCTAAACAGAGGTGCGAAAGTAAACAGAGGGGCACAAGTAATTTCTGTCCTCTTAACTTAAGTAACTGACACAACAAAAAAACTTCGACACTTCATTGAGTTTACTTCGATCAAAGTGTAACAGAGACAATTTCGCTAAAGTGCCTCAGATCAATCGCCCTAAACAGGCAAGTATACAATTTTTCATGCCGAGCGCCTAAATTACGAGAAAAATTCTGTAATTTATGCCCAAGGCATGAAAAATAGTTTAAAAAATGCCCTCATTTTCGTCCCCGTTGCATGTAAAACATCATAATTTTTAATTTCTATATGCTGTTGCTGCTATTAAAGAGTTTGGGCAAAGCTACATATAGCGAAATTTATAAATTATAACATATACAAATTTTTCGTAAAAACCTCGGAAAAATGTCAGAGATTTCGAAAATCGAATTTTATACAAAATTTTTTTATATGTTATAAGTTATAAATTCCGCTATATGTAGCTTTGCCCAAACTCTCTATTACTGCAGTGATGTTTAAATCATAACAATTCCAATGAATAAATTATTGACTTTTGTTGAATTTATTAAGGAGTAAGCTTTCGTTTCGAATTGCATTTTTTAATTTTCGCGTCTATTTGGGATTCGAAAATTACAAGATTCCCATTCGTTGTAATGAAAAGTTGTGTGAATCACATGTGACGTCGTAAAAAATTTCACCCTGTTCGTTTGTCGCCCTTGCCTTGCGCGCGGGCTGCAAATTTTTCACTTTCGTCCCTTGTGATCCAAATAACTAATGGATAGGCAGTTCGTAGGCAATAATCACAACTGTTCATTAGAAAAGTTGTTGATTTTTTTCCAGTATTTCGTCTGTGCTGATATACACATGGTCTTAACACAAGGTGTATTGATGGCTCAAGAACGAGGCAATTAGCAATATTTTTGTTTAACAATTTGGAAGTAGAGACGAGCGGGTCGACCATTTTACGAAACCCGACCCGGACCGAACCCGACCCGATAAAATTTTGCGAAACCCGAAACCCGAATTGCTTCTAAACCTGACCCGGACCGAGCCCGACCCGATTAAAATTTTCGAAACCCGAAATCCGAACTGTTTCAAAACCCGACCCGGATCGAACCCGACCCGATTAAAATTTTCGAAACCCGAAACCCATGAACCCTAAAAAAACAATTCGGGTTCGGGTCGGGTTTTTCGAAGTTTCGGGCAACCCGCAGTATTATGGAAGAATTGTTAGTTGCTTTTTTGAATGTTGGTTTTCTTAACACATCCAGTAGATGAATATGAACTTCATATTCAAAGAATACGATAGACATTTTATAAAAAATAACATGAGCCGACAAGTGAGTAAGTCTATTTGAGCATAACTATAGCGCATCTTGCACACGAAATAATGTAATGTAGGCTTTTTGTATGAACGGAAGTTGAGTTCGGACTGGTTTTGAAAAAAAGGACTATGAGGGAAAGCACTTTAGACTGCCTTCAATTTATTATATTGACACCCCAATCATCTTCAACGACTTCCTAATTTCTAGCATCGTTATAGGACGCGCTCATAATTATAAGAAGCTTAACTGTTACGGCATTTCAAAGGACAGTGAGACTGTGAGTAACAAAAATAAATGGTGAACACGAACATATATAACGTTTAATGTACAATTTATGGAAAATATTTTTGTTGATGAGTTGGGCTTTTTGCTATGCGTTCCTTATGATAACGTGAAGTTGGTGATTTAATGCCAAAATAAATGAAACAACGGAAGAAGAGATTCGCAATATCGACAAAACTTGTGCCTGAATTTGCTATGAACATTTGAAAGAAACGTGAAAAGTTATATATTCCCGCAAATAAATTTGTATTTTTCTTAACAAAAATGGAAAATTTACGAATATTATGTTTACGACCTTATGCATCAATCACCTTTTTCTATTGAAGAACAATGGTAAAAAAGGATTAGTGCATAAAGGCGTTGATGTAACAATTTAATTAGATAATTTGTTTGAATGGTTACCTTATATGGTTTTTCAGGATACCAATGTCCTTGAAATTTGTCTTTCAGCGCTTTTTCCAGCTCCTCACCAAATAAATTAACTCTTCTTCTCGGCAATTTGTTGTACAAATAAGATATGACGAAATTAAGTGCCACTTGTATCTCTATGTGCATTTTTGATTACTAAATTTGTATTTTTAAGGGTTGGTAAAACGAATTCCTTTTTTATGCTTAAATTATGTGCGAAAACCAACCGCGAGTTATCACAAGACTTATAAATAAAAAACCGCGTTCAATTATTATCTTACAAATTTTAAATATTTTTGCCGCAACTAAATTTTTGTGTTACTTAAAACTTCTTGGTTTTCGATCAAGATCTATGGGTTTGAATATCGACTCCAGTCCTGTCGAATGTGTTGGTTCCTGAAAAAGAAATATCATGTTAATGATTTATTTTAGAAGACTTTGAACTATAAATATTTGAATTGAGCCGTTTTTTGCTGATTTTCTTATAGTCGAAACATTTACAAACTTAAGTCAAATTAATGTGTTAATGCTCAGGTCTCCAAATTTTTTTTTTCGATTCTGATGTTAAAATAAGCTTCGCGGACCCGTACGAATCCCATTGCAAGGATTCCCGTTGTATTAAATTACTGATTATGCATATTCATATTTATTGGAATATGCCGAAATGGCAATATCGACAAACTCACATTTGGGAAACCTCTGACCCATATTTCCATGAACAAAAATGTTCCACTCCTTTAGGACCCATATTTCCATAGACAAAATGTTCCATTCAATTTTCTTTACAACATAGCAAAAAAAAAATTTTTGTGCTAGGGTTGACCTTAAGGACCGAATTAAGGCCTTAAGGAGAGGCCTCGGACCCATATTTCCATGGACAAAAATGTTCCACACAATTTTCGATACAACGTAGCAAAAAAAATTTTTTGGGCTTTGACCTTTAGGACCGACCTAAGGCCTTAAGGAGAAGCCTCGGACTAATATTTCCATGGACAAAAATCGTCCACTCAATTTTCTCTACAACATAGCAAAAAAATATGTTTTGGGCTAGGGCCTACCTTTAGGACCGACCTAGGGCCTCAAGGGCCACTCAATTATCTCTACAACATAGTATAAAAAAATGTTTTGTCCTGGGGCTGACCTTTAGGACCGAACTTTAAGTCCAGCAGAGGGCCCTAATTGCAGGCCTAGGCCTCAAATTTTTTCTTGAGGACTGTTGGGCCTTCTATTACCTCTGAAATAGAAAAAGAATCAAGAAAATCGGAAGAATTTTCCTCGGTTTTTATAGTAAAAAGACATTTGGTCCTATCCATTGGGCCTGCCTTAGTCCAATGGCCCGACCTCAAAATATTTTTCTGCATGAATTGTTGGGCTTTCATAGACCTATCGAATAAAAAAAGATTTATGAAAATCTGAAGAGAACTTCCGGGTCGAAATTCGACGTGTTACAAACGTCGTGGTAAACGCATAAGACCAGTACTTCGTACGGGTCTAAAAATCATCCAAAAATCAGTTCGCTCAGTCAGTCGTTTGCAAACAGGTAACGAAAACGGTCGAGTATGTGGGTGTCAAGATGATTTGTTATCCTGGTGCCGTTTATTGACTCACAAAACCAAATACTCGATAAATCACATTTTCAAATAAGCTTGAAGATGATGTCGCTAATTCAATTGACAAATAACATCTTTGATGTTAGAAAATTCAAAAGCAGGGCAGAATCATAAAATGTGCTTCGTGTTAAATTACGCATGATGTGCGCGCTGTCATAATCACTATCTAATACACGTGACAATTTTTACTGCTACCTCGCGGTAGATACAATCACGTAGTTCAACTGCGCTTATCGTCCAACTTTATCATGTTTTTATAAATTTTGTATGATTCGAGAGAATTATTACAGACGGTTGTAACAGATTTGGAAAACATTTAGAAATTTTCTGAGTTACAATAAATAGAAACTTTCACCAACAGTAAAATATTTTCTGATAATTCGATTGTTCGAACAATAGAATTCTAAGATTTCTAGATTCTAGATTCTAAGAATTCTAAGACACTCAGTAAAATTTCGGTTTATTTGCATTGAATGTATGGATTTTCGCGACATATATGACTTAAAAAGAAATAATTCCATCAGAGACGCGAAACAAATTTCTTGCAAATTCTGAAGAAGACAATTTTTCTTAAATGTTAGTTGAATAGAACAAATAGACCAGTAGTATGCCGACCGCCGACTCTTTTATTAGTACATTACGTATGTGCTTCCAAATTGTTGTTTTGACTCGTAGGAAGGTTCCTGCATGAGCCGAAGGCGAATGCTATAATTCTACGAGTCAAAACAACAATTTGGAAGCACTTACGTACAATATTTTACATGTTTCTGCCTGGTAAATGCGTCGTTACCTCGTCGCAAGCGACTCGGAAAACGCATTTACCGAGCATCAATATGTAAAATATTGTACGTAAGTGCTTCCAAACAGTTGTTTTGACTCGTAGGATTACAGCATTCGCCTTCGGCTCATGCAACAACCTTCCTACGAGTAAAAACAACCAATTTGGAAGCACATACGTAATGTACTATTAACGTGTACGCAATCGGTACGTTGAGTATACGTTGCAGGTTCATTGCTATGTAGATGAAATTTAACACGCTAGCCAGTAATGACCCGACCTACATAATGAGCCATTATGGTCCAGTTCACCCAGAATGAACTCTTCTAGGGTATTCCTTATTATTATAAAGAAAAAAAAACATTTCCAGACCGTCACTTGAACCCGGAACATCCACTTGAGCGACTTATATGCTAACCATTATTCCACGTACTCATGTAACAAACAACGATTAAAAATCAAACACTTAGTTGGAAGGGTTACAAGCAGGGGCGTGACAGTCTTTTGTTTTGATATTTGCAAGTAATACTCGACGTGAAGTTAGCTGCAATTGTAACCGAAAATAACTTCATTGCAACAAAATCAGCTGATTTCATTCATAAATTTACCAGAATCAGCTGATTTCATTGAAAAGTTAAAAAATCAGCTAATTTTTTGCAACTGCAGCTAACTTCACGTTGAATATTAGTTGCAAAGATTAAAACAAAAGACTGTTACGCACCTGGTTACAAGGCTACTCGATTTAAAAAGTTGATAATGTGCGTGTATGTGTGTGATGTCATTCATTTTGTTTAGAATATCAACAAAATAATTAAATTTTGCCCAAACGGATTTTGGTCATACATAATTCCAGCGTGTCGTGCGTGATCACAGGCATCCTGTAAAGTACTTAGTTTCTCTCTGATTACTTCATTTTTATAAGAGTTTCTGTATAAAAATTAATAGACGTATTTGATGGAATGCACGCAACACAAAAAAAAAAAAAAATGTAAAAAAAACTAGGATTTGAACCGAAAATTCTGGAAAAAATGAGTTTATACCACCTCAGCATTGCTCACTGAGCTGTTTAGACCGTTCATGCCTTGCGTTATTATTATCGACAAATAAAATAACAAAATGAACGCAGCACATTGTTGTAAGATAGTTCATTCGATACTTAGCCTACTCTAAGAACTCAATTAGTGTACGCTGTATTTCAGGAGTTGTTTTTTGTTAGTTTTCAAATTGTTTAATATTTAATTGATTGTTTCAACGACCGATTGCTACTACGTTAAAGCATAGTACAAGTGAGGTCATGCAAACAGCCTGTAACACAAGGACGATTACACAACCTCGACTTCGGCTCGATTTTGCAAACTTCGCCCTTATGTTACCGGCAGTTTACATGACCTCACTTGTAATCTACTATTACATGCAACGTAGGCGGAAATTGAATTTTTTATTAATTTCGCCCCTTAGCATGTAAATTTGTATGTGCCTAAAATAAATCGTCCAAAACAGCCACACAAATAAATACACTGAACGAAATAATTTCATGATTTATGTTTGCCTTAAACAAATTGTGGTTATGGTAATCACAGTATTGTTGCGGCAATCATCACTTGCTTAACAGAAACATAACATTTTTGTGACGAAAAAGAGTCGATATGTTTGCGCATTTCGTGTTTCCTGCTAACATAACATTTTCATTTGCTTGCAACAAAAAAATTCTTCATGTAAAAACGGTTCAAAAGCAGACATATAATTTATATATTTAATATGACAACATTGGTAAGTCGCTGCTCGTCCGATTCACAGGTTAAGCATCGTTCGGCGCGGTTAGTTAGATGGGTGACCGGAAAAAATAGTAAGTTTTTATAAAAAAAAATAAATTGTTCTTCTAATATAATTCACAGATAACACAACAGATGGTGGAACAGCATGAGCAGCGATTGAGAGAAACAAGAGGTGTGATTGCGACGAGCATCCAATACAAATTTCTTTTGTTGATGTTCAGCATAAACACGTGACATGTTTGTCACAAACATGCGGCATATTTGTGACGATCATATCACATGACTGTAACTAGCAAGTTTCATGTTTACCACAAACTTCCATAATATACGTAAACATACTAAATTTCAGAATTACATGATTCTTACAAACAAAGTATGTTTGTCGCAAACAGAATTTGAAAATTGTCAAGGTTAAACCCGGACAATTATTGTGACAAACATGAGATTTTTCTGAGTGTATTGTTTTTTAAAACACAAAGCCAAATAACAAAAAAAGAAATCATGCAGATTTGAAATTTTTTCACTTTCGTCCCTTGTCATGAAAAATACTGTAAAATATATTTCAAGAATAGCAAAAAGTTGTTATCAGTGGATAACTGCAAAATAATGTTATCGTACTGCAAAATATTATTGGAAAAGTGTAGTTTTATCCGGTCATATTAGAGATTTTAATGCATGAAGTTGCATATTGTAGTAAAATATTGCTCAAAAACAAAACAACTATTTTTAGATACCATATTGATTTTTGTTGGTTAGATACTACGAATCTCTGTGAATTAGTTATCAGTAAAGGCCGAAGCAACAGAACTCTAACTAATTTTTGCTTACCAAATCGTCGAACGTGTTCAGTTATAATTATAATGGCACTAAATAGTCGTTCAATTAACACCAATTTTTCATCTGTCATAAATCACCACAAATCATTTCGCTTTTTGAAGCAAGTCCGTAAATAAACTTTTTTGAAAAATTAACAGAAATTTATATCTAAATGCTGCATCGAAAATTAAACGTTATAGCAATTTCACAAATATGATAACAAAATAAATTACAATATGCGTCTGTTCATAATCAATAATCAATCATATTAAACCAATTGAGTGTCACTTTTAATTATAAAAAAATAACAACAATCACAATATTGAATTCTCGCTTGATTTACCAAAATATGTCCGATTTTAATTACACTCCCCTAAATTGTTCTTTTATCGAATTAAATAAAGTAAAAAAATATCACGGAGATCTAACAGAAATTCGAGTGAAATTCATTTCGAACGACTTTCGAAAAAATACTGTCTAAGATTTCTATGATTAAATGGCAAATAGTCAAACTCAAAACAAACATGAGTGAGAAAATTTATTTTTGAACACTGATATTTCACCGTGATACCTATAAACGATCTTTGTTGAATGTATAGAATACATAGGTTTTGTATATGAATACAACGCTATATAATTAAGAAAACTATTAAAAGAATACCATTTGAATGGAATTTAACGTAATACTACTCACCACGGGTGTAGTAGACAATTTTCCTCTACCCACACGGGTGCAACTTCCTGAATGATACGGGTTAGTTCAGTGCATTGAATTTTTCTTCAATGTTTATCAGAAAGTAACATTCCTAACAACATTCAAGCTTCATAGTACCATCCAAACGAATCGTTTACAACGAATTATGACGTCACCCATATTCGAGTAGGTTCGAAGAGCTCGGACTGTTCCAGATTTCGTGTCAAAAATCGTTTTCACCACACACACACTTGTTGCTTTCGTTCCAAAAATCGTTTTCACCACGCTTTCACCACAGCTATGTATACGTGCACAGCTATGAAACGAAAGCATCAAGTATGTATGTGTGTGGTGAAAACGATTTTTGACACGAAATCTGCAACAGTCCGAGCTGTTGGCGCATTTGCTCTAAAGTTGGTACGTAATATAATTACGCCCATCAGAAAGACATAGCGCAATTATATTTGCAATAAATTGGTTATATGATATGGAACAATCAGAATGGAACATTTTTGCTAGTCAGTGGTTTGCTATGTTGTAGAGAAAACTGAGGGGACATTTTTGCAAATGGAGGTATGAGATTTTTCATTTGCTAACGCCCGGCCCCAGGATATCTTTACTCGAAACTGCAAAGAGGAATTAGCACTTGAAATCCATTTTTCGATCGTTTTCAGATTAAAATATCAGACGTTAGAAAGAAAAATTTGGTCATAGCGTTCAAGGATGCGTATCTCAAACGTATAAGAAATCGCCCATAAAAATATTGATCTCTTGCCCAGGGATGTGTTTTTTGTTTGCATTTTCTTTGTAGTTCCTTTCAATAACACCGGTATTTGACCAAAATATAAATTGCAATAGTATCCTTACATTTGTTCTTTCATGTCCCTGTTGTATTGTAAATCAGTCAAGCCCAATTTTAAGGATTGAAATAATTTATAGATTTGAATTCGAAATGTTAAATTTCTTATTAAAATTCTTGTGATTATTTCCTCTTTGTTCATTTCAATAAATATTATTGGGTAGTATTCGATTGCCCTGACATCAACGACTCTGGAACAGATTGAAGCGATGCTGTTGCAGCTCAACGAGGAAGCCCAAAAAATCGGTTTGAAGATGAACATGTCGAAAACGAAAGTGATGACAAACATCGATGGTGCTACACCAATCAAGATCGGAGACGAGGAAATTGAAATCGTGAATTCGTACAAGTATCTCGGCCACGTCATGAAGCTCGGTCTCGACAACCAAACGGCTGAAATAAAGAGAAGGATCGGTCTCGGTTGGGCGGCGTTCGGCAAGTTACGGTACATCTTCAAGAGCAACATGAGCAACAGTCTGAAGAGGAAAGTGTTCGATATGTGTGTGCTGCCGGTCCTGACATACGGAGCCGAGACTCTCACGATCACCAAAGCATCAGCGAACAAATTGAGAGTTGCACAGAGGGCAATGGAAAGGGCAATGCTAGGAATCACACTCAGGGACAAAATGACAAATGAGTGGATCCGGCGACAAACAAGAGTCATCGATGTCATGACACGAATAGCGTCGCTCAAGTGGAATTGGGCTGGTCATATTGCCAGAATGACCGACGATCGATGGACGAAAACTATAATGCAATGGCGGCCACCAACGAAACGACCGATGGGACGTCCACCGGAAAGATGGACCAACGATATCAAAAGAACGGCAGGCACGACGTGGCAGCAAGTGGCAATGGACCGAAAAAAGTGGCGATCTATGGGGGAGGCCTACATCCAGCAGTGGATATAAAAGGCTAAGGAAGAAGAAGAAGAAGAAGAAGATTCGATCACCCAAAAATAATTTTTGATCACCTGAAAATACAATTTTGATCACCAATACAAAATAAAACTTAATTAGGGGCAAAATTAGTTACACATACGCTGAGTTAGCCGCTTTAAAGATACATTCCTCCTTTTACGAAACGGTGGGACACACCCCTGGCCCTAAAAAAGAGTGTTTTATTTTTCTGGTGATCAAAATCCTAGTGATCAAGCATGAATTTCTTGGTGTTCAGTTAAACATATGCCAATATTATTGATTGAATTTACTTCGTCGGGTTTAAAAATCAGCGTGAAAAGAAAAAAAGTACTGAGCTACGCCCGTTGTGTAACTATCTGATGTGCGGTGACGTTGGCTAGAGGTGAATCGGCAAAGATATTTTCATCCATTCCGCAAGGTTTGTAACGAAACAAAAAAAATAATAATTTTCTTCTCTCTCACTTCTAAAGCACTTTATCAGTGTTAGTTTGTCCTTGTTGATTTTAAGATATCCGTAATGAATTTCGAGATAAACAAATGAATTCAAAGTGAACCAGAATCTTGACACTAATGTAAACTTTTTAGTCTTTCAGTGGTATCTTATAAGCAAACGTTGGTTGCATGTTGTCGATAAGGATAACTCGTTAAAGTAACTCTGTTGAATAGTTGAAAGCAAATTCAGCTCACCTCAAATTAACATACTTAACTAGGCAAGACATTTTGGAGTATTAAATGTTAATCTCTTCAATAGAACTCTGCAGAATTTGTCTTTCTTCAAAAAAAGTTTTTGGGAAATTGAAAAAATTACTGGAAATGAAATTGTGATCATGTAGTGACAATCCATTATGTGTACGCAGAGTCCAGCTATAGAGACTATACATTCTGGCACGGTGCGAATCCTCTCGCTCCTGTTCCGGTCCGAATGCCTCTTACGAAAAGGTTAACATTAAAAATTTATTTTTCCTAACGAAAATATTGACACAGTATCTATTAAACATTAGGCATGGCATGTTGAATATTCTTCGTACGGTAGCTAAAAATCATAGAGGCACTGTTTATGTTACAATATCCCAATATCCTATGAGATCGACTGTTGGCAGTCACCAACATTACACCCGCACGATTTTAACTTTGAATATGTCTTTTGTTCAATACAAAAGAAACATGCAAAGTTAAAATCGTGGGAGTGTAATGAAACTTTGAACTCAAATTTTTGTTTATTTTTGATTCCCTACAGAAAATTACAAGATGCTAAATATGATGTAGATGGTGTAATTTGAAGCAACGTTGATTGACACTTGACACTATGCAAAAATGATGGAGAAGTCTAAATGTAACTTGCTCGCTTCTCCATCACATTACATTATTTATACATCATGTTTTGGGAATATTTCAGGGCATGAATCCTGGTAGGGACAAATTCTGCATAGGATTTTTCATCAATGTATAGCATAAAACTAACGTCGTAGGCACACCCAGGCTTCATAATTTGGGT
The DNA here is from genome assembly GCA_029228625.1 of Pseudolycoriella hygida. NCBI lineage: Eukaryota > Metazoa > Arthropoda > Insecta > Diptera > Sciaridae > Pseudolycoriella > Pseudolycoriella hygida. The sequence continues at coordinate 9,588,457 of CM055406.1, read as the reverse complement.
AGTTGTGAATTTGGTGGCGCAACGAATCGTACATAGAAGTCTAACTTTAGGTGGAGATATAATTAGCATCAGAAGAAATCCTAATGGTAAAAAAATGGTAAACCGTTAGGAGTGGTTTGGAATTAACGTTAAGTATGTGATATAAAAAAATCCTGCCGGCAAAACACATTACTAGTTTTCGCACTTAGTATATCATAATAGGTTTGCGTGCAATTTACCACTGACAAAGCAAAAACTTCGGTAACAAAAGGATCTGTAAGAAGAATCCATCTGAGCAAAAGCTCATAAACTATATTTCAATGTCAAGGCCAATCGCTAGTCATGCCTGCTGAAAAAGTCCATATTTTTGTAACTTTTAAAATAATTTTTAGTGTACGAAATCTGCTTGTGCACCCGTTAATTCGATCGAAAGCGCAAGAATCTTTATGCTCTCAACAACAAGCAGATCAAATATTAAATTTAAAAGAAACTGATCTTCGAACTTAATCTTCAGAATTGAATTTCTCATCAAAAGATCAGTTAGGAATTCATAAACTTGTCATATTTACAAAGATTTAAGAGACAAAATTCGACTCGAACAAAACAAGCAACAATGTAATACCATTCATAGTGTACCTACACATACTTCACGTTACAGAAGACCTTGAATTACAGTCAAGGTAACAAACAATAAATTTTGAAAACGTACGACTTGCACTCATGAATGCGACGTCATTGTTTCGCACATCATGGGCACGCGGTAGCATTAACTTCTTTCCTTTGAGTCGTCGTGCCCCCCTGAGACTTAGTTTTTTGAATTTTACGTTAAATTTGCATTGAAATCGACCTTCCGGAATTTTCTTTAGATATGCTGTAGAAGAAGTTGTGTGGATGATTTTCGTGAATTAGGTAGGCGCCGCCACGACTCCGTTTGGCTGTTTCATTTACCAATATGTTGGATGGTTTTGTTACTTGGGGTTTTCCTTTTTCATAACTTCAAATCACTAATTTTGCACGGAATGTGATTAATTCACTGGTAAGTTGGTTGAAAAATTGGACCCTATAAAATTACGAAGACTGACACAATACATCCAACTGGATCAATTTTTTGGCTGGTCCTGGTATTTGTGACGCATTTTTTTAATCAAACGAGAAACTGTTCCAAAGTTTCCTTTGTAACAAGGAAATATCCATTTTTTTTTATAATTGAAGCTTTAAGCTTCACCTCAGTTGTTTCGGAAAAAAGCAAAGCAAAAAATGTTGTGCACTGCAAAACTAAAGGGCTCATTGTATTGGACGCGATGCGAATCGGATCGCGTGAGGTCTGTGTGAAAGCTCAACTTGACAAAACAAATATTTATATTGTCAAGTTGAGCTTTCACACAAACCTTACGCGATGCGATTCGCATCGCGTCTAATATAATGACCCCTTAATAGGAAAATAATCAATTAACTATAAAACAATAACAAGATTTTTTTTTTATTATTAACTATTAGAATGAGAATTATTAGACGTTTTCATTGTACATGCGCAGGCACTGGCATACTTTTTTAAAATTGTACTTATCTGAAGAATGAAGGTGCCTTACAGATCAGTTTTAGTTTTACCACTTTTCCACTAGGGAATGGAATAAGAACGTCTCAAAAGCTGCAAAATACAGGCCTTACGTCTCAAGCACCTGTGGATAAAACTTACCGTTCGTTGAATTTGGAATGTTTTTGTTGCCCCTTTCATGGTCCATTTTATGGGGCGCGTACGCCCCTTCTTGCGCCATATACTAGGCGCCGTTGCGATCAATTGCTTAATAATATGAAAACGTATATAGCATGGATACTGAATATTATTTATTTTGCAACTTAAGTATAACTGCTATTGACAAAAATTATAACTTTTGAGCGAAAATCCACCAAATTGTCAGCTCAAATAGATCATGTTGTACAGTTTACAAAGATCTTTTTTGCTACACATGTTAATAAACATTTAGTAAATATTTTGAAAATTGATTTGTACCAATGCCAAGTTTATTTTTAATGAAAATTTTCTGTGCTGAGGAGGTATTTAGTATAATACGCTAAAGTACTTGCAACAACACAAAAACAAGATATATTTAAATAAATTGTTTGTTTGGTTTGTTATTGGTAAAATTCTTAACGAATTATATCGTTCTATAGTTTTATTGCTCTACACCGAGGAAAATATCTACAAGTGACGCAAGAATTGTGTTTATAATACACGCCGCCGATGTATTGTACACGCGTTGAACGTATTATAAACCCTATTTAAGCATTGCGTCATGTATGCTATAAAAAACGAACGTATTATGAACTCACTCTTCGTTCGTTATACGTGCACGGTGCGGTGGCTAAAATACGTCGGGGGTTATCAACACAATTCTTGCGTAAATTTTAAAGCACACGGCTGTACATCACATCAAACAATGCAATGGGGCAAAACGTTTAGTAATTTCCTTTCTTGGACTCAATCCCTTCGGGCTGCATTCGCAAATATCCCTAAAATCATCCATACCCAACAGGAAAGTATACAACTTTAGGTGCAAAAGTCCGAAAATTCGAGAAAAATTCCCGAATTCCCCTCATTTTCATCCCCGACGCGACGCATGTCAAAATTATGAAACTACTTAAACCTTGGTGTTTTCTCATTCTCTGATATTCACATTTGTCTTCAATTTTTTAATTCACTGCCTTTAGAATGACATGTTTACAAGAAAGCTAAAGGCAAATTATGAAATATAACATAACCAAAGACCCGTACGTATCGGAATAGATGTGAGAAAGAGACTCGAACGTATCTAAGTATACAAATAAGCAAACAATGGAACGTTTTCTGTTCTTTTATAACTCAGGCCCGTATCTAGGGGGGGCAAGGGGGGCTCAGCCCCCCTGAACGTTCTCAGAGCCCCCCCTGAACGTTCTCAGAGCCCCCCCTGAGCGTCTTCAGAGCCCCCCCTGAGCGTCTTCAGAGCCCCCCTGGCGAAACTTAAATGTTGCGAATTTTGCGGAAAAATATAAATCTTGACGTCATGATCGTTTTCAATACTTGAAATTTTCGCCTGCGGCGCAATTATTCTTTTCTTTTCCAATCTCAATTCAATGTTTCCATTTCGTTTTTGAAATAGATTTACGGTTCTACATTGCAAGAAAAAACTTTTGACACTCTTAACGACATCGGCGTGTTAAAGGTCACATACACTGAGCTGTTAGAATTTTTGCTATAAAATGGTAATCAGAACTTACTGTATAATTTGCAATTAAATTTTGAAAAGTTTTCGCCTTCGGCGCAACTTTTAAATATAACATTCACCACCCACTCAAAATAAACTTTTTATTTTTCTCGCATAAGAACAGTACTCAAAATTTGTTCCCCCTGCAGCGTTATAGTAGAGGCTGTATGCTAGCTGCTAACAAAACCTGCGGCAAAAATTTAGGAAATGTTCTTATAAATAGTGTGAGCGATTTCAGGAAAATATGGGAAGTGAAGGACAAATTCTATTGTCAAAACTTAGAGTAGCTTGTTTTTAAAAATCCGTTGCTGTATATATTTTAGGCGGAGGGGAACTTCGTACGTTTAACTCACATTTTGTGAGTTAAACGAACCAAGAAGAAGATAATTTCATGTCAAAATAAGTTATGAAATTATTTTGGAAAAATGGAAACGCCATGAATAATACTAAATTTTTCAAATCCTTGTGAACGCCGGTTCTGTTTCAAAAACGAAGCAGAGTCGTGTGTGCGTCCTAAAAAGCTGGGAAATAAACAAAAGTTCTATGTGTGAGGCACGGCAAATAATTTAGGGGGCGGGGTGGCACCAGTTAAACACAAAACACCTTCTATCGGCGACCATGTTTAACGAAAATCCTATATCAAAAGTATTAATGTATTAATGTTAAATGCGCGGAATAAAGAGAATTTTCGCAAAATTTTATATAATTTTAGCAATTCGGTGGGGGGGCTCGAGCCCCCCCTGGCAGCCGACCCTGGCTACGGGCCTGTTATAACTGTAAGAATTTCAAAGATCCATAGAAATTACCCAAGCTAATGTCAAAGGCCCTACCAAAGTACGTCTCACACCATTCAAAACCCTAAAACACATGTTAAGTCTCTACAACTTCACCTTTGGAACCAACCTTCTAACTCTCATAGTTCTGGAGATTCGAATCATCCTGCCCAATTATGGAAGTGGCCATATAACAGAATTGGGCCATATTTCCCCAAAACCCTGATTCACGTGTTCACTTAAATTTAATTCTCTACAACTTTGCCCTTGACAGTAAATCTCAAAAAAACTCAATTTCGTCCATTCCATTGATCCCAGTGCCCAGACCCCTGACCAAATTTTGTGACATCAAATGCTTTCATTTGACACCAAAATGAGGAATTTCAGTGCTATACTTGCTGAGATATTTGCGAAAAAGTTTCATCGAACCTCGAAAATTTCATGTCCGACCTCCACTTCTTCGACCGGAACTACTTGGCCAATTTTGCTCATCTTCGAACTTGAATCGTGGGGGGAAACAAACATAAAAAAGTAAAAAAAAGCGATCAGAATTGAACTCCGACACCTCATCTCAAAGAATTAGCGCTATCGTGCCCTAGCTCGCTCGGCCATCAGTACTTGTGTTATCGCTCGCTCGTTGTGTGTAATATACACGGCTATTACTCGCTTTCCACAATGTATAAGTAATCTTATATTACATGTTGATGCTCGGTAAATGAGTTTTCCGAGTCGCTTGCGACGAGGTAATGACGCATTTACCGAGCAGAAACAAGTAAAAAATTTATCACATTCGAGCCTACAATAAGCCAATTATTGCACTAATAATGGTGCTATAATCGGCCTATTACAGTCGACTTTCTTGTTAAAAGTAGGGTTGCAATGACGCTATTAAACCCGGTTCTTTAATGATGACATAGGCTACACTGAAACAATACGAATGAATGAGAATGAAACGTGTGTTGTTATGACAACCGCATACTAAATCGAAAAATCAATCTAGACGACATTTTTTGCAACAAATTCGATGAGTTTTGATTTTTGATTTATGTTAATTTTGTTGTCATATTTTGTGCATAATTGGCCATTATAGTCTCAAATGTGATAAACTCTCGTATAATACAAGGGGAACAATCGCGCAATTATTCCCCTTGTATTATAATATACTATTATGGCACTGTGCGTTTGAAAAGTTTTGTTGCACTAGTACGAAAAGTGACCTCATGCGACACCGAAATACAACTTATACAATTATACAACTTATTTACCAGTAATTTCACGCCCCATCATCATTTAATCCCCTTTAAAATCACCGTTACATGTCATTGTCATTATACAAACTTTACACCCCCC
>CM055406.1:9536192-9582613 GCA_029228625.1 Pseudolycoriella hygida | reverse complement strand
CCAGATTTTTTCTTTTGACCGGTAAATTTTTTGAAATATAAAGCTGCGAACAAAACTTCACGATTTGTTTTTGTCCAAAACGAAAAACGTTTAAAGATTCTATAGAGAGACCGCATTATGACAGAACAACGACCGAATTAAATTTCAAATCAAATATTCGTAAGTGAGATACCTCCATGAACCATGATTTTCATTAACAATAATTTATTATTTCATTTTTGCTCTGCAATCTATCTTTACATAACAAATAAAATTAAAAAGAAAAATTTTTTTTGATTGTTGATAGTGTGTCAAGTCGTGTAATATCTAGTTTAAGGCATGAAGAATAAAATACATTACAATTATCACGTGTAAGGTGTACATTTTAAATGTAGATATTAAATCACCAACGAATAACACATTAAATGACCTAATAAAATTGCGTTATAAACTTGATTAAATTAAATTTTAAAGAAAGTTATTACGAAATGGGTTACTTTTGTATAAATGATTTCGACGAACGAATTATTTTAATTTGCTTAATGATTTCGAAACCAAACACAAAATCTAAAACAATTGAATTTCAATTAATTCAATTAAAAACTTGGAGATTTTTTCTTACAATCGGCTACAATAATGAAATTGATTGATATCTACTTTAGTAAAAGGTGTCATCACTTCGAATACGAATTGAAAACGACCATTTCTAGTATTGTATTCATGAAAACTAGGTTAATTCATGCATGTTCGCATGTTCACACACGTAGGTATACAATGTAGGTCAACATTACTGATAATCGGACTATAACATCCCGATTACAGGCGAGTTACAGGCGTTAGACTCCACTATAATCAGCGCTTTTAAAGTCGATTCTGCCAGTCAACAGAGCTATTATTGTCGAGTCAAAATTCGAAATTTGACAGATTCACTTTTTGGCTAAAACGGAACTAAAACATATGAAGGGACCTGTACGTATCAGAATAGATGCGGCAAACAGAGTTGATGTTACGAAGAGACTCGAACGTATTTAAGAAAATGTTTTTTCTCTACAACATGGAACAATTTTCTCTACAACATGGAAAAAACCATTTTTTGGGCTAGGATCGACCTAAGTACCGACCTAGGGCCCTAAGTAGAGGCCTCGGACACACAATTCCATAGCCAAAAATGTTTCCCTCAATTTCCTCTGCAACATAGCAAAAAAAATTTTTTTTTGGTTAGGGCCTACCTTAGAACCGACATGGCCCACTTGAGCCCTAAGCACAGGCAAAAGTTTCTTTTATAAACTGTCGGTCATGCCTAGATCTTTCAAACAAAAAGGAAATTGAAAATCGGAAAAAATTTACTCGAATTATGTACAAAAAACACATAGAGCTCTAGCAGAGACTCGCTTTTAGTGCCCCACCTAAGTCCAAGGACTCAAATTCAAAAAAAAAATTCTACCATAAATTGTCGGCTATGCTTCGGTCTTTCAAAAAAAAAATATGAAAATCAGAAAAGGTTTACTTCGTCATCTAAGGACCATCATCGGTGCTTCCTCCCTACTCCCGGGTCGAAATTCGTGTGGTTACAAACGTCGTGGTAAACGCATAAGACCCCTTTTTGAAGAAATTCGTTCTTCGTTCAGGTCTAAACATATGCAAGGGACCCGTACGCATCAGAATAGACGTGGCAAACTGTATTAATGTTGCGAAAAGTCTCGAAAATAAGTAAACATTGCCTTGATTCTTAAGCTTACGAAATGACTTCGACATTAAATTGTATTAGAAATTGCCGACCCGTCCGAAGCAACGCTGTAAAAACCCTTTCAAAACCTCAAAATTGACCGACAAATAGACAGAAATGTTCACCTCAATTTTCTCTATAAAATAGCAAAAAATCCATATTTTTGGTCTAGGGTTGAAGTTAGGACTGACCTAGGGCCCTAAGGAGAGGCCTCGGACACATACATCCATAAATGTTTCCCTCAGTTTGCTCTGCAACATAGCAAAAAAAGTTACGACCACTTGAGCCCTAAGCACAGGCACCGGGCCCAAATTTGTTTATGAATATAATTCGGTACTCGATTACCTCTCTAATAGAAAAAGAATCAACAAAATCTGTTAGGATTTACCCCATTTAACACGTTCGGCCCTAGTAGAGACTCAGTTTTAGGGTCCTGGCTGAGATCAAGAACTTCTACTCAACAAATTTTCTTCCTTAAAATTTGAGACATTCCTAGACCTTTCGATTAAAAATCTTTTTGAAAATCCGAAGAGATTTATTCAAGTTAAGTACAAAAAGCACTTAGGGTCCTAGCAGAGATTCGTCTTTAATGTCCTTGCTAAGTCCAGGCATGCCCAAACCTTTCAAACAAACAAAATATTTATGAAAACCGGAGTTATGTACAACAACAGACCAAAAACCTGCCCCGTATACTGGCTACAAACGTCATGGAAAACACAATAGACCCTCTTTCGAAGAACTTTCTTCTTCGTACTTGTCTAAAAATGATTTATTGACAGAGCTTTCTCTTATTGGCTCTTATAGGCAATAGCAATAAACTATCGTATATCACAAAGAATAGCTCCCTTACACTGCCCCCAGCATGAACAACCATTAGAAGAATTACAAAATTAGGAAATTTTCTGGGAGTTGTTGGAGGAGGGACGTGGCTTAGCAACACGGAATTTAAAATTCAACATTCTAGTAAACTTCTTTTGGACCCTTTCCATTTGATCAATGGTATTTGAGTAGTATGGATTCCATAAAGTCGAACAGTATTCAAGCCAACTCCTGACCAAGGACGAGTATAGAAGGAGTATACTGGACTTATATTAAGAGTTCTCCGCAACGATATATAAATCCAAGCATTTTTACGCTTTACGGGTCATACAGTTCAGGTGTTCACTAAAAGACAGTTTATCGTCCGTAATAACTCCCAAATCAGTTTTAAACGTGAGCCTTTTCAGCAAATTACCTTCAAAGCATATGGGAAAAGCACTTTGTCTTGACTATGTGTGTTCGACATCACATGTCAGAGACATGATGTTTTGCCTGCATCAGTTATCTACTTTCCCTAAATCTTCTTGGAGCAGAACACAATCATAGGAATTACTGATTGACTTGTGTAGTTTGAGGTCATCTGCAAAACCAGAGCAGGACGGCAGCGATTCAAGTAGATCATTCATGAAGATTGTAAACAAATAGGTCGAAAACCAATGCACAAGGTTATCAGATAGACCGAATATTTTTAATTTGAACAGTAATTTGCTATGGTCCGCCTTCGTAAAATCTGTGTAGGCTGTATCTACCTGTCCACCGCGCCAAATGACATCCGCAACAAACGAGACGTATTCCACAAGATTCGCTTGAGTTGAAGTCTTTGTGAAAAAAACATTCTGCAATGTCTAGTCTTACCTTCTCAAAAAGTTCGTTAAACACCAGCCTCTCGAATATGGCATGGCACATGGGACACTGACAGACACACATAACATAAGGATTTTTCCGTGTAGAGCCGGATCGCGAAAAGGGCACTGAAAATTGACATGCTCGGTCCCAAAATGACTTTTGTAACTTTTTTTTCGAGTTCCGAGTATTTTTTAATTCGTAACTCCTTTTTTTAACCCCCTCATCCTGCATGCGCCCTAGCCCTAAAATAAGACGCGCCGCAGGCAAATTTTTTTTAAAAAAGAAATGACTGAGCCGATTTTACGGTTTTGATCAAAGATAGTAAAATTTTGTCTGGAGCCAAAAATGAACCAGTGCGGAGCCACTTGAGGTTAGTGCGAAGCCAAATGGCTCCGCACGATGTTCCCTATTTTAGTCCCTGCTGACAGGTATTTTGTCAGCCCCAGGGCCTTTACTTGCTCTATATGAATTTGGTGGTATAACCCAGTAGGCATAAGATATTCGGAGCGCCTGCAATAATTTCTCTTAAACCTCTCCAGTACTATAGGGCTCGTTATGTGATTAATCAACGACCGTATTGGCGCTGATTGTCCATGAGATTTCTATATAAAATACAAAATAGCAGCGTGGCAAATCTTTGAACTAAACATTGAAACAAGACCAGTTCGTCAGATTAGTTCAGTTCATCCCATCCCAAATAAAATTCATTTTTCTCGAAATGATGTTGGACATTATTCCGCATACCAACATCATGTGAAGACACTTTTGTACAGAGTTGTAACACGGTGTATTCGAAAGGCGCCATGTGGATATAGTTGCTTAAAAAAGTCATAAGTTCACTATGTTACGAATGGTTCTCCGAAACGATTAGTCGTTTAATGACATTTCATCTTAAATATTCATCAAGCGTACAGCCTTGAATGGCCTTGAATTGTTTAATATGCGAGAGATATCAAATGTTGATGTGTAAAAATATGTTAAGTTGGAAGTGTACGAGCGAGTATGAATGAGTAAATGTTTCTTTTTATTTTTTTTGGTTGTTGTGATTTTTAAACGCTATTTATTTATGAATTATGGTGAATCAGTTTACAATGTGGTTCAGCAACAGGAAATGTGGTATGCAGCACAGTAGCACAGGTTATATCATGATAAAAGAAATAGAAGAGAAAATTACAATTTAACACTGATAATTAAAATTGGATTTTTGCGTTAATAGATGAATAAACAACATTTGTTAAATGCAGTTCGCGGATTTAGTCAATAGGAAATGTGTGGTTTTTTGTGGTTTTCACATTTAGATTTAGACGCAAATGATAAATGGATAAACCTTTGATTTACGTATTAGTCAGTCTTGTTAAAAATGCAAGGTTCTTTGTGATGAAACAAACAAGCCCTGGCTCATCATTCTGTTTTGCTTTTGCGCAACATCTTCTGGAGGAAATTTTTTATTCTTCTTGTGAGTCTAAAAACGACAGTTTCGATGTTAAATTTATTTTTGACAAATGAGATTTTCAGAGAACGGTGTGGGGCGTCTTGCACCGCTCGATGGGGAAAAAGAATGCAGAGCTAGAAGAACAACTCATTCAATGAAATGATGACAGATGTCTCAGAACAAATGTGTGACAGTAAAATGCGGAGCTTATAGTCAAATATTTCTTTTTATTTTGAAATTTCGATCTACGGTTAAAAGTATTTTCTACAAATTTGTCTACGTTACTTACGTCTCGATATATAGTCTTATCACATTTTATCACAAAAAACAAACAAAAACAAAACAAAGGCTCACTATTGAAAAAAAAAGAAAAGAAAAACTTGTAGTTCCCAGCTACTACGTCCATCTATTCAATCTCAGCCATCATCCTCGGATCTGCAAATGAAAAATCTTTCTCTATAATCTGTAGAAAAATTGTATAAAATGTTCTTACATTCGGCGAAAATAATGACACCAAATATGATAAGCATTAATAAAATGGTCATCGATACGATAACGGCGGTAATATGGTTGCAACAACAAACTGGCTTCGTTGGCTGTTTGTTGCGAGCTCCTCCGAATCCATTGACCATAGTGAAGTGTGTAGAACTAGCATTCGATGCGACATCATTTTCCTTTGGTTTTTGAATTGTTGTGGTCATTGAATCGACCGTTATAGTAATTTCACGATTTGGCGTCGATGATTTGGTGTTTTGTGTACTTTTGTGCAATTTATTCAATCGGGCTAAATTAGCTTCCGTTAGACTCTTACCAGAGATGGTGCTCTAAATTATCCAGGGTATCAAATTAAAAAAAATGCACGCTATTTACAGGCTGAAAGTCCCTGTGCATCACATGTTAGCTAATACACTGAGATAAATGATTTCAAGGCCGTAGCTAGAAAATATTGGGCTTACGGTTCATATTGACTTGTACGACGATGCATCTGTGCCCAAAAAACATTTTTTGAAGTTGAAAATAGGGGGGCAGGTTAAAGTAAAGAAAGTTCCCCCTCATAAAAAATTCGATTTCTTCCTCCGCCATGTACGTACGAAAATCAAAATGCATTTATACTCAAAATTTTCATAAATAATCGAATTTCCAGTCGAGCGGAAAACATAGCATAGCATAAAGGTCAACCGATTTGCCATGGTTTTCTCGAATACCTGCATTTTCATTATGAATTTTCTTCGAAAAGCAGAAAATTTAGAACTTTTTCAATGGCAACATTCTACATATCAACGAATGTTAAAAGTTGCTGAAGTATTACAATCTTGGTGTTTGCAGACCTTTTTCAGAGAAAGATTTGTTGAAGAAGTAGGTGAGTCTAAAAAAATAGTTCATGTAGTACCTAGATACGCCAAAGATCAAAATTGTTGCAACTCTGGTCGATTCCATAGCGCAGCCAGGTGCCGGGTTTTTCTAGACCCGAAAGCCCGAAACCCAAACCCGTGAAAAGTAGTTCGGGTTCGGGCGGGATTTTTTTTTTGAATTTCGGACAACCCGCTCACCTGTACAGTAGAATATGTTGAAAAGGCAGCCTGGTGGCGCGTTGAAATTAATGTGACGTATAATATTCGTAACTACGGTTTCGATGACATTAACAGATTTTTGACACCAGGCTGCGTTTTTTATGGTTACCTAGCCAACTCAAATAGGAGCCTGGTGCCGAGTTGGAACCGAGTGCATAGTAATGTTCTCGTTTTCCACTCCGGCATTGTCATAGAAACTTTTTTGGCACCAGGCTGTCGAGCTTGAAATACAGACCTCTGTTTGCTGCAATTTGTCTCTATGAAAATGTTCTAGACAAAGGACCGGTCTAGTTTCTGAACTCCTTATTTTATCGTCGTCTAGAACATTTTCATGTAGTAAAATTGCAACAAACAGAGGCCTTTTTTGAGAGACACCACCCTATTTTAACTTTCTCGTGTCCACCTACTGTTTCTCTCAATATATTTGTTTTTAGGCACGAATACATCTATGTAACAGTCAAATGATACACTTGTTTGGATCAGTCACTATACCTTTGTGGTTAAACATAATATGTCCTAAAAATAGGTAACATGTTGGGTGATATCATGTTTGGTAGCGCAATTGTTTCACTTTCGTCTACACATAAATTCATTATTCTCAACAATATTCTGCTTGGAGCAATAATATGTTTTTTAGAAACTTATTTACAATGGTTTCGATAGACAACCATCGTTTCTCGTTTTGTGTAGTAGCAACAAAACGAAATCAAAAGCAGATTACAATGCGATGCACACAAAACGAATTGGTTGTCTATATTGCAAAAATTTTAAAAAGGTTGACAGGAAATCAGGAAGACATTGTGCTGATATACACATGGTCTAGTAGGCAAGGTGTACTGATGAGTCGTAAACGACGGAATTAGCACTGAAGTATTAAGAAGACGCTTCCTTTATCATAAAGGAATTATGAAGGGTACTGTAATGTTGATATGAGGGTGGACATTAAAACACGTACCGCAGTTGTTTAAGACGAACTTTCTTCAAGTGCAATAGTTTTAAAAAGCCTTTTGACCTTTAAATCAGGAAGGTTATTAAGCGAGGTAACATTGAAAAAATATTTAGGGGTTGGGACGAGGGGCAGATAATTGCGTATTTTGAGTGCAAAAGGCAAAAGTATTTTCTTAAAGAAAATACTGAGAGGAGTTTTTTTAACTTCGAATTATTTTCTGTCGTTTTCTTTGATTTTCTTTGTCCATTTCTTACACGATTTTTAGCGATTATCTTTTGATTTCCAAAGATTTTCTTTGACTTTCAAGAATTTTCTTGCAATTCAAAACATTTTTTGAAGATATTCAAAGAATTTGAGGATTTCCTTAAAAATTGATTTTCTTTTGAGGGCAATAGTATTTTGTGGTCGTACGACGGCAAAATAATATTTCGGAAAGAGGTGGAGTAAACGGTCTAAGGAGCATCGACTCGGGGTAGGCACTCTAGTGTAAGTGTGTTAGATTTTTAACAACCAATGAGAGGTTCGGGGTGAGATCATTATCCACCAGTTTCGCTGCTAGATATCCTGGCAGACGACATATGGATCTCAAAATATGGTTGAAAAACCCCCAACAAATGTGTACGGAACAACTCAACTTTTCACTAATTAAAGGAGCAATATAAACAAAAGAAGACGGAATTTAATCATCAATGCGAACTGCGGTATTAACTTACATGACGAGAATTTCGTTCGGGTTCATCATTTCTTAAGTTGTTTGAAAATGTTTCAAAATTATTATCAATTGGCAAACTGTCAACTGTTGTAGACTTTTCTAGATTTTTCTGCATCCTGCTGATGTTATGTTGATCTTGGTGAATGTATTGTATTGTAGCTCGTGGTATTTTCAATGCGTCGGTCATCTGCAAGTTAGACGAAAATAAAATTATTGGTTTGATGACGATGCGGTGAGGGTATTAAGTTTGGAAACATGTCACGGTCAGTTAAAAACTGACGATAGAAAAACCCATCAATGCGTGGTTGAGTAACTCATAAATTTCAACGAAATTCTATTTCACTTACCAACTATCTAAAAACCAAATTTGAAAAACAAAAATCAATGAAAGCTAATTGACTAACACAAATTCAAATTTCAATTTCTTCGTTACAAATCGGTCCAAAATCTAATGGCGCCAGCACATATTTTCTATACAAAAGTTCATTTAATTAACCCACTTTATCGAATCGACTTTTTATGTGTCAAAAATCAAACACACAATTCAGCTGAACGTCCTTGGTGTATTGAATTCGTCGAGACAATCGTAACAAGATTTGGTTTTTTTAATGTCTATGTTTTAGCGGCTTGAGGTGATATGGATTGGAGAGGTGTAAGAGCCGTTACAAGTGGTTTTTGCGAAAGTGTGTGTTCGGCTCAATGATGCCAAAAATGTATCCATTGCAAATATTAGTGTGGTTCAATATATTTATCACATTCGAGCATATAATAAGCCAATTATTGCACTAATAATGGGGCTATAAAAGGCCTATTATAGTCGACTTTCTTGTTAAAAGTAGGGTTGTAATGACGCTATTATAACCCGGTTCTTTAATGATGACGTAGGCTACACTGAAACAATACGAATGAATGAGAATGAAAAGTGTGTTGCTATGACAACCGCATACTAAATCGAAAAATCAATCTAGACGACATTTTTTGCAACAAATTCAATGAGTTTTGATTTTTAATTTATGATAATTTGTTGTCATGTTTTGTGCATAATTGGCAATTATAGGCTCAAATGTGATAAACTATCGTATAATACAAGGGGAAAAATGGCGCAATTATAGTCTCGGTGGGTGAAAGTTCTCGAAACTGACGCCCCTTGAAATTTCACCCCACCTCGACTATAATTACGCAATTATTCCCCTTGTATTATAATACTATTATGCTTTGAAAATCTTGGTTGTGGAAATAAAGAAGAAACAATTTGTGTTCCAGGTAGTGTAACGATTTTCCTCACTTCTTTTATTTCATTTGGAAACCTCCCTTCCTCATCATCTTTTTTCAACCCACCTACCAATTTCCATAAATCAATAATTTTTAGACCCATACAAAAGGTAAAGAAGCACGAATTAAATAGGGTGAAATGGGTGTCCCATGTTTCTTGAAAAGTGTCAAATTTTGCACTCAGAGTGAAGTTGATTGCAACATGGTTGTCAGCAGTACCTATTTCCAACATAAAGACATCCACAAAGCGACATGGGTATCACCGGATAAACGAACCAAAAACCAGATTGACCATATTTTGATAGATGCACGTCACTGTTCAAATATGTTGAATGTCAGAAGCTGTAGAGGACCGAATGTAGATTCCGATCACTACCTGGTGAGAGCGGCCGTTAGGTCTCGAATATCGGTTCAACACAATCGACAACCGGCATTGGAAAGGTGGGACGTGGAAAAACTACAGAACGAAGACATTAAACGTCAATATGTCGACAGGCTGGAGACGAATATTATTGCCGGAATGGTCAGCGAACAACAAAGCGTAGACGATGCGTGGAATCAAATTAGACGGAATGTAGAGAGCGCCGCAGCAGAGACAGTGGGAACGAGAACGGGAAATAAAAGAAATATCTGGTTTGACGATGAATGCCAGAAGGCCATGGACGACAAAAACGCAGCTCGCCTGAAAACTCTAAGTAGATTCACTCGAGCTGGCCCGGAAGAGTACCGTTCTAAAAGAAATTTCGAGAGAAAACTCTTCCGACGGAAAAAGCGACAGCGTGACAAGGAAGTTTTGATCGAAATTGAGAAGTTGGCAATCGGAAGGAGACTCGGAACTTTTACCGGAAAGTGAACGAATCCAGAAACGGTTACAGTCAACAACCTTTGCTGTGTAAGGACAAGCATGGATTGGTCTTAGCAGATGAGGAAAGGTGCATTGCGAGATGGGCTGAGTACTTTTAGGAACTGCTTAACCCGAACAGACCGCTCAACCGAGACGACGAAAACGACGAATTGCCATTTCAGACTGCGCAACCATACATAGAAGAACCAACGATGCAAGAAGTTGAAGCTGAAATTTTAAAGCTCAAAAATTTCAAAGTCCCGGGGACTGACAACCTACCCGGTGAACTTTTCAAGAACGGCGGCAACGCGCTATGTATGGAGATGCACGAGCTCATCATACGCATCTGGAATGACGAGGAGTTACCGGAAGATTGGAAGACCAGCATAATTTGTCCCATATACAAAAAAGGTGACAAATTGGAGTGTGGCAATTTTCGAGGAATCGCTCTGCTGAATATTGCTTACAAGATATTTGCAAATATTCTATATCAGCGCCTTCATCCATACACGGAATCTACGATAGGTGAATACCAAAGTGATTTTCGTGTAGGTCGTTCAACATCGGACCAGCTGTTTAATATCAGACAGATCTTGGAGAAGTGCAAGGAGTACAACATTGAAACACACCATTTGTTCGTTGACTTCAAGGTAGCCTATGACAGTGCTAGAAGAAGTAAGCTATGGAGAGTCATGGAGGAGTTCGGAATTCCCAACAAACTGATCTCGCTAACGAAGCTAACACTAAACGGAGCTAACAGCCGAGTAAGGATCCGCAATCAAATGTCAGAGACTTTCGACATTGAGGAAGGCCTACGTCAAGGAGATCCTCTTGCAACGCTGCTTTTCAATTTAACACTCGAAGTAGCTGTTCAAACCATGGACATAGACTCCAGCGGCACCATTTCTCCAAGTCCAGTCAGTTGCTTGGTTTTGCAGATGACCTGGACATTATTGGCCGAACTATGGATGTTGTTAAAGATAAGTTTATGGCCTTGGAGAGGAAAGGTACCGACCTTGGGTTGAAGGTCAATGACGGAAAAACGGAATACATGATCATCCCACCTACGAATCGATATCGGGAAGAGAACGTAACGATCGACACACACACATTCAAAATGGTCAATAAGTTCGTATACCTTGGATCAGAGCTGAACATAAACAACGACATTGCGGACGAAATAAAAAGGCGAGTAACTTTGGGCAACCGGAGTTATTACAGCCTGCTGAAAATTCTAAAGTCCAAGTCAGTAAGCCGAAAAATTCAAAATGCGCACTTTATAAAATTGTGATCAGACCGGTAGTTACGTACGGTTCGGAGTCGTGGTGCTTGACACAGAAAAATGAACAATCTCTGCATACGTTCGAGCGAAAGGTACTGCGTACAATATTTGGACCAGTATTTGACCGAAAACTGAACCGATGGCGCAGACGATATAATCACGAGCTCATAGAGCTTTTTGGAGAGCCCGACATAGTCAGAACAACAAAAATAAATAGACTACGTTGGCTCGGTCACGTACAACGAATGAATGAACATCGTATTCAAAAAAAAATTCTGAAGTCCAAACCTGAAGGCAAAAGGAGTGCAGGGCGACCCAAGTCCAGGTGGAGCGACGCTGCTTTTGCCAACTTAAGAACTGTGGGAGTAACCAGCTGGGAGACGCTAGCTGCAGATAGGCCCGGTTGGAGAAGCATGTTGGAGAAGGCCAAGACCCTTAATGGGTTGTAGTGCCGGTAAAGTAAGTAAGTAAGTAATATCTAGTTTGTTGATATTTTTTTCAAGCGTTGTGGGAGAGAGGATTATAAGAGGACAAACGCAGACGGTCCTTCCACCGACAAAACCCTAAATTCGTTGATTTGATTAGCCCACTGCCCTCCTCTTAGTACGTGAGTTACGATAGCACAACCCTAGATTGACTTGGGTCTGGCCAAATTGGATGGTTTGAGTTCGGTTGGGTTGGGTTAGGTCCGACTTTGCCTAAGCGAATTTTCTAGACCTTACGAAATATTTTATTCGACCAAATAAGTTGGGGTGAATTGTATCGTGTGATTGTACCCAACGCAACACCACAAAAACAACTTTACCCAACTCGTCATTCCCACACTTACCTTCATCTCTATTTTGCAAATCGAAAGAGTTATCCGCTACGAGGTTGGGATCGCCTAACTGTTAAGTTTAAGAAATTGAAGTCAATCCATCGCTTCATATATATGGCAAAGATGTGAAATGTTTGAAATAAGAAATTATCCCATTATGCATTTTTATCGTTGCAATTTTCTAAAACGATCCCCTGAGCACCAAACAAATTTTCTCCCGATCACGCGTTAAATATCGTACTTACATTCGAAGTATGATGTACATACATGATGCAAAATTTTCCGTCTATTCACTTATTGTCATCAGAATAATAAAACTAACGAACAATCAGCGAAAACACTGACATTGCTTTATTTAATTGGATGTTTTCAATTTGACTTTAATTACGATTAATTTAGAGCTTCCTGCACAAATAAATAAATCTTTTGACTTTACCTAGTCCTCACATACTTAATTTATGAATGAAATGATATTATCACTGTCCTCGATCGATTTCGTTTGGAATATTATCTACTTTTTTCATTGTAAAACGTGGAAATAAATCGTATTTCATCATAATTTTTTACATAAACAGTTTGATTAGAGATCCACTACGAAAGCACAGGTATTAACTAATTAAACTGTACATTAGCAACGATCTGGTAAATATTAGACTTCCTCTCTAGCAATGTTATAATTTCATTTTTTAAATGTCTACACCGTGGGCGTGTCACTTGTTAGAAAAACGTCCAGTAATGTCTACGCCGCTTTTTCGTAACTTTTAAATTTGGGATTTTTATGGCCTTAGTTTTCACATAGTCAACAAAAACTATGACCAATTTAAATTTATGGAATAGACAAAAATCGATTATAGATCGTGTTTGGATAATTAGTTTTTAGATGAAAAAATCGCGGCGTCACCTGAGTTTCCGTTCGCATGTCAACATAAAGTTACAAACTCAATCTATTCCAGAG
This sequence comes from Pseudolycoriella hygida, assembly GCA_029228625.1. Taxonomy (NCBI): domain Eukaryota; kingdom Metazoa; phylum Arthropoda; class Insecta; order Diptera; family Sciaridae; genus Pseudolycoriella; species Pseudolycoriella hygida. The sequence goes on along the minus strand of CM055406.1, from coordinate 9,569,409 downwards.
GGGGTTTGCTTGCTATAAAAATAGTCATACTGTATACGCCAATTTTTTCGTGTCTTGAAATTTCTGTTATATTTTATAGATATCGTTTTTTAATTTTCAGCTTGTTATAGGATTCGGCAACATCGACAATTCGCGTTGCATGGCCGAACCGAGTTACCGAGTCGAGTTTCTTTTTCGGCAATATGAACTTTTGGAACTTCTTATTGAAGTGACATACTCGGAACGTTCGCTGGACAAATACACTGAATCGCGTGACAAAACGTACACTGATCGGTAATATTGAGAACCTTCGAATGAATATTATTCATTTTGTTATGGAAGTGACATGCCCTTCGTCTAACCTAACAGTCTATGATGATGTGTTGGTGTGTCACATTTATTATGATTTATTTGTTACAAATTATTAATGTAGTAGGTTTTTCGATTAACATGTGGATATCTACGTATGTCCTATTGTTTATGCTAAATGACATAGTAGGAAATAAACTATCTAAACCTACTTAATAGACGCAGTAGTTTTTGATGAGCACTTTTGTTGTTTCATCCCTATTTTCTTACATAAGTAAGAATATTTTTTCTAGCAATTTTAATTATATTTTAAGATTTACGGTTACATAACTTCGTCTTTTCTAAAACTCTGTTTGAATGTATTAAGATAGATGCGTATTGTTCTGTACTTAAAATAATTAGAGTTTCACATTGACGATGAATCACATGGCATTAATTGTGTTATTTGTTGCGCAATATGTTTTTTTTTTTTTTGGTGGAAACGACAAGTAAACGCCGTAGGTAATGATGAAACCGACAACATTGAAATAGATAAAAATTTTCTATCTCATAAAAATTTTGTATTGAGGTTTTTAGTGTTTTATTAATTGCGTGTCGCCGATATGAAAACCAACACTTTCTGGAATGAAAAAATGGTTTCCCGATCACTGCAGCTAGTATACAATGGGGAAACTCACGACGACGACGTCAAAAGTTAATCGGAGCTCAAAAGTTAATTTCTCAACTTATTGACATTCCGAACAACTTTGCCAAAACCATTGAAAAACCTATTTTTTTTGATAATTTTTAGCTGAAAATTAGCATTGGACCCAAATTTTATTCGAAGTGACTAACGGCAGTCAAATTGAATGTGTTTCTTAGGCACAATTCAAAGACAAACATGAATCATCGACAATGTGGTTCAGAATCATAAGCAATTTTTTCCAACTATCTGCCAATCGCTTGTCAAACATCCGATCTACGGATTTCATCAACAATATTTGGGATACAATGCTAATTTTCAGCTAAAAATGATCAACAAAATAGGATTTTAATGGTTTTGACAGAGTTATTCGGAATGTCAAAAAGTTAAGAAATTAACTTTTAAGCGCTGATTAACTTTTAACATGAACGTCGTGATATGTTGAAAATGCGCGAAGGTTCAACCTGACGTAGAGATCACACTCCAACATAGGAAATCCTGATCTTTAGGTGTTATTTTCCGAAATTCAAAGTGTGTTTAATGATTCGAAGTTATGTAGTCAAATTAAATATTTCAGCTTTAATTCGAGATCGCAGGTAGTGATAAAAGGCCTTCTATGACTCATTTAAATAAGCATACACACATTCTAATTAATCATATACGTATTTTCTTATATTTTTCAAAACGAAAAAATACAGCAAGCATATAAGTATTATGCAAGAAAGTCATAAATTAGCGGGATTAGTGTTCAGACAAAGGGAAATAATTGCGAGGTTATACGAAACGAGCGCCGCGCCGGTGAAATGGAAATCTTAAGAAAGTTAAGTTAAAGGAATTTGGTGAGATAGAGCACGCTCGTATGGGTACACTTTGTTCTAAATTGTCAATAAGACAATAAGCTTTCGTACTTGCTTCTATTATTGAAATTAAACGTCTTGATATGATGGGGCTTACTCACTCACTCGTTCCAGAATTTTTTAAAATATAAATAGGAAACAATTCTATGTTTAAAAAACCTCTCCAAATCCCTAAGAAAAGGCTAAAATTTAAAAAAGAAAAATAAGAAAACCTTAGAATTGACCTAGAGCACTTCCATGAACAAAAAAGTACAGCCTAGTACAGCCTGAACTATTCAACAGATTTTCACTAATTTAATTTTCGTGATTTTCTAAGGTCCATACATTTCATTCGAGAACTTAAAGGGCGATTTCCGTGCTAATTTCGCACAGATGTTAGTCAAACAAATTCACCGACCTTCAAAAAACCATGTTTTTCACAATTTTTTCGACTGTGATTTTGAAAGTTCTAACCCGATTTTGTCTAAATTCAATGAAACGTTTGCATTTTGACAACTTTGATGCAAAACATTATTAAAAACAAAAAATTGTTCTACAGTATGCCTCTAAAATGCACAGAAATTTTTATAAAAATTATTTTGTTTACAAAGTACGACCAGCACTTGAAAGCCGCCAAAAATTTGGCTGAGGCCATTTGTAGCCACAATGAATTATTTGCTTATGTTTGAGATAGTTTTTGGCTAAAAATGTAAATCCCTAGACAATTGCAATCAAAAGTCAGAAATATTCGGTCGGCCAATTTACAAATTTATGTAGGATACTGCACAACTTGACGTTTGGGAAAGCTTATAAAAAAGTCGCGGCATTTTCGAGGCATACTGTAGAACAATTTTTTACTCAGAAGAATGTTTTACATCTTTTAAAAATTATTTGCGAAAATGCAAACGTTCCATCGTGTAATCAGTTTTCCGATTATATTTCAGAAAAAAAAAAGATTTTGAAAATCGGATGAGTTTTACCCGATTTTTATAGAAAAAACACGTTTCGCCCTAGTCCTAGTTGTCCCTGGCTGCGTCCAAAAGATCAAAATCAAAAAATTTTCTTTAACGAATTATCAGACATGCCTGAACCTTTCAAACAAAAAAACTTTATGAAAATCTGAAAAGATTTACTCGAGCTTTGTACAAAAAGCCAGAAAACACTTAGACGGCCCCAGCTCAGCGACCCTTGTTCCGATAATGCCTAGATTCAATTCCAAAAAAGATTCGATTATTTTTCAGGGAAACAAAGATTTTGAAAATCGAGTTATCGCGGTCGGTGACAGACGGATGGACAAAACGTTTTTTTTTTTTTGCATTTTTCTCTAATTAAGACCCCGAAACGAAACAGTTAAAAACTCCCACGTCGAAGTTCGACTGGTTAAAAACGTTTCTTCGAACTGGCCTAAATACATACCGTCTAACAAGCAGGCATGCCCGCCGCAAGGAAATGGCGGTGAATGCATTAAATTACCAAAAAAGCCATGTTGGAAAACCTGTTCGAAGCAGCAGTGCAATCCAAAATATATTCCCGAACAAATAATCCATGAACAAAAATGTTCGCCTCGCGTCATAGTCGTAGGTTATAACTTGGAGTTAGTGTGTAAATATCGGGAATATGAAGGAGACAAGCATAAGAAATATATACAGTGGATATTTATATGAAAGTGTATACCTACTATGACCTTCACTTTAAAGCATAGCACGGTTTGACCGAATCCCGAAAGTTGTGCCAAAACTCTTTTTCCAAAACCATGGAAAATACTGAAAAATTTGAGGAGAGTTGTACTTCAGATCTAAGTGATAAATTCAACATGGCCGCTGTTTAAACCGGAAGAGGAACTTATATTTTGATTGGAGCGACAGACAAATATGGTTTCACCGCAGAATTACGTAAATAAAAAAGTTATTGAAGATACAAACATCCTAGTTCCAATGGAAAAGAGGCGAGCACTGAGTGAACATACCATTGTATACTCAATTTCAATCGACTCTGATGACTAAACTTTCTCAGATGGAATTTAGGCATCTTCAGCAACTTTTTTCTCCTTCAAACTCTATGTAATTCTGCGGTGGAACCATATTTACACGTCGCTCCTATCAAAAGATAAGTTCCACTTCCGGTTTAAACTGCGGCCATTTTGAATCTTTGAACTGCTCACATTTATCATTTACAATTACACATTTATCAATATACAACTCTCCCGAACAAAATTTTTCAGTATTTTGCATGGTTTTCGAAAAAGAGTTTTGGCAGAACTTTCGGGATTCTGTCCCACCGTGATAGGCGAGTTCGATAGCAGTAGACGAATAAAATTGACATGTTATAATGCGATCATTTTTAACGCGAATCTGCGATTTGACTTACTTGTTTTCACGATTCGTTTCCAAAATAAAGAGCAATTTCAGAATTTTTTTTGTAGATTTTGCCACTCTGCATGAAAGCTAGGAATATGACAATAAGTTACAAGAAGTCCGAAGAAACCGAAAATAAAGAAAGACAATCACAAGATTGTGCAACGTTTCGTTTTAACTCTTTCCACCGAAAGAGAGATTTACATGAACAAAATACAAGCGACTATGTTAAAAAATAGATAAATAAACGAAATTCCAGTGAATGATAAAAATGGATAGCGTCAATGTACCAGTTATCGGCCATGTAGTAGTCTCCGGCCAAACCATAGTTTCACTAGTTACCGGCCACATTTCTCATTGAAATAGGGCCGATTACTGGTGCTGGCCCCACTATGCGAATCGATATAGTATTTTTCATTCCTAGGATGGAAAACTGCTGTTTTCCGTGTTTTCCGTCCTATTTTATGACAGAAAAGCAGTTTTCTGAACCCTCGGAATGAAAAATATTGCACGAAACTCGGCAAAAGATATATTTGTGACTAGTGTGATTGCAGCCCTTTACGTAAATAATTATTTCAAAATCCCCCCTATACACACGAAATGTGTACTTACGCGTGTGCGTAGCCCAAGCGAAAGTACACATCGAGTATGCATTGGAATATAATTGAAAGATATTTTGCTGTATGTGCGACAGTGTGTTGGTATACATACCGTGAAAGTTAGCTTTCCCTGTCTAGTAATGTAAATACACACACCAATATACTCTCGCTTATACAGCAGAAGTCTTTTAAGTCTCTATAAGCATCGTATAGCACAGATGAGTTCATTTTTCGAACAGTTGATCCGGGCGCAAAACTTTAAAAAAAATTCAGCAGTTTATTTCGTGCTTTAGGTTCAAAAAGTAGTCACACCGCACAGTCTCTTTTCTGTTTGTAAATTAATACAAAACTTAACTTAAATTAAATTGAATTTTTCTATTACAAGATGGAAATGTCATTTGTCAATAAATAAATAAATCAAAACCATTAGACAATTACTCTGTAAAAAGCCGAAAACCCCTGTAAAAGGGTCAATGTCGTTTCTGTCATCTATTGAATTTGTGTGCTTAACGGTTTTGAAGCATTTTCTTTTAATCAATTTTGTGTGTTGTATGTGAAATTAAATTTTGTTAGTCAATCCATCTGATTCTTTGGACATTCCCTTCAATTCTGCGATTTTTCGTTTGTCCGTAGCCAAGAAGCTAATAACAAAAATGCTAACAGAATATTAGAAAGTGTAAATAACCGAATAACCAAATTTCTGGATCGCAATCAAGTTTCTGAGGTAAAATTTTTATAATTCATTTAAAACGAAATGCGACATGTTTGAGCTCTGAATTTTTAGTCTTACAGAGAGAGCACTACAGCAAGAATGGATTGGTTTAAGGTGGCTGTTCTCATTTACATAGTATCAGCAACAACAAACTGTGATAATATCAAAAACCATAGAAAAAAATTAGTTCAGTGTGATAATGGAAAATGTATTTCGAATTTAACAAAATTCCATGTTCAAAATCGCTTTTTGAAACTAGTCTGCCGGGATGACACAACACTTGTTGTCGCAGTGCAAAATGAATACGGTGAAGTGAAAGTCGGTGAAACTTATATGATTACAATAAATACACGTGATGAGTCAAAGCTTCCGCCCAAAAAGTTTTATTTGATTCGAAAACCAATTATAACGATTACAAATTTGTATCCCGAAACGTTATATAGCGTTTCAGCTGATGCTTTAGATGGATTATTCCAATACACTGCGCGAAGTTATTTCATGGAATTCAAAACTTTGAAAGAGAACTATATTCCGAACAATGTGACTGACATATACACAGAAGATTTCTCACTAAGCTCTAGCGGAAATGGCGTCGATGTGACCATTTGGTGGGACCCCAGCGAAGAACGAACATGTTCCTACAATATTCTTTTTCATTCGACTGACTCCACAGATGAAAAAGCAACAGTGTTATTCCATGAAATCAACAACACTGAGGAAATGTTTCGTCATGAATTGAAAGAGCTCAAATTCGGTGCAAAATACCAAATCGGAATCACGGCTTTCAATAGGAAAGATCCTCGCCGTAAAAGTGAAATTTGGTGGCACGCTATCAATGTACCTACATGTTTGGAATTATTAAAAGGCAACGTAACTCTGTGTTCTCCATACTATCCCGAAAATGTCAAAGTTGAAGTGAAATCTACCGCATACAATCGTTACAAACTGAATGTGCATTGGGACCAACCTGCAAGTTTTCCCAACTTTTACACTCTTCAACTAATAGACTACAAATCCCAAAGCAAACAAAATTTCTACAACATTAATGGAACCATCAGTTCAGTTGAACTTTCAGACGTCGAAATCAATGGCTTGGATTTCGAATTATTTCTCACAGCTCATTCCACTGGCGGCAATTCATCAACAATATATTATGGACAAATTGACCATACAACAATAAACCAACCATCGAACGATGACTTTTCTACAATGCACATTATATTATTCGTCGCTGCCCCAATTTTAGCTTCTTTGCTCTTGCTTTTTGTGAAACTAAAGTTAGATCAACATATCAAATCTATCCGAGCACAAAATGGGGACTCTCACTTTCAAGAACTACAAATTAAGTCACCGAACGATCGAACGATTCACGAACAACGTTTTGAGCACTTGGATCAAATATATGCACTTCAGTCGGATTTCAATTTTAAGGAAAATCCAATGGAAATGGACCCAAATTCGATACAAACACTGGAAATAATTGGAGAAGGTGCTTTCGGAAGTGTTCGCCGTGCTATTATATTACCGACGAAGCAAGTTGTTGCTGTAAAAATGTTGAAAAATTGCCAGAGCTATGGAAACATAAGAAATTTTTACCGAGAAATCGAAGTCATGAAATCGGTTCCTAGTCATCCAAATATTGTTGGTATTGTTGGGCACTGTACGAAAAATATTTTTGAACTTATGCTATTGACTGAATACTGCAGCGAAGGAAATCTATTGGATTATCTGCGAAACATCTATGACGACAAACCGATATACGAAAATGACTCCAAGCTAACCCCAAGGCATGCGAATTTTCCATTTCAAATAAAAAAGAAAGCTTGTGAGGAATTGAAAGAAGGTTCCCTTTTCTCGTGCACAACACCACCAAAGATAAACATCGCTGAAAATAGCGGGACTGGCTTTGAGATCAAAATGAGTATTATAGAAAATCACGGTTATGGCTTTGATATTGGTAACAATCATGTGAAGCACGAAATCACTGAAATTGATTTGATATCGTTCGCATATCAAGTAGCCAATGGAATGGATTTTTTAGCAGAGAACAAAGTGGTGCATCGAGATTTGGCTTGTAGGAATGTCCTGGTTCTTCCTGATCGAAGAGTGAAAATATCCGACTTTGGTTTGAGTAGAGATGTCTATCAAAAAAATTTGTACAAAACATGCGGAAAAGAAATGTTACCCATCAAATGGTTGGCTATTGAAAGTATGACACATCAGATATACTCCACTTATAGTGACGTGTGGTCGTTTGGAATTTTATTATACGAAATTGTCACGAAAGGTGAAGTTCCATATCCCACGGTGGATACTTCGGGTATTTTAAATTTTTTAAAAAATGGCGGACGAATGGACAGACCAAATGGATGTAGAGCTGATGTATATAAGTTAATGTTAAGTTGTTGGAACATTGTGCCGACGGAAAGGCCGTCATTTAAGTCGATAAAAAACAAATTAACCCAAATCTTAGGAGAAATGCAAGAAAAATAAAAAAAAATTTGTAAGTATTTTTGTTGCCTCTGAATTTTCCTTCGTTCCCAAAATTGAATTGAAAATCATCGAATTTCGATAAAATATGAAGAAAGGCAAACGTTTTGTTGATGAGAATCTTTGCACAATGGATCGTATTAAAACTTCCAATAAAAAAATGATTTTGTCAAATAAAAATAATTTTTGTCCAATAAAAAAATTGATTTTGTAAAAGGAAAATGTATTTTTTTATTGGTCATTTAATATTTTTATTGGACAAAAATAATTTTTTTATTAGACAAACATTATTTTTATTGGATATTTATCATTTTTTTATTGGAAGGTAAATAATAACCCATTGTCTATGACACAAGTCCTCTTTCGAACAAAACAATTAAATTATTAGCGACGTATGTAACCAGTTGAATTTCGACCCAGGAGCTGATTACTTTTTCGTTTTAACAAATACAACAAATCTGCAGTAAAAATTTTGTCCGCCTGTCAACACGATAACTCTAGTAAAACTTGACGCAAGAAAACTCGATTTTTAGACCCCTCTCTTCCCCCTGTACGTATACGTACGTCTTGAACAAAACCCCCCTCCCCCCTTTGTACGTATGCAAAAAATCAAAAAATTCAAATAAAAAATAATTAATTTTGAAGCAATTTTGCGAAGTTGTAACCTAAATTCGTAAAATTTGCTTGAGCTTGAAGTTCCAAGGCCGTACACTAGCAGGTTGAGACAATGAGCGTTGGATCACTAGGGCAGCAACGCAAAAATTTATGCCTCAGCATGATATTATCTCGGTGTCAAAAGAGAAATAGGAGTCACAAATCCATTCCAGAACAGAAAAAAAGTTTTTTTTTTCGTTTTGTTCCGCTATGACATTCAACTTGGTGAAACTTAGAAAATTGATGGCGCAGACGGACAAAAAATATCAGATTTTCTAACAAGATTTGGATCCAAAGATGCTGCGTCATTTATAGCCCTACCTAAAGTATAATTTAATACCCTCTTGTCATTGACCTATCCGAAGTTCATTTAGTTCCCTCAACAAAATGAAGTCTCATGCAAGTAAGCAAATCACTTTATAGAGAATTTCAGAAAATTTCTTTTTGTCCCACACTTATTTTTCAGAGAAATCTTTAATGATTTTTCATTTTAATGATTTTAAATGCGTCATTTACCGAACATCAACATGTAAAATATTGTACGTAAACGTAAGTTCTTCCAAATTGTTGTTTTGACTCGTAGGATTACAGCATTGGCCTTCGGCTCTTGCAGCAAACTTCCTACGAGTCAAGATAACCACTTTGGAAGCACCTACGTAATGTACTATTATTTTTTTGCAAAAAAAATGTATCACACAAACACAATTATTTGGAACGTTTGGAACTGATTGATAGAAAAATTAAAAATGTTTGCAGTACACTATGATCAGTATCAGTACACAAATTGTGAACCTAAATTTCTTGTTATAAGTTTGTTCGAAATCTGAGTTTGTCCGTCTGCGCATAAAATAATATGCGACGCATGGAATTAAAACTTCGTCCTCTTACGTTTCCGCCTGGGTTACTGTTTCTAGTAAAATTGCAATCACAAGTTTCACAGCAAGATGAATTATATTTTTCATTCCTAGAACGAAAAACTGCTTCTTGGATATTTGGAGAGGTTTCTAAACCGTTTCTTCGGACGGGTTTCTCAATTTTGCCCTTTCGGCAATTTCCAATCCACATATACATAATCAGTAATTTCATACAACAGAAATCCTTCCAACGGGATTCGTATGGGTCCGCGAAGCATATATGTTTCTCTTCGGCAATAATGAATTATGTGTGAAAAAGTAACACCCTGGCCCTGCCTTATGTTCAGCTCTGTAAGTACTTGTAATAAAACATGTTATCTTGTTTAAATGACATTATGGAGCCATTGTGAACGGGTGAGCTCAGTTGTAACGTACTGGCTTTCCACCAAGAATATCTGGTTTCAATCCTGGTGGGAACAAATTCTGTATAGGATTTTTCTTCAATGTACGAAAGTTACGTTCCTAGGCACACCCAGGCTTCATAATTTGGGTTTGTGAATTTGGTGCCGCAACGATTCGTACATAGAAGAGTGACAAATATGTCGTCACCAATTCGATGAATTCTGTGTATAAATATGTGAGTCTGACTTTGGACGGAGATATTAATTAGCAATAGAAGAAATCCTAATGGTAAAATGCGAGCTACCGTTAGGCGTAGTTCGGAATTCACGTTAAGCATGTGGTCCAAAAAATGCCTGCCGGTAAAACACATTGATGGGGCAAAACATTTTAAGCCCTACTGGTTTCCGCCCTAGTACATCATAGATGGCACTAGGTTTGTGTGCAATTTACCACTGACGCAATAAAAACGTTGGTAACGAAAGCATCTCTAAGAAAATCCATGTGAGCAAAAAGCTCAGAAAAAATTGCGGAACTAGTACATAAAAATCCAGCCTATGACCCGGACGGGTTGTAACAGCGGATTATTATTATTATTATGGGGCCATTCAAATAGTGCGCATTCTTAAAAGGACGGATTTTTGACCCCTCCTCCCCCTCCTTGTACGCAAAAATAAATGGAAAATAATTCAAAATGTTTGAAGGGCACAAAAACTGAGAATGAATAATCGTCACTTTAAATCGGGTATAGTCTTAGGAAATTTTGAAGCGTATTCGGTTCAGATGTTGTAAGTTCGGGTCATAAGGTTGAAAAAATATTTCATCACATTTGAACTGCATAACATGAAAGTAGAAAACGAACAAATTCCATGAATAACAAGAAACATACAAAAAGAAAATAGTGTCTTCATTTAAATTTTTTTAACTCTATCAGAAAACTCATATCTACCTCATGTAATAAATTTCTTTCACTGATTCAATATAATCTACTATTGTTACTATAACGGTTAATTCATATACAAATATTTCCCTTGCAACGCTATGAAATATTATTGGGCTACTAAATAATTAGCAATTGTGCAGTAAAAAATGCTTATAAAGTGGTTATCTAAGACCCCAATACACTCGCCGTATTACGTGAGATTACTTAATTGCTTGTGGAACCGAGCCAACTAAATAATTTCTTACAAAGACACGTTATTGATACTAAGCCTCGTTATTAAAATCTTGACGCCAGTAAATATTCTTCTATGCAGTTGATCAGCAATAAGTAAATAATCATAGAAACAACTATTTTTCTTTACCGTGCTCTTTAATTTAAAAATTTCCATGCACTCAACCTTGCTTTTTCATTGAGTTGTTTGATGGTACTGTGTTGAATGATACAATTTTTATGTTACATAATTAACAAAAAGCTCTCGTTTATATATTTTATAAATATATTTTTTCAATTTAATTGCAATGAATTATTGCTCTGTACTTGTAGCTCATCAATTTTTGCATTACTTTTCAGCACGAAATAAAAAAAAATATTTGTGAAATTGACGGTGACGGTCATTTCATTCATGTTTCACCTCAAAAATAGTTCGATTGAAAATAAATTCAAATTAGCGCAATGAATGTTTGAATGTTCTTATAATTTAGCCAATGATGACTTTTATTAGTGTTTACATCGTTTATTTGTAAATAACAGGCTCATTCAACGTATCACACGTTTTATGGTCACTCTGAATATTTATGATTCAAGCTAAGCAATGAAAGTAAGATTTCGCAGATTTTCCTAAGAGGAAATCAATCTTTATTATGCAAGGCTGGGATGAGCGCTGCTCATCATGAGCGCCGCTCATTTTTAAAATTTGCGAGCGGAAGTATGAGCGCCACTCGTTTTTGGCGCTAGCGCTCATTCATCTCTTTTTAAGATAGATACTAATCTTGTGCTCGATTGTCTGGAAATAATGTTCAAAACTCGCATTATGAACTGATACGAATATCTATGGCTATTCAATATGAGGACGAGGAGGCAATGAGGGCCTAAACGAAAAGTAGACGTGAACCTAGTTTGTGGACTTAGTTTACACAAACTTTTGAACGAAGTAACTCAAGTTATCAACAAGAACGTTGATTTTTCTGATATATTTCAAGGTTTTATACCTAATTTGATCTCAGAGGCAAGGTCGTGATGAAAACCTTCTCATTCGCGAAAAAAGATCAAAAGAATGAAATGATTTCTTTTTTCTTTCTTTCTCTTTTGTGAAAAAAGGTTATGAATAGCACAATTACTTATTACTTCTTTTTCATGTGACTTTCTTTAGACGACATAATAACAGAAGATTTGAAAATTGTTGTCCCACAGTAGCGAAAATTATCGAATCTAAAACTTGTTCGAGTTGTAACAAATACTTTGCGAGCATAGTGATGCTCAAAGAGCATCTGTGGAAAAAGCGATGCTGCTTCCAAAAATACGTCCGAAGCAAATCGCCGCTAGTCGAGCAAACGAATTGTTGGCGATTATTGCTCCAGATGAGGTAGAGAAAGAGATACAGAAAAGTGGATGATTCTGATGAGTCAATTTCCGAAATCATAAAATTTAGTTTAACTCAGCAAATTATCCCCGAAGTTTCTATAGAAAAACATATGACCGACATATGAACTTAGTTGGTTCTTTTTTTTATAAAATATTTCTATCTCTTATTTGCCACGTGGTCTCCAAATTTGGAAGGGGGGTTACCCAAGTTGTACGGGGGCGAGGGGTCGAAAATATTGAAAAATTTATTCAGAAATGCATTACGTTATAAGGTGGAGTTGAATGAACAACCAAAATTTTACAAACTAGCTCAAACTAGCCTCACGGCCCGTTACTAATGTCGTTACTAATGATATCGTGATAGCTTCATGCCATTCAGTACAGAACATGTCTGATATGTGGATTTGTACTAGTTGACAGTTTTTTAGTGAATTGAGTAGTGAGCGCAAATCTTGAGCGCTCAGAGTGCGAGCGCGAGCGCCGCTCGTTTTTTGAAGTTTCAAATTTTTCACGAGCGCTGCCAGCCTTGTTATTATGAAGTAAAGCTTTAGGTTGGATTGTCACAATTCTCCACTTTTTTCTTCAATTTAATTTGATTCTGCTGGCGGGAAATCCTAGGGATTTACAGGATAGGGTGGGCTGCCTGAATGCCGCATGTGAGGTGTACGGGATGAAGATAAGTGTGGGAAAAACTAAGGTTATGCATGTCGGCAAATCTCGGAAAGGGATTGCCTGCAGTTTGAATGGGGAGGAGCTGGAGCAGGTGTCTGGACTCAAGTACTTAGAAAGACAGAGAGGATGGCAAGTTAGTTAGAAAATTTGAGGAAAGGAGGAAAATGGGAGTTCAATGAGGTCGCATGTGTTCAAGAACAAGAAATTGAGTAGTGAAACAAAGTTCGCTATCCACAGGTCAATTTTCAGATCGACAATTCTGTATTGTAGTGAGACTGCGGATATCTCGTGCATGATCTGGAGGTTTCTGATCTGAGGGCTGATATGATAGTTCTTAGGAGTATGATGAAGGTTAATCGGAGGGAGCATAGAAGATTATGCAGATTAACGTGCGTACCTGGCAAAGCCTTAACCGCACGGCCCCCATAGGCGTGGAATTGGGATACGCCCAACTAGCGCGAGTATGAAAACTCTACTCAATCGAGACCCTGCATGCATGACCTCTGGGTCGGAGACGAGACCTATCATAATATCTACTGCTTTGATGGAATGGCGCAGTCGCTGATTTTAAAACCACAGCCACCACGTTACAGCACCGTTAGACACCTCAACCATGTTGGGGTCAAGCATCGATGCTGTTGACACTTGAGGGCCCCCCAAACCCGTGGTACCGATATTAGACCCTCGGGTGGGGCTCATAGACACAAGTGACTACTACAGTTGGGAACTTGCATTCCCGGCACTGCTAGCCCTGCTTGGGGCTGTGGGGTCGCCACTCCCCACCTCAATGGTCTTTCTGGGATTGCCCTGGGTTGTCCCAGAAACGTTGCCGAGAGGTGTCCACCCTACAGTGGGATAATCACATTAGGAATGATGACATTAGAGAAAACTTGGGGATTTTGTCAGTGGAAGAGAAAGCAAGAGCTAGTCGTCTACGCTGGTGCGGACTCGTTCAAAAGATCTGTAATAACAGGCTTCCAAAAAGGATCTTAGGTGCACAAGTCCCGGGTGTTAGGTCAAGGGGTAGACCAAGGAGAAGATTTATTGATTCAATTAAATCAGACTTAGAAGTTATGGGCGAACAAACCATCTACTTAGCGGGTGATAGGAGAGCATGGAGGGGGGTGGTACAACTTTTGTAATATCACAGTGTTCTCTATTCCTATGATTCTCCGACTTCTCTCATTTCGCCATTTGAAATAACATACAAAATCAATGAGAAAAGTCGGAGAATCATGGAAATAAAGAGCACGGTGCCATTCCAAATAGCGGGTCATTCTTATTGTGCACAGCTGTAATCTCGATTGTTTGACTTGTTTGATTTGTACTTTTTTCAGTTTTGCAGTAATTGTGGTCACTGGAAAACGTTGCATGTAATACCTAGTTACATATACTTTATCTTACATTCCAAACCACTCATCAAGTATATAATATACTACTACAGAACAACAGTCGACGCACTAGAAGTGAATTCTTCACACATTATATGTATTTTATCGTAATTGAAGTTTGCCGAATTGTTGACTCAGTTGACGATAATGAATTTTGTGATGACTCATGCATATCATTTAGTGGAAACTTTTGACATTGAAAATACCACTGAAAGGATATAACGATAAAATCAAACGAAATATTAGACTAATAACTCGAGACAACCAAAAAAAAAGACTGTCTCTTGAAAGAAATAAATAAACAAACAAATGTCAAATAAATAAAATGCGTCCACTGTATTTCTTCCCAAAATACATACATCATTCACTTTTTTAATCGCAACTCAAAGCTTTTGCACAACAAGATCGATAAAACTTGTTAAGAATTTTACCGCGGCGACGAGGAATCGTTTCATTTCGTGTAATGTCTTGCGTGTTGTTTTATAATTTAATGACGTCAAACACCCAAAATACAATAACGTCGATAAATGAAAATTCGAGAAAACATGTCTAAAAAGTAAACAAGATACGATTGATTCGAACTTGAACAAAAAAAAAAAAGAATTTTCCATGGGTGTAGTAACCTTTTTTAGCACTCTACCTTTTTAAATGTTTTTGAAATTTATTTTTATTTTGTAGAAATATCGATTTTTTGAAATAGTCTTGCATTTTGTAGAAATTTCGATTTTCTTCTAATACATGTGATAGATGTGATAACGAAATGATCCGAACGTATTCCAACCAAACTAATAAAAAAATCTTGTTTCATCGTATGTCATCAATACACATCGTATCCCATATCCAATCTAACATTCGTTGTGAAAAGTATATTTTATGTAAACTTTGGAAAATCAATAAAATCTGGGACATTGCTCTAAAAATGGTGTAGAGAGTAGGTTGCCACAATGTGAGAGAATATTTTATGACTGTGTTATTTTGCTTGCCATCAGCTGATATTGTTTTACTTTATATATCATATCGAAGTACTACATATTGTATATGAGGAGTAAGTTGATGAAATGGACCTAGCGATTCTGGGCGAATAGAGAAATATTTTTATCAATGACGATTGCTTCTGTTTGTGAAACACAGGAGAAGAAAATTTAACTAACGTAATAACTTTGCTGTAATCTGTAATATTTTTCTCCCTTTTATCAGTTTCATAAATACATTGATTTAGGGATTAATTAAAATATTATAAGGAGAACGGTCAAATTGAATTGCATATTGGAGCTACACTGTAAGCAGTTGGAAGATATTCCTACTACGGGATATTCATATTAGGAACGAAGATGTTAGTGAAAATTTAGGGGTTCCGTCAGTGGAAGAAGCGGCAAGGGTTCGAGCACGTTTAAAGGGCTAATTATACATTCGCTGCGCTACATGTCAAATGTAATATGAAAACCCATACATTTGTAACGCCTGAATCATCAGCGAATATTTGCAATCGCAGAATGTGTAATTAGCCCTTAAGAGATGAATCAGAGCTGTGCGCGCTAGTGATTTTTTCTGGCGGCGCTAGCCATTTAAAAACTAGCGGCGCTACCGCTAGTAGCGCTGTTTTTTGGGCCGAAACTAGCTTCAGAACAACATTCAACTAAGGCAGTAATATAATAAAGATAAAGTGTGAAAATAGTTATTTATGACGCAACTGAACTCTTTCTTGCCTGTTTTTGTTATCATATCGAGTGGGTTTTTCCACGGAAAATGCAAACAATGCAATAATAGTATGTTATGCTACAAGAACTGTAAAATGGTATTTCGGTTCGAGGTTTACGACACCGAGAACCGAGAACCGAGATATCATTTTACATTTCGTGTAGCACAAATAGTTTTATGTATCGAGCGACTGAAAGCACGCTTGCTCTACTGTAAAGTGGACTTTACAGTAGAGAGGTATATATAAAAGATTTTAACTTGTAGGAGGTCGGTATGTTGTGGCTGCGGAACAACATAGTAGTTCACTAAATGCAACTTTAATATGTCGTTCCTAGGTCATTAAGCGAACACGACAATAATGAAAAAATTTCGCGCATTACAATCACTAGCGACTATAATGAATGAACAAGGTCATAATATTATATTGTAGCAGCTTAGCAACACATAAGGCTGTAAAGCGAATGAACGAATGAAAATACTATTGCGTGTGTGTGTTTATTGTTTTATCACATTCGTGCCTATAATAAGCCAATTATTGCACTAATAATGGAACTATAATCGGCCTATTGTAGTCGACTTTCTTGTTAAAAGTAGGGTTGTAATGACGCTATTAAACGCGGTTCTTTAATGATGACATAGGCTACACTGAAACAATACGAATGAATGAGAATGAAACGTGTGTTGTTATGACAAACGCATACTAAATCGAAAAATCAATCTAGACGACATTTTTTGCAACAAATTCGATGAGTTTTGATCTTTGATTTATGTTAATTTCATAACGCCCCTTGAAATTTCACCCCACCTCGACTATAATTACGCAATTATTCCCCTTGTATTATAATATACTATTAAATTATGTTTTTTTATGAATTTCAAAGTGTAAGTCGAAAACTCTTTCTTTTTCTCCTAAAAGGTCGCCTGAGTGTTATGAGTGAAAATATGACGAAAGTCAGCTTTTTAGTGAATTGACCTGTTGACCTTGGGGTAGACCAAGCAGAAAATTTATAAATTCGGTTATATCTGATTTAGAAGTTAGGGGACTTTCACTGGACGAACAAACCATCTCCTTGGCGGGTGATATGAGGGCAAGGAGGAGGGAGGTATACCTTACTAGAGCTGCGAAATAAGACCTCACACTAAAAGTATCTAATGGTCTATAAAGTGTGATGATGCTGATGACAATCAATTTTTCATTAATTACGTTTTCGCGCCCATGCCATTGTACTTTATTTGGATGAATTAGCCTTTCTATAATAAAATTTGTCTGAAAACATACATGAATGGCGTTTTTGTCATTTTATAAAATCAATTCAAATTTCACATTAAAATTATTCGCACGAATATACTCACATTAAGCGCCAGTGGAAAACTAACGCAAAACTATGATTTCAACTGCAAACTGACAAGGGTGGACGAGGAGTGATAGAGATATCAAAGCAGAAACCGGTTAAACAAATGTTTAGAAAAGATTAGAAAAGCAGGTCAGGAAGCGGTACAACATTTTCTGGTTGACGAATAAGGACATTAGACGTAGCGGTGAAAAAGAGGGCTGTGGTAGCATTTTGGGTGAAGTACAAGTAAGTGTTAAGTATTGAAAACCTGGTGGGATTACTTCCAACTTCTATTTGATTCTGTCAATCCGGAGTTGAAATATTTGGATAGCATTTTCTCAGAGGATGTGAAACACAGTAGAGGTCGCATGTGTTCAACAAAATGGAATTAAGTCACGGCACAAAATTAGCTATTCACAGGTTAGGCCAATGATTTTATGTGGTAGTGAAAGTTGGATGGACTGCGGATACCTCCTGCCTGACTTGGAGGTTTCTGATATGAGGGTCCTTAGAAGCATAGCAACGGTTAGTAGAAGTGAGCAGTGGGAGGCCAAGGAGAAGGCTTATAGACTCAATTAAGTCAGATTTGGAAGTTAGGGGACGGCGATCAAACCGTATCCATGGCAGAAGACTGGAGGGTATACGTGGGATGGTGGTCCATGATCTGATCACCGGGTTACAGTGTAAAGAGTCTATAAAGTTTGATGGTGATGATGATGCTGATGAGAAACATATAGAACATAGTGGCCGTCATTAAAAATATATACAAACTTCCATGTGAAAACTTAATTAAAAAGTTTGCATTCAAAAGGCAGGAACTTGTAGAGCCACAGAAACTTCGTATGAAAGTCTAGTTTGTCCAATTTGACGTTTAAATAAACATATAAAGCAATTCTGTGAAAGTTCGCTACTGCTTTTTTATACAACAAACAGCAGTAGTTATTGCTGACTTACCTTTTTTCTCAATTGTTGTCAGAGGTACTTCTGTGAAGTAATCATTTACCTGAAACATAAAAAAAAATCAATATTCACTTTACATAAGAGAAAGAGAGATCAAGCGCCACATGCGTTATACAATGAAAACATTTACTGACAAAACAAGTCCCCAATAATTGTTTGAGTCGCGTAGGCTCGATATTGTTTTAGCTTAACCGTAATTTACGACATGTCATGTGTCGGTCCAAGGCCCAACTACAGCTTAAACTAAATGGACGTACAATTCTTTTAGCAGATTACATGAAAAATAGTTTATGCGCAGACGCACAAAAACGTCAGATTTTGTCGCAGCATTTGGACCCTAAAAGACGTCTTTTAGGATTGGTTTAGGAATTTCGAATAATTTGTCCTGCCGTTTATTGTTCTGGGTCATAACCATAACTTAACAAAGGAAATGAAACGACTTTTATGTAAACTATGAACTGTGTTTTAATTCGAAATGTTCAAAAAGTCTACAAGTTTACTAATGTCCAAGTGAATGTTTTTTATTTTATTCAAAATCTGACTTTTTTTATCAGTCTGCGCATAAAATAGTAATGGACTCACATATAGTACACATCATCCCACATGGGTCCAAGTCAACTGTTTTAATCCCTAGTGATGTAACGCACTATTATTCAATGTTTATGGGTATAGGGAACAGGGACAAAATAAGTATTTTCTTGCCGGGCCAAGGATATCTTATTTTCTCACCCCATTTAATAATAAACCATTGAAATGGTATAAGAAAGTAGCGGTAGAATTATTTTCTTGACTCGAGAGACTTTTAGTTGTTTGAACCAGGGGCTATTTTTGAGAAATTTTTTTAAAATTTTCTCAAATTTTCTACGGCTTACGAATGAGTCTTTTGAAATGTTTCTTCCAAAAGTTTATGTAGAGATTCATTTGAAAAGCCACTCGATAAATCTATATTGTAATTCCCGTTGAGGATTAAATAGTCAAATTTAAACATAAACATTTTATGTGACAATAGTACAACTTTTTAGTTTCACAGTTTTTTCTTAAACAAAATGTATTGTAACGTTCTAATAAATCGGAAACTTAGTAGTTAGTTTGTCAATTCAGTCAATGAAAAGAGTCTAACAACTTATTCTTAATTTTGTTTGCAAGAAATTGTTACAAATACCAATTTGTTTTTATATAAAATCATTTACAAAAATGGGTCAACCATCAACCTCACAAGAATTAAGAGAAAATAACGAAACTCTTTTGCTTGAACTGACCTGATTAGAAATTTGAATCAGGCTTAGCCTTTGGCTCAGGTTCGGTCAAATGTCAGATTTGACTTTTATTTAACCAAATTTGAATCAGATTATGCCAAATTTGGCTCAGATTCAAGTCCGACTTCCCTTAGTTTGACTCAGATTTTGCCTAATTTGACTCAGATTTGGCCTAATTTGACTTAGATTTGGCCTAATTTGACTTAGATTTGGCCTAATTTGACTCAAATTTGGCCTTATTTGACTCAGATTTAGCCTAATTGGACTCAGATTTGGCCTAATTTGACTCAAATTTGACCTTATTTGACGCAGATTTGGCCTAAGTTCAAAACGTTCACTTTGACAACTGTCGAAAAACGTTCACAGACAGACAGCCAGAGCAATCACATAAAGTAGCTACCGCTACTTATTAATAATGGCGGGTTACGGCTTATATCATTACTTTGACTAGTTTCACTGTTTCATGATTCTTCTTAGTGAGATCCATTAGTTAGCGACATGTTTTTACGACGCCGTGCCTATGGTAAGCTGTGATACAAACCTAATGCTGCCTATGTGCCTCCTTCCTTTGTGTTCGTTTACACGAACCTAAATTTAAAATTAAAATCTAAAATTTGAATGACCCGTATGGAAGAATTCAAATTCGTGATTATAGTGATATGATCAAACTGCTGAAGTGAGACGAAGTCATTTCGCAATCCGCATTGGGATGCAAACATTCATTGTTCGAGCAGAATATACCTTAAAATAATTAAATTTGAAGCTAATAACAAATATTACAATTGAATTCAAAAATTGATTAAATCATTACAAAACAAACTGTGCCACTATACAACACTTATATAGGTAGGTATCGATAGGTTTTTCTTTTCTATTACACTATTGTAAAGTTAATATTCATTATTGCAACACTAACTTCACAACTTAACAATAAGCTCATAAAAATTGACGAATTGTTGTCGGCGACCTTGAAATAAATTTAATTTTATTTAGCTTAAATATGCCATGTCATATCGCATTTAACAATATTCATTGCTAAAAATGAAAAAAAAAAAGATATTTTATGTTTGATTTGAAATAACGACAATTTTCGCCTACGTCGCGTCGATGACCAGGGGTCTTTGATAACAAAATAAATAATATTCATCCTGAAGTTCACTATTGCCGAGCAATGTAACATCGTATCTTTACTCAATTCAGCAGATGTTTACGACTCTGAAAATGCCAATAGGGGAGGACGGATGTAGATCAGAGTGGGTGGAACCTTTCCTGCACCTAAGCCTTAGATGAGCCTGTTGTGCATCCTCACGTTACATTAAATTCTTTTAGACTTGTTGATGAATTTGAGGATATTTGCTGGAGCGATGCTCCAAATGGAAATTGTAATTGATAGTGTACGATCCTAGATGTAATGCTCTTGACTTAATATAAGCCGAATATCTACTTTCATTGACAAATGATTTTCAAAAGAAATTAGGAAATTTTTTGAGAATTTTCTTTACCTCTTTTGCTGGACTTTCAAGTATTTCGAACAAATTTTTTGGATTGTCTTTGAATATAAGAATTTTTCGATAGTTTGCAAAAATTTTCATTCTGTTTTCTAAGATCTTTTTCGGCTGACAGAAGATTTCCCAGTTCATCCGCAGCTACAAAAATGGATTGGACCATTTGGAAAACTTTCTTCCCCTCTAGCCAAAACTTGGCACGTCTGAATACATCTTTTTGATGTACACAGAATACGTGTCGAACTTGCATGAGTATGTGCGCAGCGTGTACTTGGTTCACACTATACTACAGCAACAAAGCCAATTGTAGGAGATGTGAGCATTTTCTATGTACATACATTAAACAAGAGCAAATTTGGTTACACTCAGTTAGACTCAGTTGGCAAACTCAGCGCCACTATATTCGAGGATAAACACAGTCACACAATAAAAATTTGTTGTAAAAATGAGTTTTGTATAAAAAAACTCAACTCCTCCAAAAAGAAAAATAGAATATTACAGTAGATGCGTCGGAAATCATTCATTACATGAGTGGTCATATTTGTTACGAGCCGAACTCAAAGTTTTGACAAGTGCGGACTGCACGCGTCAAAGTAACAGTTTCCTAAGTGAATTGCTTAAAAACACACGAGTGAGTTGGCGAGTTCCATGGAAGTATGGGTCAAAGGCCTCTCCTTAGTGCTCTAGGTCGGTTTTAAGATCAAGTCTTTTTGCAACATCTCGTCTGTTTGCCACATCTATCCTAATGCGTCCCTTGCATATTTTTTTGTCATATAATGTCTTTTCCTAGAATATAGGGTCCCAGATTTTAAAGAAGTTCGACCTGCGTTCAGTGTTGTAAGGCAGAAGAACTTTTCAAGTTTTCCCATAAGAAAAACTAGAATTTACACAGATTTTAAAGTTTTCAAGCTTATTGAAAATTAATTGTTTTTGTGCTTTGCGATAAGAAATGATCGATTGAATGATTTGTCGTTATTGCAGCTTAGTATAAACGCTGATTAAAAATTTGATTGCTGTTCGAGCTACAGAAGAGAAATAGTTATTATTTACTAAATATTTATTCGTTTTTTATTATGTGCTCCTGGTGTGTGGTCTAGGCCTATCAATTTTTAAGAAATTTGGAAAATTGAGCGTTTGTTCGTTGAAAATATCTGTTTTTTTATATATGACAGTTTTCATCTTTTCAAAGTCATTCACAGATCAAAAAAATTGGGAATTGTACAACAGTCATGCCACCATCGGTGGAAAAATTTTGGTTCGCGGGAAATTAGGTCTTTTTATAATTACAGAACGGGAAATGAGTAGTGAAGGGAACATAATGGGAAATGACTAGTGAACGGGAAATAATGGGAAATGATTAGAAACGGGAAGTAATGGCTAATGGCTAAGAACGGGAAGTGTCTAGCGAACGGGAAATAGTAAGAAATGACTCAGAACGGGAAATAAAATGGAGATTATTATGAACGGGAAATAATAGAAAGTGACTATGAACGGGAAATGACCAGTAAACGGGAAATAATGAGAAATGACTATGAACAGGAAATGACTACTGAACGGGAAATAATGGGAAATGACTAGTGAACAAGAAATAATGGGAAATGACTATTGAACGGGAAATAATTGGCAGTCGGCGGGAAATTGTTAAGAACGGGAAGTTGGCAGTCGGCGGGATACTATTAAGAACGGTAAGTGGAACATGGACAGTCGGCGAAAAATTTATTAAAAAAGTGAAGTTGGGAAATTATTAAGAACAAGTTCTCAGTCGATGAGAAATTGTGTGAATAATTAATTTCAGTTTATTTTGCTTGTTTACAAATTGTTTTTCAAAAATAATTCAGTTTTGGGAAGCAAAAGTAACATAATTCGTAGTTGTTGTGTCGCGTGAGCTGCAAACCTCGCACTAGGCTGAAATGTTTTCCTTTCGTCCCTTATGATCCAAATAACTATTTGTGAAAATTACAACTGTTTAGTAAATATCGAAGTACCGATTGTAGCCGCCACATCTCTGAATTGTCTCTAGAACCAATTTCGATATTTTTTGTAGTATGCTAATCTGCTAGTAATTTTTAATTTGTTTCCTCCTGTCATTGTATAAATCTTGAAGGATTCTCCCCCTATCAGCTTATATAGACTCAGAAGAAAAATGTTCAAGTAGATACGTAATATACTATCAGTCTATTAGTCTTATATTCTCAATGTTATAAAACACTAAGTATATAAATATATGCTTTCCAAAATATTTAAATGTCACAATATAAATGGATTTGAGTGTATAGCGACAACAACAAAAAACGATTTGTGCGTAGGTCGTTGTATGGTTTATTACAGTCTATATTTTCATTTACGAAAAGATGTTTGTCAGTGTCACGCCATGAAATTGTATCGGTTTTATACTAATATAATATTATACAAAATGAATAAACACAAACCATACTACGTTTAGAAATATAAACGATAATAACAAAAATGAAAATCATACGTAAAGAAATGATAACGCACATAGAACAGCAACGGATGGGTACCAAGTAGCTACCTATACTTCTCGATATTAAATAGTTTTGAGAAAATAATATTTGAAAACGTTGTAATGCATTTGAGAAATTGAAAATGTAAGAAAACGGGTAAAGAATGCAATTGACTGTAACAGCTCGGATCGAACCGATTGGAAAGGAAATGTCATGTCATATTTGCACGATTAGGCGAACTGGAGTATATAACTTTAAGAGAATTTCAAAATAGTTAGATATAAAATTGAAAGTTATGTGAGTCTCCGGCGCGGAGATTGTGAGCAGTGGAATTGCTTTGGGCAGTAGGAGCTTTGAATCAGGTGAAGAACGTGGATGTGAGCAACCTCCGGACGGGGGTGAGATTTTCGTCCATTGTTCACTCTTCATGTTCTTCATGGTTATCATTCTCGACGCCGTGGACATTTTCAACCAAATTGAATTTCAAAAAAGTATAGTTATGACTTTCACGAAGACGTTTTGAATAAAAAAAACCTCAATCCAAAAAATTATTGTATCCTGGACTGCCCAGATCAGTGAGATAAAGGATATCCATCACCTTACATAAACTAACAAATTAAAGTGCCATAGCTTCGCTATAGCGACTCGTAGATTGGTGATAATCGGTGGTAACTCATGCCTCAATTAAGTATAGAAGTAGTATGCTCTTGTGAAGCCAGCGCCGAGCAAAAACGAAACAACATAAGGGACTGGCAATTTAATAGCTTATTATTGTTGTCCACTTAACGTCAAAAACAAAGCTCGAAGCCGAGAATAGTACATTACATCACAAGGATCTAAAACGGTGCATTCAGACCCAGGTGGTAAAAAGGCCAAATCCGAGGAGGGCCTTTTTACCACCGCGGTCTAAATTAGCACCGTTTTAGCTCCAAGTGATGTATACTATTTTTCGCGCAGACGGACAAAATGCCAAATTCCGAACAGAAACACTCGACAAATTTTGCATGAAAATATTACATCATGATCATAGCAAGTGTGCGATTGATTTTTTCATATTAATCATTTGACTTTTGTTCATGTAAACATAAAGAAGTTTCGTATCGGATTTCAAAATTTAAAGCAATATGTGTGTGTATTTTATGCAAAGTGTTTGTGAAGTGAAGAAAAACAATTATCATAGGCTCAGTGCACAGCATTGATAGATGTTACCTTGACTATGATGTTTTCATTTTTTTGTCAGCAGTGAAAGGTGGGAAGAAAAGTCGTTTCTTCCCGCTTGTCGTTTTCGGTTTTGGTCTAAAAGAATTGGCACATTGAGTTAGCGCTGAGTATTTTTGACGAGGGGTGACGCACTTCTGCGTTTTATGGAATAAATGGAATAAATATTGGAATAAATGATAATTTTTTCAAATTCATCAAAACCTCAAATAGACTTGATTTTGATGGCAACGCACACAACAAACCATACTAATGTGTCAAAAAGTGAAAAAACCCACTTTTGAAAACTAAAAAGAATTTTTGTTGAAAAATGGAATAAATAAATTTATTCCATTTATTCCAAACAAAAATAAAATTTAATCTCAAGACGGTTTAATTGCTTTATAATTTGTGCAAACCTTTTTTTGAACTTATTTGTCTAACTTGTGATGTGTTTGGTTCAGATATTTCGCAAAAACAACAAAAAAATTTTTGGGAATAAATGGAAAAAAAGAATAAATGGAATAAATAAAGTGCGTCACCCCTCAATTTTTGTTCTTTTTTAAACGCTGATGCTCAATTTCTCATGAGTTACTACTTTTTTAATTTTATTTATTGTATACGTGATGATAAGTCGATATTTACTGTCTTTTCTTTGATTGTATTCGTAACGATAAACGAGTAATTACCGTCCGCACTTATCCGCCTAAAGGAATAAATTACGTCTCCTAAAACGTTCGTCTCAGTATAATGTGCGTGTATGTGTCAGTTTTCAAACTTCAAACGCAGGTTGAACAACGTCGAGTCAATTTTTCTAGACGAAGACAAGCAATATTCAACGTCAAATCCCGCCGAGATTGTTAACAAGTTCGGGAACCTTTTTCTCAAGAACCACCACCCCACGATCAACGACACTAACGACCTCGACTCTATCGTACAAGACTCTGATCAAGTGCGAGCTAACATCGAAAATGAAGAGGAACGGGACACTATCGACAGATGCCTTCCTATTGAGAATCGATGTTTCCTCACATCCGTTGAAGAGGTCACCGAAATCATCTTATCTCGAGAGAATAAGATTTCGTTCGGTGATGACAATATGCCAATAACAATTCTCAAAAGATTATCGTTCGACAACCTAATCAAAATCACAATAATTTTCAATCAGCTGCCAGCCTCAGCGATTTTTCCGAAAGTTTGGAAACACGCCATCGGATGTCAAATCCTAAAACCAGGGAAAGACTCTTCTTACATTGCAAACTGGAGACCAATCTCGCTGCTGACTTCAATCTCCAAAATTTTCGAATTAATCCTAAAGAGGCGACTACGCAAGCATTTTGTCTCCAACGACCATTTTGGCTTCCGTGCCAAACGCTCAACCCTTCACGCACTCGCTAAGTTCCAGAACAGCATCGCCAATGGGCTAAACGACGGAAACATCACAAATGCAATTCTTTTAGATGTTCGTGCCGCTTTCGATACTGTATGGCACAACAGTCTAGTTCATAAACTCATCAAATACAAATGCTCACCGCTGCTGTGTCAAATGATCAAAAGTTTCCTAACTGATCGTTTCATGTCTGTCAAATTGAATGGTCTGCTATCGAACCGATTAGCCATTCCAAGGAAGCTGCATCTCCGATTTTTTATTCCTGGTTTACGTAAACGACACGCCTACACATCCTGGCATACATAAATCCCAATTTGCTGACGACTCGCTGTTCCACCGTACACATAAGAATACCAAACTTGCTGAACAAACTTTCACCTCATACTTACGGCGCATTCACGAATATTTCAAGTGCTGGAAACTGAATCTTTGCGAAAAGAAAAGCCAAATGCTAAACACGAGCCATAAATTGCGCTCAAATGCTAAGAAGATGAATATCACAATAACCGGAGAAAATATAAAAAATGTCAGCAACATGCGGTATTTGGGCCAATGGTTTTCGAGAAACGCATCATCTAAACATCACATCCATAAAACCATCCAAAACACCAACATAGCAAACAGCAAACTACGAAGCTCTCGAATCTCCTCCGATATAGAAACC
Source organism: Pseudolycoriella hygida (assembly GCA_029228625.1). Classification (NCBI taxonomy): domain Eukaryota; kingdom Metazoa; phylum Arthropoda; class Insecta; order Diptera; family Sciaridae; genus Pseudolycoriella; species Pseudolycoriella hygida. Next base: position 9,542,485 of record CM055406.1, on the reverse strand, counting down.
ATGTTTTATAAAAATATCATCCGACCAATCATGTGCTACGCAGCTCCGATTTGGGCCAACCCTTCTTTCACTTCTTCCGTACAAATGGAAAGATTAAGGCTTGCTGAGAGGAAAATTTTACGTTCCACCACAAACACCAAACGCGAACGAGGCTGCTATCGCTATGCAAACAACTCTTTGCTGTAGGCTAAAACCAGAAGAGTGGACCGTTTTATTACTGACCAAGCCTTAGGCTTCATCCATCGCTGTGCGGCTAATCAAGACGATGACACCATCAAACACATCGCACACACACAACAGCAAGCTGACTCGAAATACCTTCCGGTATTCTTTTGGTCAAAATGGCGCGACAATAGAACGCTTTTCAGCAGCAACGACGAGCTTCACATCTTTGACAAGAGCCGTCGCGACCCATCGCTATCCGTATACAGCAAAAATCAGTGATTCGTTTCTCGCCATATAGGGATTCCGTGTTTCCCTAACGTTCCCGGTAGAGCTATTTTTCTTTCATTCCATGATCTCTCTTTTTGCTTTTACGAGCGGTGTTTCAGTTTTCGTTTAATTAACGGCGTAGAGTAATTTTATCGTTTTTCTTAATGTTCATTTGCTATGCTTTGTAATGGGTCTCTCGACTCAATAAAGTAGTATGTCCTCTTGACGTCCATTTAAATAATTTGTCTCGATTTATGTATATGTTCGGTTAAACAAATAAAGAAAATAAAAAAAAAAAACATATCAACACAATGACAATAAAATATTGTACTGTCATCGACTACATGATCTAACATAACGTTCTCGTGTATATTACACACATACTTGCTCGCATTCGCTCGCGCGTAGTTTGTAATATACACTTGAACATTAATGTTCGACTTTCCAGTCGATGATAATAAATATATATCATCGATTAAAATCAGAAGTTTATTTACAAACCAGTTTATTACAAAAATATAAAAAAAAAACAAATATTTGTAAATATTTTGATACTTCACAGTATTGTCTACTACTATTGTCAAATCATAATACACACACGGAAATATTATAATCATATTGCTATGTCCAATTTCAATGTCATCACCTATAGCTGCGAATTACAATTTGAAACTCATGTTTTTCGAAGACTGCGTTTTATCGTTTTATGTTGCAGTTAGCAGTCACGAATATTTCTTGTTGCGATGGTATTTATTACTCTAGACAGTGGAATTTATCTCTCATAACGGGCAAATACTGACATTAAAGTATCATTTGTTGTCCAAAATAACTTCATCGCGTGTACGATGAATTTAATAACCTGCATTTTTCATAAAAACCCGTACACAGCTAAACAAGAACCGGTGCCATGAATGGTCGTTTCAGAACACCCGCCTAAACACAAGGTAATAACCCCAAAAAACAAACAACCATTAAAGCAGCCAGCACCTATCCCAAAGTATTCTTTTTAAGAAATGCAAAAGAATAATAATTTAATAGCATGCAATCGCCAAATGATACTTAAACTATAGAGCAACATTTTTATAAGGTTTCGATACTCATATTGAATTTATCGATTTTTGTTTATGTAGGTAGAGTACATTTTATGTGGAGTACCTACAATCACAACAACAATTATATTATGCATGTAATACCAACGAGTAGTTAAAAATAATCATCGACCCCAGAAAGGAATCACTGCTGTGATCTGAGTTTTGCAATAAGTTGCATTGAATGTTCCAAACTCTCCAGAATTTGAATTAACACATAACAAAACACACGGTTCCCTAATGAACTTTTGTTAAATTACTGGCAATGTCCTTATCAAATTACTCTGGAAATTGCGTGCAAAGGAATATTTAAAACCCATCATGAGCACCAGTGCTAAAAAAAACCCTTCTAACTCTCAATAAATCCCAGATCTGTGGCCGGTACCTGCCCTGAGAAGAGGAGTGGGACCCATGCTTAAATGGCCGAAAAATTGTTTGGGCTCCTAACGAGAAGATTCGGTTATAACTCCCCTCACAATCTCGCATAGATATTTGTGCTCCCCATATCTGTGTTTGTGGAACGAAGGTTACTAGTAAAGGTAGACACGGCCTAAAATGCGAGAAAAGCGCTGGAAGGTGGTCAAGACATTCAGAACTCAACAGCATCATTTAAACGAGCACTCACCACTGTTGACGTACCAGCCAGATTGCAACCACCGAGAGGATGGAAAAAGGGTTGACGGAATAAGTTTGATACCTTGGTACAAAGGGAATACGCTGGTGTAGGACGCTACTTGCACCGACACGTAGGCTTCCAGCAATGTTGTCAGAAAGTGTCGGAAAGTCTTAGAAAGTTACCAGCAAGTGTCAGAAAGTTGTCAGCAAGTGTCAGAACGTTGTCAGCAAGTGTCAGAAAGTTGTCAGCAAGTGTTCGAAAGTTGTCAGCAAGTGTCAGAAAGTCTCAGAAAGTTGTCAGCAAATCTTAGAAAAATGTAAGCAAGTGTCAGAAAGTCTCAACAAGTTGTCAGTAAGTGTCAGACAGCACCAAAACAGCAGGGAAAGCGGCGGATGACAGGCTAAACGGAAAGAATCAAAGTACAGGACGCAATTATCATTTTGTTCCGTTCTCAGTAGAAACAATGGGACCGTGGTGTCAGGAAGCAATTAAATTTTTGGAAGAATTGGAGGATATGATCGAACAGAAGACTGACGAGCCAAGATCAAAAAATTTCCTCATGCAGCGTATAAGTATAGCCATACAGAAGGGAAACGCGGCAGCAGTAATGGGATGCTTCGAACCCAGTGACAACATGGAGGAAGTCTTTTATCCGTGATTTTTATTTATGTGATCTTTGTAATTGTTCGCTTTAAAGATACATTCCTCCTTTTACGAAACGGTCGGACACACCCCTGGCCCTAAAAAAGAGTGTTTTTTTTTTCTGGTGATCAAAAATGAATTTCTTGGTGATCAGTTAAACATATGCCATAAATAATTTTCCAATCTCGCACATTAGCCCCCTCCTAAACTTCCTTCAAACCTACATCGAACCTAGCCTATTCATGCAATTTACGAAATATCGCGAGTAAGGCTTACCCTGTGAACGCTACATACTGAACCTTTTGGACCGATTTGCAAAACAATTTTTGTTCGCTTGCTGTTATTAATTCCGCTGTACCACATCAAATTTAGCTGAAAAATCAATTAAGTTTTCATTGGTCTTGTGCTCCGGTAAAATTGTACAAGATGCACGAAATTCCAAATTTTCTTCTTCTTTCACTTGTGTTAATGCGTACGAAATGAGAACAGACATGCTTTTTTCGTTGTTATGTTAGCATAAGCATAGGTCTGTTCTCGTTTCGTACACAAGCGGAAGAAGAAGAAGAACACGCATATTTCGAGCATCTTGAACAATTTTCCGGGAGCGCGCGAAAATATAAAAATAGATTGCTTTTCCGGGCTAATATAATATACTGTAGAGGAGTTTGTATTTTTGTGAATTGTTCATTTAAAATAATGGTACGTGTACGAAGAAACCATTTGTTTTTAATGCGATCCTGATTTTATATTGACGTTCAAAATTTTGTTTGTTGAAAAAACCCGCTTGTTTTTATCGTTTTTTTTTTCACCAATAAACATAACTAACAATTGCTCATACTCAGATTTCGGATAAAGCCCATAGGTTTTCAAGTTGCTTTTTACGACAAAATGATCCCATACTATAGTATTCTTCTAACAAGTAATTTATTTGTATAAATTAAACTTTATTTTTCGAGTTTGAGAAGTTAAAATTACGATTGCGATTTTTGGCAATCAATTCTTATTTTCCTTATACAAAATATATTAAATAACGATCGGTTAATTACATGCCATTCCAGACTGAGAAAATGGTCGCGCACTTTTTTAAATGAATTTTGCCCATTTTTCCAGCTTTTTCTCTTTATCGCAGAGAAAATGTCTTACCGTTTGTGAGGATAACCTATTTTACTTGTCTAGATCGGAAATTCAATACACTCAATTGTTCGAGAAGCAACCTATACCCCAAAGCATCCCAATAAAATTATTAAAATAATTGATTTTCACCAAAAATGAATAAGTGTGAACCATAGAAAGCGCCTTAATTTATATATTTCCTAATTTATGAATTCATGACGCAAAAGATAGCGGAAGCGAACCGTTTAAACATTATTTACTTGTTATTCTATTCTGTTTTTATCATTGAAAAATTCGATATATTTGCAAGCATATCGGTATCTTGGCATTTCTCAGCTTAACGTGTCTTGAGTACATATTACACTCAGCTCGCTTTATTTATGCGCATTTAAGAAATTTTTTAATTTTCATGAAAAGTTACAATGCGACTGAAAGGCATCATCCGTCACAAATTCAGTTCAACGGTATTTGTCGCAAACACAACATGGAAAAGATAAAATTCAAAATTCATTTAAATGACTGTAAATAAAATGAGTTGACTGTAAGAGAACGAGAAAAATTATGAATATCTTCAAATTAATTAACAGTCAGCCAAATGTTATTTACAAATTAGCATGTTTAATATTTGCAGCTAGCGTGAAAACATACAGGTTTATCTTACTATTTTTCTTGTAATAGAATGACATACTTTGGGAGTGGAATTGGAGCAAAAAATTGTTTTGAAGTGCTGCACATACATACATAGATGGCAGCTTTCAGCTCCAAGTATTCAGTGAAAACATTACTTGCTAATGGATTTGCGATGAAACAACGTAAATGTATTAATAAATTTTAACGCCAATTTTACAAACGACAGTAATCAGAGGTTCGTACCGCTGTGGCAGAGAGTTTCGGAGTGAAGCCTTAAATACGCTCATGCCACACTTCGCCGACGCCGTTAGAAATTTGTCCACGCTACTGCCTCTACTTGTTAGATTTAATTTTAATATTTATATTTATAAATAAGTTACATTCCGTTCTTTGAAAATCGAAAAATTGAAAAAAGTATGTATTTTGTTTCTATAGGTTAAGCGAGATTAGTTACGTATCTAACTTCGGTTCGGAACTCATGTTGAGGGAGAGCTATGCGAAAATGTTTTATCGAAAACAGGAAAACTACATTATTTTTTCTTCTTTTAGCGAAAAAAATATAATTTCTGCCGTAATTTGCATAAGAAACTTATTGATGACATTTTGAGAGAGAATTTCATATATTTTCTCTCTCAAAATGACATCACTAAGTTTCTTATGCAAATTACGGCATTTAGCTTGTGATGGGAGCGAGAAAGGAATGATTTCTATTCGACAGGTGTCGTCAATGGTCCGTTCTGAAGTGGTCGAATGCGTTAAATTTTAAATATTTTGCCGCTGTATTATAAAGACGAAGTCGTGAGAAACAGTTATTTACACACCCATAGAGTGTTCCAGAGCTAACTGTGAAATATCGAACAAAACAAAGAGGCGGAGTTCGGGGTCTGCTATCATGAAATTGCTTTGTGTTACTTTGACAGCGGACCCCAAACCCCGTCTTTTTGCTTCGTTCAATATTTTACAGTTAGCTCTACTGAAAAATTTCATTGAAACTGACATGAAAAGTAGCCTAAAGAGAAAGAAAAATATCAATTTTAAAGTCTACTTTCGCTCCTCGACATTTTTTTACTTTCGGCTCTGAAATGAAGCGTGTAAGACGTCATTCGGAAAAGTACTTTCGGCTCTCCTTGAGACGTAGATAAGTATTTCATGTGTCGGGTGTAATTTTATCCATTTAAATAGAGTGGAAAGATTGCATTTTGTTTACAATTTGCCTGGAGCCAAAATTGAAGTTTTCGTTCTAAAGGTGGGGAGAAAACAGTGAAATTGTACAAGAGCGAAAGTTTGGAAAAACAGAGCGAGGGCCGTAATTCGCTCGAGTTGGAACTCACTTTTCTGCACGAGAGTGATGACATCATCATCATCAAACTTTATAGACCATTATTACCTTTCGGTGTGAGGTCTTTATGCCACAACCCCAGAACGGTGGACTATCGTCCTCCATGCCCTTCTATCGCCTGCCAAGGAGATGGTTTGTTCGCCCAGAGAAAGCCCCTAACTTCTAAATCTGATTTAATTGAATCTATAAGCCTTTTCCTTGGTCTACCCCTCGGCCTAACACCCGGGACTTGTGCATCCAAAATCCTTTTCGGTAGCCTGCTATTACCCATCCTTTGAATGTGCCCGAACCAGCGCAGACGACTGGCCCCTGCCGCCCCTTCCACTGAAGAAATCCCTAAATTTTCCCTAATGTCGTCGTTCCTGATATGATTATCCCACTGCTCCCTCCTATTAACTTTCGCTATATTCCTAAGAACCCTCATATCAGAAAC
>CM055406.1:9523614-9535692 GCA_029228625.1 Pseudolycoriella hygida | reverse complement strand
AAATTTTATGTAGCAGAGAAGCGTTTAGGTGTGGCCAACAAATATAAATTCGTCAATGTTGACAAGTACGGCAAGAAGCTACTGGTTTGGCAGGCGATTTGTGGATGTGGTCGGAAGAGCAAGTCTTTCGTTACATCGTCTACTTTGAAGTCAGATTCTTACATCACGGAATGTCTCCAAAAACGATTGCTCCCCTTTATCAAAGGGCATAAAGGCAAAGTAATGTTTTGGCCCGATCTGGCTTCTTGTCATTACTCCAACGCTACGTTGAATTGGTACAAGACCAACCATGTACAAATTATCCCGAAAGAGATGAATCCAGCGAACTGTCCCGAATTTCGTCCCATTGAGCAATTTTGGGCAATTGGCAAAAGAAATATGAAGAAGACACGAGCAGCCATCAAGGACACCAATTCAATGAAATTTTATTGGGATAAGTCGGTTAGTCTAATCAAAGGAACGACTGTGCGCCGTATGATGAGTGGTATCAAAGGAAAGGTGCGGGATTTCATCCGTACTGGCGAGCTTGCTGTATGACTTTATGTGGAAGTACAAAGTAAATATATATGCTTTCGAAGGATGACAAAAGTTTTCATTGAAATGAATCCGGTTAATAGAAACATCCAACTTGAGTCGTCCGGATTTTTTCGTAATCATACCTTAGCCTTGACCTGATATACAATAGAATGTCTTGGTAGATTCTATAAGGATGCGTTGGAATATTATATGTAAATTTGTGGCACAAGAAGAAAACACGAGTGTGTTTTTAAGCAACAAGCTTTGGATACTGTTATTTTGACAAGTGTAACACGAGTTAAAATAACATTTGCTTAAAAACCCACGAGTGAATATGCACGATGTGTTATTGCTTGCTTAAACGGAAATTAGCCATTACATGTAAATTAAAATGAAAAACACATGTTTCGCGGACTCGTATGATTCCCTATAAAGCCTACGCCCGCCAGAGACGAAAGCCACCGAATTTAAGCCTGTCGAAAAAGGCGACTAACGACTAAATGAGCCACCGCCGCCGAAGTTTTTGGTCGGCTAACTACGGCTAGTCGCCGCCAGTACTTAGGGTCGGTTGGAATCGGCGGCTGGTGCAATTTGCCCGTTTATAAGTGATTGTAAAATATTTAATCTTACCATTTTTTTGATACTCAACTTTTCATATTTTCATCTTAAAGAAATTAGAATCTTCTTCAAAGCTAATATATACAAATTTGAAGTTTTGTGTATACCATCCCATCATCATTTGAAAAATTATATGGACACCTTGCCCCCAGATCCACAGAGAGATTTCATATTTTTTCTATGCATTCTGTGACAGGTGATTGTTTCTTAAAATTCCGACAAATCCTTGCAGGAAGTATCGTGGGTTTATTGGAAAGCTATGTGCTTCTTACTTATTTCCTATACTCAAAAGTTGTGAGGAAATGGCATTTTGATGACGTCGTGTCTGATGACAGGTCGGGGGAGAAAATTTTTAATTTCTTAATTCTTTGTCTCCCACGCCAAGAGAGGAAAATAGAAATCGCAAGAAATGTGTGTGTTTCGTGGGTAAAAGCAGTTACTCACGCTTCACACACATGAAATTCGTTGTGTTTGCCTATGTGAGAAATAAGAAATTCAAAAAACCAAACTATCGAAACGTGTTTCTGGATTCTGGAAAAAATGAAAATTTGTGCAACAGCCGCCGCGAGCCAACTATCGGCGCGGCGGCTAGACCTAATTTTTTCGACGGCTTAGCCAATTTAGCCGCCGAACGTCAGTCTCTTTTCTTCAGCTAGACGCCGCCGCCAATTTTTTTTGCCGGCTCTCGTCTCTAACGCCATCCCGTCGCAAGGACTCAATATGAATGTAAAGAAAATTCGATAAAATGGGAATTATGTCCCTAATTGTATGGTTAATTGCCCAAAAGGCAACATTTGAGACGAAAGTTAACTAACGATAACTTTGGGGACAAATTTATTTATGAATCTAAATTTTGTGGAATAAATAACATTGAAACCACATAAAATGGTTCTCATAAATACGGTTCACTGTACAACAAAAAACAAAACAAAACAAATAATAATAACATAAACATTCATTGAATAGCATTAACGTCGACAACATCACAATACCTTAACCTTTTCCATGACTAACCGAATTAGGCAGGAGTTTCGAAAATGAATGCGTTTTCACATTTTTACCAACCAATTTTAGTCATGAAAGTGTTCTATGGCATATGAAAACGTTTCTTCAAATCGAAATCAAGACTGAGGCGGAAATGGCGAGCAAATTGTTCGATTTTCTTCCATATAAACCAGCTGTCATTCTTCATGTTCCAACTGATCATTTCTCTGAATTAGCTGATGCACTCGTGCTATATGCTCATGGTTTTCTAATGAGACCATGCCAACTTCAATATGTGCAATTGCTTATTTCGATTTCGACGTTATATGTTTAATTTATATTCATCATCATCAAACTTTACAGACCGTATATACCTTCCGGTGTGAGGTCTTACGCCCGACGATCATTGACCAACCTTCTCCATACCCTCCTATCCTGTGCCAAGGAGATTTTTTGTTCGTTCAGAGAAAGTCCCCTAACTTCTAAATCTGATTTAATTGAATCTAAAAACTATCTCCTTGGCCTGACCCTAGGGCGCACACCCGGGACCAGTGCATTCAATATAATCTTTGAAAGCCTGCTATTACCCATCCTCTGAACGTGCCCGTACCATCACCGACGACTAACCCTTGCCGACTCTTCAAGTGACGCAAATTTTCCCTGATGTCGTCGTTCCTGATAAGGTTGTCCCGCTGTTCCCTCCGATTCACCTTTTCACATCACAAGATAAGAATTTCTATTTTTTTTAGAAAAGCCAATTTTTATTTCACCTTTTGCTTTCAGTTATAATTTTTACATATATATTGTCGACACAGTGAAAATGGAACAGGAAAAGCATGTAAATGATATTTAAAAATTGAGTAGAATCCGCTTTGATGTTTTGGGTTAAATCGAAACCATACAATTTCATACAATTTAGCAATTTTAGGTGTAAGTTAGCCTATCCTGAAAGCTCATATGTGGCTACAGGCGACAACGAATTTTGTGAGTTTGATGTTTGGACTTGCGTCACGAACCACATACTACCGTGAGATGGCTACAGTTCATGAATATTCGCTAGAAGTTCAAATATGCACATATGAATTTAACAGAGCGTGAAATAATAGAAATATAAGTTTCATGACAAAATGATACATATATTTTTATTACTAATTTAAACCTTTTAATTCTTAAGTTACTATTTTACATTTCAAAAACAGTTGCATGGTATCGTTTTCATGGTCATTCATACATAATGCAACATTTTATGTATTCAGCGTGCATTATTGGTGTCTTGTCGACGGATCTGCAATAAGTGATGGACTTCAAATGATTGAGATATGTTAACAATGGATTCAATGTCCAAAATTGGTGTCGCATTTTTGCTACACATTCTAATTCCTGTTTATTTTTAGAATGTGAAATAATTCACAGGAATTCATCACAACTCGTAGGTATTTTGGACTTCCATTGGGAATGCGATTTTATTAGAAGGATTATTTATTTCTACGTAACACTTTTTAACGATCGATTGCAGCTATGACCTTCTATTCTAAGATGTATATCATTGAAAAAATCCACTAGTGCAACCCTTAAATATTGTGCAAACCTTATCCTCGTATGCATAATTGTACTCTATATACATGCTCTGTGGATACATACGCTCTGCAATTCACTTCATTTTTAACCCATGAAAAAAAGTTTTATAAAATAATAAAGCTTTCGTCATCGCAAGTGGACAGCACATATCCTCGTAAAATTATACTTGAACAAGTATATTTTGTTGCCCTCGAGTACACTTTGACTGCTTGTTCAAACTTTTCACTTATTCAACATCACGTCACAAGTTTTAGTGCAACTTTAGTGATGATTTATGATGTGCACACATCAGGACGTACAAGTGAACTGAATTTTCTAGAATCAAATCATTAGATGGAATTACGATTCTACTACCGCCTCTGAATTTCATTAAAATTTGAATTTCAGTAAAATAATACAATAAAATATTCGAATTGATAATATTGTGCACACTAAAAAAGACGGATTTTAGACCGCCTCTCCCCTTTAGGGTCAATTTTTGGGAATTCCATAAAATTCTTAACAAATTCCTAAAAATTCTTAACAATTCCTAAAATCTTAAATTTGGAAATTTAGGAATTTTTTTAGAATTGTAAGGAATTTTAAGGAATTCAATTCCCAAAAATAGGCCCTGCTCCTCTTGCCCGCCAAAATACATGGAAGAAAATATGAAGGGACCCGTACGTATCAGAATAGATGTGGTAAACAGAGTTGATGTTACGAAAAGACTCGAACGTATTTAAGTCAATATTGTCTGAACTATTAAGTGTATGAAATTTCGTACACATTAAATTGTATTGGAAATTGCCAAGAGGGCAATATTAGAAAAAACGTCCTAAGAAAAGCCTTCCGAAAGTACAAAATTGACCCCCAAACAGACAAAAATGTACATCTCAATTTTTTCTACATCAAAGGAAAAAAGCATTTTTTTGTCTAAGGCAGACCTTAGGATCGACCTAGGGCCATAAGGAAATGCCTCGGACACATACTTTCATAGATGTTTCAAAATGTTTCCCTCAATTTGCCCTGCAACATAGCAAAAAAAATTTTTTTGACTAGGGCTAACCTTAGAACAGACCTGAGACTCACTTCAGCCCTAAGCACAGGCACCGGGTCCAAATTTGTTTTTGAATATGATTCGGTACTAGATTACCTCTCAAATAGAAAAATAATCAACAAAATCAATTAGGATTTATCCAATTTATGTAAGCAAACACATTGGGCCCTAGTTGAAACTCAGTTTTAGGGTCCTGACTGAGTCCAGGGGTTTCTAATCAAAAGATTTTCTACCATAAAACGGAAGACAGTTCTCAACCTTTCGATCAAACAAAATTTGAAAATTTGCGAATTGAGAATTGCTCTGTAGAATTTTTATAAAATATGTGTTCATTGTATTAATGTTTTCAGCCACTGATGATGGCATCGATTTGATGTCGAAATTAATTTGGCAATAAAATGAATTATTAAGCTGAGCGCACCGACTTAAAAAATTAAAATTTGAAAATCTGAAGAGATTTACTCGAGTTATGTACAAAAAATATGTAGACCGCTAGCAGAAACTCGTTTTTAGTGCCCTAGCTATATCCTAGGGCCCAATCTCAAAAAGGTTTCTTCTACAAATAGTAGGGCTTTCATAGACATGTCGATTAAAAAAACAATTATGAAAATCGGAAAAGATTTACTCGAATTATGCCCAAAAAACAGGTATGTCACTCGCATAGAATCGTTTTTAGTGCCCTAGCTAAGTCCAAGGACTCAAATCCAAAAAAAGTTTTTTCCATAAATTGCCGGCCATGCCCAGATCTTTCAAACAAAAAAAATTATGAGAATTGAAAAATATTTACCCGAGTTATGTACAAAAAACACGTAGGGCCGTAGTATAGAATCGTTTTTAGTGCTCTAGCTAAGTCCAAGGACTCAAATCCAAAAAAGTTTATTACATAAATTGTCGGCCATGCCTAGATCTTTCTAACAAAAGAAAAATTTTGAAAATCGGAAAAAACACGTATAGGCCTAGCATAGACTCGGTTTTAGTGCCCTTGCTAAGTCCAGGGACACAAATGTAAGAAAGTTTCTTCCATAAATTGTCAGCCTTGCCCAGATCTTTCAAACTTATGAAAATCGGAAAAGATTTACTCGAGTTATGTACAAAAGAACAAAAACCACTTAAACGGCGTCCCCTGGGCCGACAGTTCCCAGATTCAATCCCATAAAAGATTTTTCGATTACCTTTCAGGGAAAAAAACTTTTTGATTGAGTTTTACTCAAGTTATCGCGGTGACAGACGGACGTACGGACGCAACGTATGGAGATCACGCTTTTCTCAAAGGAACCTTCCCAAAAAAAGTGCCCACTATTTGAATGGCCCCTAAACTGATTTCAGATTGATTGTGCCTGCAGCCTCTGAATCAATGATAAAACTCTGTAGATTTCCAAAAATTATGTCCCGACTGACATAATTTATTGCAACTTGTGGTTCTTCACTTATCGGAAGTGATGATCCGTCAGCGCGATAAACTAAACTAAACGACCGTTATTCAAAATTTTTTTTTCTCTGAAATCGAAAAATATTTTATGGAATTGAATCTGGGCATTTTCCGGCTTGGGGTCACCGAGCTAGGGCCCCTAAGTGGATTTAGGTCTTTTGTACTCAAGTTAATCTTTTGCGGTTTTCAATTTTTTTTAATCGGAGCCCATCAGTTCATGGAAGCAAATGTTTGGAGTGTGAGCCATTGGACTTAACCAGGGCCCTAAAACTGAATCTCTACAGGGGCCAGACGTATTTTTTCTACATAAGTCGGTTAAATCTTATCCGATTTTCGTAAATCTTTTTTTGAAAGATAATCTAAAAATTGATAATGGAATTGAATTTGGACAAAATCAATTACGAACTTTCGAAGTTACGTTCGAAAAAGTGGTCAAAAACGTGTTTTTTTTTTGAAGATTCGTTAAACTTTTTTTCAATCAAATCATAAAAGTGTAGCTTAGTCGGTGATGAAGAATACAACAAGATGATAAGGAGCGATATCGCGAAGTCATAGTACAGGAAAACCCTTTATCAGTTTGTGAAGTTCGTCTTAATTTCGAAGCAATTGACTATGAAGTAGGTGCGTGTTAGAGTCAGGTGGGAAAAGTCAGGGCCGTCGAGAGAAAATCCGGGCCCGGTTGGCTTTTTTGGCCTGTCCCCTTAATTTTTTGCCCCCCCCCCCCCACAAACATTAGCCTGGCTGGGTCTTTGAAACACTCCCTATAGGCTTGCGGATGTCGCCTAGAAATTTAGCAATTATGAATTTCTCAAACTATTGATGCATTGAAGCTAAATCGCGAGCGATTTTTTTGTTTCATGCTCTTATCGGATATTTTCTCGGTTTCTTTTTCAAATATATTCTACAAAGTTGTAGCGAATGTAACTATTAGTACGCTGTTCTATTGTATGTTTTATGCTTCGTATTTCGGAATCTTTAATTGTGTGAAACGGATTAAACGTGGTAGCCATTTTTATACATGTGTGTAGTCACTACGTTTCCACATGGAATTGCTTTTCCACGGCGCTATTGTCTCGAAATTTGACAACGGACTTCGTACTGGAAGTTTTGAAGATAGTGGTTTGCAAACTCGCACGGATGCTTTTAGCGTACAGTTAAAAGTATATCGCCGCAGGCAAACATTTTTTGAAGTAGAAGTGTAAATTACCCAAAATATTAACTTTTTCAAAATCCCGGACCCCCAATTGAAGACCGGGCCTCCCAAAAAAGACTGGGCTCGGGGAAAATCCCTCCCCTTTCCCTCCCTCTCGTCGGACCTGGTAAAAGCGGTTATTTGACCTTAAATTGCGTCATAGTCTTGCTGAATATCATTCGTTTTCATTTTGTCTGACACGAGTTATAGTCGAAAAACCACTTTCAACATCCTCTTACATGGACCTACTTCATAGCCACTTGCTTCGAAGCTGAGATGAATTTCACAAAACCGATATAGGGTATTTCTCTGCACAGCACAACTACTGGAGTGGGCCATAAATCGTCTCGAATTCTGACATCATGTCCCAAAACTGAACTATTTTGGTCGACGTTTTCGCGATATCGCTCTTAATGGCAGAGACTGGTACTACTGAAGTATTCAATGTCATAAGATTTTTTCTTTACTTTAAGATAACGATAAGGTAAAATGTATGTATATTTATTATAATAACTCACAGAATGCTAACGCCTTATCACTACCTGTGATGTCGCATAAAATCATATAATTATAAGAGACCTTTACTTTAAGATTCGTATAAAATAAGCTTAATTTACACCAACTGAACGTGAGAGACAGAGAGAGAAAATATTATTACTAACTTATACAATTCACTAAAACTTAATTTACTTATGAGTTTTAAGTTGAAAAATATTGCGTAGATGTAAAATGATTAGATGGAATATCTTGTACTGACATGTAACACACACCTTGATAAATCTCGGTGTCATTACTCGCGTTCCATGCAGAGACGATAATCTCTTTTTTTGTTCAAGTGAATCTGTATGCTCTGCACACTGATAATGCGGCAAAAAAATGGGGGGCCTTAATTTATTTCTTTTGAAAAGTGAAATTATGAGAGAAATTGAAATTACATCTGAAAGAAAAATTAATGCCACGACTGGGCCCCCACGGTGGTCCTCAAGCAAAAGAAAGCTGAAAAAAAGAGCACCGTCTTTCGATTCCAGTTTTGATTTTTGGGGTACCAGAATCTTTTTCACCGTTGCTTATTATACGAACATACGTGTCTGTATAGCCAAAGCGAACATATTTGTTCTACGAACTACGCGCGCTTTTGTGTGTTCATGTTCATTCTCAGAACCTCATGTCCATTAATTCGTATTATTTGTACTGAATGTCGACATCAATTGAGGATGCCGCTATCAACACATTAATGTATTGATAGCATATGACAATGAGAAATATCTCAACCGATCAAGTAAATAGAGTGAGTTTTTCATGAGCTCGTCACAGGAAATTGTGGCGATGCACCCACAAAAAACTATGGACAGAATTCGACACTTCCATATAAAAACTGGTGCATTTCCTAGTATTTTATTCAAATTAATTTAAATTAAATAATTCCAAATGCCATTATTTCTAGTGTTAAATAACGTTAAACAAATTGTGAATAGAACATAACCAAAGACCCGTACGTATCAGAATAGATGTGGCATACAGAATAGATGTGGCAAAGACACTCGAACGTATCTAAATTTACAAATAAGCAAACAATCCAAAGTTTTCCGTTCTTTTATAACTGTAAGAATTTCAAAGATCCATAGAAATTACCCAAGGTTATGTCAAAGGCCCTACCGAAGTACGTTTCAGACCATTCAAATCTAGAAAATCTTATATCCAATGACTAAGTGAAACACGTGTTCTCTAAAATTTAATTCTCTACAACTTCGCCTTTGGAACCAACTTTCTAACTCTCATAGTTCTGGAGATTCGGGTCATCCTGCCCAATTATGGAAGAGCCCATATACCAATATTGGACCATATTTTCCCAGAACCCTGAAACACGTGTTCGCTTAAATTTAAGTCTCTACAACTTTGCCTTTGGAACCAACTTTCTAACTCTCATAGTTCTGGAGATCTGGGTCATCCTGCAAAATTATGGAAGAGGCCATATACCAGCAACGGGCCTTATTTTCCGAAAACCCTGAAACACGTTTCGCTTCAATTTAATTTTCTACAATTTCGCCTTTGGAACCAACTTTCTAACTCTCATAGTTCTGGAGATCTGGGTCATCCGGCAAAATTATCGAAGAGGCCATATACCAGGATTAGACCATATTTCCCCAAAACCCTGAAACACGTCTTCGCTTAAATTTAATTCTACTACTTGGAACTATACTAGGCCGATTTTGCTCATCTTCGAACTTGAATCATGGGAGGCATGTACCTTTCAGGGAAAAAAAGTTTAGGCTGATCGGTTCAGCCATTTGGAAAAAAAAGTGGACACGGACAGACGGACATTTTTTTCATTGCTGATTCGTCATCTCAAGACGATAATAGATGCATCCCCCGCCCCTCCCTCCTCGATCTACCCCATGTAACAATAAAATTGTTTGTAGTAAACTTATAGGACCTTTATACTTCATACGGGTCCAAAAATTATAAAATCGGTCGAAATTATGTGTCTTTTGATCGGATGCGAAACAATAACTCAATGTATCCAGTGATGATAAATAAGAAATTCATTGCCAAAGTTCTTTCAATTCTTATGAAATATTCTGCAAATGATTTTGTTTAAAAATTGTTGTTGTAAAAATTAAATTCGCATTTTTGTTGGAAATTCAGTCAACAGTGACTAAAAAAATAGTTCAATTTATTTCTTTTAATTGAAATTAAAATCTTTCACCTGTGGCAGTGAAGTAATTTTTATGAAGTTAGTATTTTTGAATGAGGACATTTTAATGTTTTATTTAATGAATACTGAAAATATAGATTACCACTGAAGTGATTACTTGTCAAATGTGTATAATTTATTAACAGCCGATGCTAATCGCACCCTGGTGCGTATATCCTACCAACACAGCTGAGGAGATGGGTTGGCGTAGTGGTGAACGCACTTGCCTTCCCGCAGAAAAGCCGGGTTCGATCACTGGGATGTATAGGATTTTTCTGTAAGTAACTATCGATAAGGAACATCTCTAAGCTTACCCAAGCTTCAGAATCTGGGTACTTTCGGTATTCGATGCCCGAAACGAAAAAATTAGAAACACAAAAAAAAAATGTGTGACGTCACTCACACATAGAGAGAGGTAGATATGTGTACTATCATCAGAATGGCATATGGAAGAAAACATTGATGGGAAATTTTCGTGGACAAGTAAACCCTACCAGTCCCTCATAGATGACGTTCGTACTGGACACGAAGCATCACATTCAATTTGATATGGACACCGAACAAATGTGAGTGATGATAGCCTGATGGCTCGCACAGAAAACGTACAATATCATCAGCATGGCTGCCGAACCTGTTAGTTCTACTATCCTCCCTGCAATATGAATCATCGAGTACTACAAACAGTGAAATTAATTAGAATCTAATGTTAATGTCTGTGGGACTGTCCATAAATGACGTCCAGTATTCAGTGTTGCCCTACAAATTTCAATCGTCTATTGCTCGAAAAGTATATACTTTTGATATGTCAAATGTATGTCCGACCCCTCCAATACACCACCCCCCCCCTCTAATGTCGGCCATACATTTGACATTTGAAAAGTGTTTACTTTTCGAGCAATCGATGATTGAAATTTGTATGGCAACACTGAATATTGGACGTCATTTATGGACAGTCCCTGTATGTAATGAAATGTATAATTGTAAAAGATATATCGATGTAACCGATACGCATAAATAAAAAAAACAATACAGCTGATGCTATTCGCACCCGAATCAGGAAAATTGAACTTTTTTGGCGCGCGCCGACGGCGTTTTGATTAATCTCAGTGTGTCCGAAACCCCACAGCACAGTGTAATGTTTCAATTCTAAATGAAATTTGTGAGGCTACTTGCCCCTTCTTTTTGGACCACTTTAACGTGTCTGTTCCACTATTTGATATAGCTGTTTACTACTAGCTCTAAACGTCCCCAACAAAAGAATTTATAAAGAAATCGAAACGAAAAAGAAAGATGTCCAATGTCCACTGTCACTCTATCAGGCACATCCTGTTTCCGATCTTTAAAAATCGAATATTTTCCAATTTACGTTAGCAGCAACAGTTAGAAGAAGGGCACGATAAATCTCACTCGCTTTTTAAGATTATGAAAATTGAGGAGAAATTTCACATATATCAAGATGTGAGTGTTTGTGTAGCCGAAGTAGAACAAAATCGGAACAGATCAGTGTAATAAGCTTTCGGCCCATGCTATCCACATGCGTTAATTTAAAATAAAAATTGTAATTTGTCACATGAATTAGATTAGAAACCTGTATAGTCGTCGCACAACAATGCAAATACATAAAATCAAAAACAGTCTGCACTTAAAAGTTGTAGGTTTTCATTTAATAAATTTGATAAAAAGTAATTTTCTTATCTTCATGGCGTCTTTTTGTGGCTTTTTATTTCAATAAAAACTTCATTGTTACATTCAGTCACTTTCACCATTGCGATGTGGCGAGCAATTTACTTTTTCGAAACGGAAGGTTTCCCAAAAAAAATCATGAACAAATGAATGAAAGCTTTACTTTTATATCTGGAAATATTACGAACTTCGTTAATAGTTTTGGCAAATGCTGTGTCCTAATCAAGGCTAGACGCATTCTTGATCTGCAGTTTGCTTGAAATTATATTACCTTTGTGGATTGAAATTAAATCTTAAAATCTAAAATTGCTGAGTTTTTTTCTCGATCTTATTACACTTACGGAAAT
>CM055406.1:9458524-9523114 GCA_029228625.1 Pseudolycoriella hygida | reverse complement strand
TATTTTTTTGAGGTTATGTATGGGGAGAAATCAAGCCTGTCACTTTGTCTAACAACTTTACGACTATTAATCTGCGGCCTACATGCACAAATATTTTTCCCGACATTTTTGAACATTCTCAAATCACGTTTTAAGAATTCCTACATTTAAATTGTGAATATTTCACGAGATATAGATTTTTGAACATGAATATAACGGATTCGCCTACTGTGCGTCGATGGACTAGAACACAAATCCGGAAAAAAATATGAAAAAAGCAATGCCTTTCCATTATTCTGAGGTTGATATTCCTGGAAAATGACGTCATTTTTGTATGAAAAATACGACAATTTTCCAACGAGAACAATTTTTAGAGATTATTGACTTGGAACTTTCACATAAAAAAGTAAGTGAGCTTTTGAATTTTTTGAAATTTAAAATTTTTTATGTTTTGTGCTCTCCAAAAATTGTTGTTATATTCGACAAAAAAGTAGTTTAGTGGGAGAAGAAGAGTTTTCAATGACTCGAAAGTGAAAGGAGGCACAGTTAAAAATTTCTGATTAAACTGAATAAACCATCATATTGGTTACAATAAGTTTAGTCAAAATAGTTATGGTTATGGCCTTAAACTTTGACAGGAATTGAGCTAGTGTTTTGCACCAAGTCAATGGGGCAAAACATTAAGACTATTTTATGAAATTAAATGTTTTGCACCATAGTTTCAAATTCTCTATATAAATACATTACTCACCATATTATAGTTGAACTATAATCCATTTATGCAAAATACGTTGAGGTTTTACTAACGTTGCACTAAAAATATCAGGGAAAGTAATGTTACAACTCGCAGATTGATTTTTTATTTGTATCTGATGAATTTATTGTTGTTCAGTTAATGTTAGTCCGAAAAGATTTTTCTACACAAATTGAAATTTGATAATCTTGGGACTGGATGAGCTTTTGAATTTCACACACAAAACTTATCCACCAGCTAAATATTTTTCTTCATCTAACGGAGCTTTTTATATGAAACATAAAAAAATCGATTAGTTCGTGTAATTGGGTCACGAAATTCAAACGATCCTTCGACACTTTTTTGGGCCAAATAAAACTCAACGTTCTTCAGATTTTATTTTTAAAGTACTAATGTATAGGACACTTGCAAACTTATAGAATTTTTTATAAAAGTAGAAAAATACAAAAAACACACACTGTTCCTACTCAATGAAATATTATCTCTTTTTCTAATTGTATTTCGACAATCAAATTCAAATTTAATATCACAAATTATTGAAGCAGACTACTCTCCAAATATAAACTTGATTTTATTTTCCTTTTTATGTTTTAAGCGTTGTAATATAGATGATTCTTTGGCAAATTTTAACTAGGTGGAGCTATTATCAGTTTTAAATTGCTTGCCAATTCTTTATTTTCAATTCATGATAAATTACATTTTACACAATGTCACACGGTTTATTTGTTTTTTTTTTTCTTATACTGGCAATTGTTCTTTATATAAAATTTTTGCTGATGAGAATTTTCATCGAGAAAACCGAAAAAATTTTATTTTACATAAAAAGAAAACAAAAACTTTTCGAATGAAAGATGTATATGTTTAGTTCAATCAAATTTTCTACTCGGATTTATAAAAAATAATATTACTTTTTGCTTGTGGATGTTGCTACACACTTTAGAGAGAGATTTTGCACAAATTTTGTTTAATTTAAATTATTTCTTTTATATTAAATAAATTTTATATTTTTATTTTCATATAGTGGCGTGCGCTATGTTCGATTGACAGTACAGTATTGAACTCTCTTGCTGGTGGTTCAGCTGCTTCAGTCGACTTTTTCAGTACATAGCAATTTCGTACAGTAGAAAAATGTTTTCATATTGTATAAGAGACGAGTATAACGCGCAGCACCGAAATTTTCATCGTAAATGTAATGGAAAACGGTTTTCAGTATTAGTGAGCAAATCATTTTTTTGTGATCTAACAAAATTCAAATTAATTTAAATAGAAAACCAACTTAACTGGTGCATTTTAAATATCCTAATCTATTTTCATAAATTAATTACATTAATTACAAATATTTCATTGCAGAAGCCATAAAAAAATAAATCAATTCACAATTATGAAACCGTGGGATCTACCGAATCGTTCCGATGCATTATATGTGTATGATTTGGTATGACGTCAGCATGAATTTGCTAGGTGGCACAATGACGTCAGTATATAATATTTTTTATCGTTGTAGTACTTAATGGATGGCAGCATTACCTAGATATTATTGTACACGGAGATTAACATTGTATGTGAGTATATGGAACAGTGGGAACCTAAACAAATTTATAATTGTAGTTGTTTGTGCCCATTCCCTACATATTTTGCATGGTTGCCACAATTGAATGTGTTTGTGTAAATAAAATATCCTTATTATTTATTTAGAAAACCTATTTTTATGTATTTGTGGGACGTGGGTGTGCTTGAATGTTAATGATGTGCAAGCTTATTCTATGCTTTTTCAAGCTATCTGCTGGGTAAAAATTCTAAACAAATAATATCGTTATTTATCGTCGATGCGTTAGAAAAAGGGCTCAGTTTTTTATAAAGCATTAAGATTTTGAAAGTTAAAAAAGATTTGTTTTAGATTTTGCATAAATACATTAAATTGTTTGAACTTTAAAAAGGTAAGTTGAGAATTCGCTGTAATTTGAACTTTAAAATAAGTGTGCGGTAAGTGAGATATTATGGAGCTTTCACATATGACGTCTGCATTAAGGGCGTGGGAGAGGGGCCATCAAAGACGAAAACAGACAAAGAGGGGGTTTTGACAAAAAAGGCGTTGTATTTGGTAATAACGCTCAATTTTAAACGTCGTAATTCACAGTGAAATAGAATTTTAACAGAGGCTTGGAGATATTGAGCAAATCGACTTATAGCAAAATTTTAAACTTATACTCGTAGCTATAAGGCATGACTTATAAAAACATATGCAAGGGACCCGTACACACCAGAATAGAGGTGGTAAAAAGATTCGAACGTTTCTATGTAAATGTTGCCTTAACTCTTAAGTGCATGACGTCCACATTAAATTGGAAATTGAAAAACCCGTCCGAGGCAACGGCGCTAAAAATCTCTCCAAACCCTTCAAATAAACCCAAAATTACAAAAAAGTGGAAAAAATTAAAAAAAAAAAAATTTACTAGGCCCGATCTTAGAGCCGCCCTAGAGCACTAAGGAGATGCCTCTTATCGATATAAGTGAAGAGATATAAGTGAAAAATGAAACTGAACTCGATAGCGCAGTGGTTAACACGTGTGCTTGCTACTACGAGATTGAGTTGCCAGTGCGTTGGTTCGAAACTCAGCCGCAGACGGATTTGTACCGATTGTTAGATTTGTAAACAAAACAAAACTGATTGAATCGTTCAAGTCAAGTGAAGTTGAGTGTAGTGCCAACGTACGGCTTACCGGAAAAGGCATTGTTGGGAGAACCGGTATTCTACTCCTACTAGTTTTCGCTCCTAGTTACATCACATAGATGGCACTGGGTTTGTCACACAGCTTACAACTGGCACAGTAAAAACTTTCCGGTAATGAAAGGATCTCAAAAAGTAGAACCACAAACAGCGAAATACTAGTAAATAATGATCTAGCCTCTAACCTTTCATGAGTTGTAAGGCAGATTATTATATTATTTTTATAAGTGAAAAGGTTCCACCAACCTTCAAAAAACCACTTTACCACTTTTTCGACGTAACTTCGAAAGTTTTCTACCGATTTTGCCCAAATTCAATCCCGTTATTGATTTTGTGTTCTTTCAGGAAAAAAAAGTTTTTGAAAATCGGCTAAGATTTACCCGATTTATGTAGACAACATATATGCAAGTGACCCGTACGTATCAGAATGTGGCAAACAGGGTTAATGTTACAAAAAGACTCGAACGTATTTAAGTAAATGTTGCCTTGACTCTTAAGTGTATGAAATTACGTTGACATTAAATTGTATTGCATATTGCCGAGAGGGCAATATTGAAAAACTCGTCCGAAGAAACGGCGTAAAAAAGGCCTTCCGAAAGTACAAAATTGACATCCAAAAAGACAAAAATGTTCATCTCAATTTTTTCTACAGCATATTTTTTGTCTGGGGGCGACCTAGGGTCTTCAGGAGAGACCTCGGACTTACATAGACAAAATTATTTCTCTACAACATGATGAAAAACCACTTTTTTGTCTAGGGCAGACCCTAGGACCAACCCAGGGCCATAAGGAAATGCCTCGCAAACATAATTTCATAGACGAAAATGTTTCCCTCAATTTGCTGGTCAACAAAGCAAAAAATTTTTTTTGGTTAGGGCCGACCTTAGGGCAGGCATCGGGTCCAAATTTGTTTTTGAATATAATTCGGTACTCGATTACCTCTCAAATAGAAAAAGAATCAACAAAATCAGCTAGGATTTATCCAACTTATGTAAGAAAACACGTTGGGCCCTAGTATAAACTCAGTTTTAGGCGTTTTAGGGTCCTGACTGAGTCCAATCAAAAAATTTTCTTCCATAAAACGGGAGACAGTCCAAAACCTTTCGATCAAAAAAGAAATTTGAAAATCGAAAGAGATTTACTCGAGTTATGTACAAAAAACACGTATAGCCCTAGCAGAGACTCGTTTTTAGCGCCCTAGCTAAGTCCAAGGACTCAAATTCAAAAAAGTTTCTTGCATAAATTGTCGGTCATGCCCCGATCTTTCAAACAAAAAAAAAATTATGAAAATCGGAAAAGATTTACTCGAGCTATGTACAAAAGAATAAAAACCACCTAAGCGGCCCTAGATCGGTGGCCCTTGGGCCGACAGTGCGCAGATTCAATCCTATAAAAGATATTTTGAAAATCGGTTGAGTTTTACTCGAGTTATCGTGTTGACACACAGACGGAGGGACATTTTTCCTTTTTGCTGATTCGATATCCAAGAACCATGATCGGTGCTCCCCCTACTCCCAGGTCGAAATTAGACTGGTTACAAACGTCGTTGTAAACGCTTATGACCCCTTTTCGAAAAGAACTTCGTTTTTTGTACGGGTCTAAAAAGTAATTCTCGTAAATTCTAGTTTTTAATTCTAGGACCTTTGTTTTATATGTAAGTCAACTTGTAGATAAGTCGGTAATAACGAAAGATAAAAATAAAATAAAATCGAAAATATCTGCAATCCGAAAAGAATTCTTCTCCTGGTGCTTTAAATGTTTAATTTGCTGTAGTAAATTGATGTGGCTATTGTTGTTGCGGTAATCCAAAATTAAACTCGTCTGAATTTGATCTAATGGTCCCGAACTTAATGGCGCTTAGTTTTCTTTGCTTTTATTTATGATCTCAACAACTACACCAAAAGTAAGAATCGTATCATGAAGTGACTGAAAATCAAATACTATAATATCCAGTCTATCAAACTAAAAATTTCGATCTTATCGTAAGAATGTAAAGTCGTAGATTGTATTCATAAAATCCATTTCTTTCGAAATCCGAAAAAACGACGTTGCACAAAAATAGCTTCAAACGACAATTTGTAGACCCATCCCACAAATGCATAAATGTTGTCCAAACCGAAATTGCAGGGTATTTCAATATGTCATCGTGGTCATACAAGTAGGCGAACGAATGATGTGTAATATGATTTGTTCGGAGAATGTACGATATAACTTCTTGGACTCCAAGTATATTAATTGTTGCATTACCATGAACCAGAGGTGTGCGCCGACCGAAAAATTGCGAAAAACTTGCGCCGATTTAGGCCGCCGCCGAAAATAAAAAAATGCATCGCCCCGTCGCCGCCGACATGTTTCTATCGGCGCAAAGAATATCAATGAAATTAAATTCAACAATTAATTGAAGTAACCCAAGTAACCACTCGAGACAATACGAGAAGCTCTTTGTCTCAAGTGGTTACTTCAATTAATTGTTGAATTTAATTTCATTTATATTCTTTGCGCCGAGAGAAACATGTCGGCGGCAATGCATTTTTTTTTATTTTCGGCGTCGGCGTAAGTCAGCGCACATCAACCTTCTTTTGGGCGGCGACCGCACACTTTCGTCGGTAAGCGCACACCTCTAAATTTGACTATATAGGGCTCGCTGTAAAGCTCGCCTTCTACTATCACTCAAATATTGCAAATATTGACCAAAGGATCCTTCTTTCAAATACCAAGAGTGTTTTTTCGTCCCTGTGTCATATACCAAGCAGACATGGGCGCCGATTGAAAAACGGTGGCGATGTCTCGGCTCAAGCCGGCTTAAAACGGCGGCTGCGTACATTTTCAAATTTTAAAATAAAGATAATTCAAAAATTTCTAAAATAAAATTTCGAATATAATGTCAAATATTCAGAAACTTTAGTTGTGTTATGATATCCTTAGTAGGAAAGCGTG
This sequence comes from Pseudolycoriella hygida, assembly GCA_029228625.1. NCBI lineage: Eukaryota > Metazoa > Arthropoda > Insecta > Diptera > Sciaridae > Pseudolycoriella > Pseudolycoriella hygida. The sequence continues at coordinate 9,516,716 of CM055406.1, read as the reverse complement.
AGCGTTTGTAGCTCCAGTACGTCTTAATAGTCTTAGAGAGAACGAATCGCTGTATAGTTTCAATTTCTAGTAAGATAGTAGGCACGAAGCGTTTACTATACTGTCATAAAATAGGTTTTTCCATGTTGTGAAAACTGCTCAAAATACTGTTAAGAAAATTCGAATGAAGTTAGAATTGCTCAGTAATCCCTTCAACTTCTTGTTATAAGTTACCTTTTTTTTAATTTTGGAAAATTGTAAAATTTTTGAGAATTCGGAAAATTGGAAAAGTGGACATTTTGCCAACATTAAAAATAAAAGACAACCAATAATTTCGCTTCCTAACGGAGCTACCTAAAAATAATTTTTACCGAAATATAGTGCATTCGCTCTAAAATTGGAGTGAGAATGTTATTGCGCCATAAGAAATACACGGCGCAATAATATTCTCACTCCAATTTTAGAGCGAATGCACAATATATGTGTTACAAAATCCAATATGGTGGAAGGCGGCCATTTTGTTAGCATCCCAAGAACACTGTAAGAGTTTTACGATTTTCATTTCCCTTCAAACAAAATCATCAACATTGATGAAATTTTATTAAGTAATAACTAAATACGAAGAATAGCTCGACAAATATTCAATCTGAGGATCGTCACCACAAGTCCCATGAACCAATTCTGAGAAAATCTTTTCTTGAGATCAATAGCTCAAGGACGGGACGGCTCTGTGGTTACGAACTAACCTTTCACCAAAATGATCCGGGTTCGATTCCCGTCTTAGACAAATTCTGCATGTAATTTTTCCAGGGAGTATATCGCATTGGTAACGTCCTAAAGTTCACTCAAGCTTCATAATTTGGGTAGTTGCAGTGTGTTTGGTGGCTGCAACGAAGTACACGTATGACGTAACCCATATACGATGAATTTCTGAACATACATATCCAGGTGACTGAACTTGTAATTGGCCCTAAAAAGTTGTTGGTGTGTTAGTGTGAAAATGACAGACATAGTAGGTTGTGCAGTTTCATATGAATAGGTCCTGTATAACATTTTTTCTTATTATTTCTATTGCAATTTCTTATGCCTAAGTATGTATCTCATTTTTGTTATGTTGATTTATACGACGAATTCATCGGGAGGTTACATAGTAACAGGTCCGACAAGCCAAAGCGATGATGTTGTGCATTTTGTGCGATCCATTAATTTGCCATCATCATTCACACCATGTTCTTTGCTCACCAAACCATATTTTGAATGTGTTGTATGTCCAGTACAGCGACATCTATGGTTGACTAGTTGGGATGTGCCAACGTTTTTTCCCATCAATTTCATTGCTTGACGATTGGCGCCAAGTCACCGTTGACATGCATTGTGTTATGCGTTTTGTATGCAGGATTATCAAATGCTTGTGACGTCACATGTGGATATTCTTCTTGATACGCTTCGTTACGGGCATTGAATACCGTAACTACCCAATTTATGAAGCTTGGTTGAACTTAGGGACGTTGTATTTCTTAGATAAAGATTCCTAGCAATGTTTGCACCGGGGATCGAACGCGGGTCATTTCGGTGGTAGTCCAGTGCGTTCACCACTGAGCCACCCGTTTCATTTTACTCTCATAACCCATCACGAGTGATGGATTCTAAATCAATTTTTAGTTAATTTTATTTTCACTGGGGCCAACAAAGGCCTTCTGAATGCCTCACGCGTGTAGAAAGAGTGATCGAGATAGTTTATGTAGCAGTCTATTGTACATTGACAGACGAAAAGATATTTGCAGTCTATAAGAGTCCATGTGGGGAACCCAGCCCCTCATATTCGTGTTGAAAGGGGTTTTTGTATGATTCCTTATCAACGACCAAATTTTGCCAACACACTTAGCTATTCCAAATAGAACCAGCTACCCACACCTAACGGTCCATATGAGAAATATTGCTCCATTGAAAATACAACCGAAACATTCTACCATGGCAATTCATTCAAACTTCAACTTTAATAGTGTTTGTAGAGCGTTCCTGGTTTTTTAGAGCACTATACATTTCACCTGCATGTAGTTGGAATTTCGAAAGTATCGATTTGATGACAATGGGGTAAGACATTAAAAACATTTTATGAAAATAATGTTCTCCATGAATTTTATTCGAATTGTGCGACACATACACATTTGTATATTTTATACTAACTCGTTCGATGTTAGCATTTCAAACAAACGAACACATTGAAACTTATTTTCCGTTTATCCCATTTTCCCGTTTTGGTACCAACACAAATCGAAAGTCATGTTCCTGCCGTAAATAGTTACTTTCAGTATACATTATGTGACCTATTTTCAAAATCGATGAACTGGATTGGCTTAGATTTCAGAGACGAATATTATACGGGTATGTCATCTTGAATTCATTATGCCTAGTAAATTACACATGCTGTCTGCATCGTTTTTTGCCTTTTTTTATTTTTCACTGATAGTATGAATCTAATATATTTTTAATTACAACAAATTTACAGCATAATTTGGAATTTTTGAAAAATTGCACATACAAAAGTAGATTATACTGAATCAGATTTGGATGTTGCAAATGGACCACTCTTATTAGTACGGTTCATTGAAGAGGAATACGAAGCGATTCCATGACGCAACATACAATACTCATATTCTTTACTGCATTGACCAGCCTGAGTCGCAATAACTTTGAAACAATACTCTAAAATATCTAGTCGAGGAAAACTCGGCTTGTCGGGCCGAATTATTAAGGTAGAAAATACACAGCGGTGGCCAGACTGATTTTATGCCATGGATGCATTGTTTGGTCTTCAAGAGCACTCTCATTCATATCCCGCAGACTTTACATCACAAGCTTGAAGCTAGGCCCCAGAACCAGTAAGACAATTTTTAAACATAACTTCAAAAAATTCGACTAGTCCAATTTGATGGCGGTGGACGCTGTGTCTATCCTAGTTCCCAACAGACGATTACATACACGTAAATGCTCTGTAACCTCCTGCCGCAAACAGCGCTGGTCCGCTACTTGCGATGTGTTGCACTTACGTACTACTGTATTCCTACAAAAGTAACTAACAACAACTGCCGTCGTTCGAGCATGCAGTAGGACTATTACTAATTACAAACGTCTAAAGTTTGTCTGCTTATTTGTAAATTTATGTGTCTATTTATTTATTTGTCTGTCGGTCACAATCCCGTTATTTTTGCGTTTAAACTGAGGAGTAAAAAAAATACTTTTTGATATGTTGTCGGGGATGGTGCAAAACGTCGAGAAAACATGTTCCGGTGTGGGATATTGTTCTGAAATAAGGGAGTTATGGGTAAAAAACGGGTCAAAATTGAAAATCGGCCAAAAGTCAGTCAAGATGTTGTGTTAGAAATTTGGTCGGCGAAGAAAAGTCTCAGAGTTTTTGATGACCTACAACTTTGTAGAAGAAAACTTTTTGATCCGACTTCATGCGGAGGAGCTAGACAGCGAAAACTGTTCAATACGGGGGAGATGGAATACGGGAGAAGTGGAATTATTTTGCGGCAAAGAAAGTATTTTGATTTATAGTGCCTTTCTCGCCCACTTCGATTCGGTAATATCAACGAAGTGATGTAACGACCTTCAGCATTACGCATCATTATTTAAAACGAAAAATTATTTGCTTTGGCTCTCTGAATAGACAATAAGCGAAAATGATAAAGCTTGCGTAGCCCCTAGGGGCGGGGGTTGCGACTAGTCTAGTATATAATTGTGAATCATTCTCAAATTCATAAATTACCTTCGTACGCACGGACTTACCTTAGAAGCAGCCACACATCCAACACTCATTATGTCCACCATGCTCACCGCGTTCTCCAATCTGAACCCCCTTGCATTCGCTTCATATTCGCACCTCCTTACAACATACGTCTTATTTATCCCTGCTGTCTACCGGGCAGTCTGCATACATTCATTTCAATACGTCCATGTGTGAATTCGATTGATTTAAAATCCTGCACGCTGGCTTCCACACGACGACAGAATGCATTATTCCCCCAACGGTCTCTCACTATAAGCGGAATCTCCAAAGGTCTCTCCAGAAATAAATCAGCACCTGTATTTCATATTAGACAGTCCAGTGTTCCCAACATTCCCAACCCAGCGAAAGAGAAATCGCCGGTAAACGCTCACTCGGTAAATTCTTGTCAGAAACTTATCATTTTCAATAACAATAACACACACTCAAAGGTCTTGTGGTTTTAATGGGATGAAGAATTTAATTCCTTAGGTTCTTCGTAATTTGGTGATATCAGACTGGGGGTTCAAGAGTTATTCCCATTATCGTATGAAATTCAATAACATGCGAGGTGTTCAATGTGTGTGAGTTGGCTGAGTTCCGTTCTTGCCAAACCGTAACGTTAAAAAAGGGACGCACTGAATTGTAAGGTGCTATAAACAAATAAAATGTCTCAAGTTCTACATCTAAGGATTTCGCGATTAGGGCGCTTAAAAAATCAGCGTACTCTGAGAACTTTTTTGAAATCTGCTTTTTGTTGTCAACGAAGATTATAAAATTGCAGACTCAACAGCAGCAAATGAAAGGTCTCGATCCCAAGAAGATGGCCAGAATGACTGAAAAGTCATGGTGCGGTATGGTTCTGAGATGAGGGAGTCAATTTAGGGTATACAGCATTAGTTTGCGTGTGGAAGTCTCAGAGGTTTGTGGTTAAAAAAGCGGTAAATAAGTTAGTGTCGTACGCCAGAAAATACCGAAAAATGCCAAAACAACAGATATTCACGGTTAGGTATACTCGGAACCGTATTTCCTTTGATCCAATCAGATGTCGTGAAAAAACGAAAGCCATTAATAACAAAATGAGGAACAATTTACGGCTATACAATGTGAAATTGGCTGCGAAGGCTATCGCAGAGAACGGAAACATGAAGGTTCTGAGAAGAAAGCAATCGATAGGAAGGAAGCAAATTTTTAAACTGAGAGACAGAGACGGAGTATTGCAAACGGATCAGCAAAAAGTTTTGGACATCGCTAGAAAGTTCTATGAGGACCTGTACACCTCAATTATACCGAAGCAGTCTGCACAATCAGCTCAGTCGAGACCGGTTATAATGAATGTTGGATCCGAGGAGATGCCGGACATAACGGTAGACGAAGTCAAAGCGTCATTGGATGAAAGGAAAAATGGCAAAGCACCAGGAGAAGACGACATTCCAATTGAAGCCATTAAAGAAGGAGGACCTACACTATTAGAAATGATAACATTGCTGTTCAATAAGTGTCTTGAAGAAGAGAAAGTAGTTGAGGCGAGGGGTGACGCACTTCTGCGGTTTGTGGAATAAATGGAATAAATGGGAATAAATGGAATAAATGGGAATAAATGGAATAAATGATAATTTTTTCAAATTCGTCAAAACCTCAAATAGACTTGATTTTGATAGCAACGCACACAAAAAACCATACTATTGTGTCAAAAAGTGAAAAAACCCTCTTTTGAAAACTTAAAAGATTTTTTTTTGAAAAATGGAATAAATGGAATAAATAAATTTATTCCATTTATTCCCAAAAAACGTAACATTTAATCTCAAGATGGTTTAAATGATTTATAATTTGTGCAAACCTTTTTTTGAACTTATTTGTCTAACTTGTGATGTGTTTGGTTCAGATATTTCGCAAAAACAACAAAAAAAATTTTGGGAATAAATGGAATAAAAGAATAAATGAAGTGCGCCACCCCTCGAGTTGAGGCATGGACAAACGCAATCATCATCCTTCTGCACAAAAAAGGAGACATCACCAAGCTGGAAAATTACAGACCGATAAGCCTGCTTTCACATCTGTACAAATTGTTTATGAAGGTGATAACTAAAAGAATCACGAAGAAACTAGACTTTTATCAGCCGATAGAACAAGCTGGCTTCAGATCTGGGTTTAGTACGAATGATCACCTGCAAGTGTTGAGGACCTTAATCGAAAAGTGTAATGAATACAAGATTGATATTGCAATTTGCTTTATAGACTTCGAAAAAGCATTCGACTCGGTCGAATCATGGTTCATTCTGGATTCTCTAGACAAATGTCGGATTGACTCAAGGTACACGCGAATGATCAATTTTGTTTATGAGAATGCCACATCGTGCGTAAGGCTGAACGAAACCACAGAAAAGTTCAAGATTGGAAAAGGAGTCCGTCAAGGAGATAACTTGTCACCGAAACTGTTCACTTCAGCGTTAGAGACCGTGTTCAAGAAGCTCGATTTTAGCAAGATGGGAATAAATGTAAATGGTCGTTTTCTAAGCAACCTTCGATTCGCCGACAACATTGCTCAGATATCAACGAACATGGAGCAGTTGGAAACGATGATGCTACAGCTAAATGAAGAATCTCAAAAGGTTGGCTTAAGAATGAACATGTCTAAGAAAAAAATCATGACGAACATAGAAGGAGCAAGACCCATCCAAATCGGAAATGAGGAGATAAAAATCGTCAGCAAATATAAGTACCTGGGACATGAAATGAAGCTCGGTCTCGAAAACCAAACAGTAGAGATTAGGAGAAGAATTGGACTTGGCTGGGCAGCGTTCGGCAAGTTGCGTTATATTTTCAAAAGCAACATGAACAACAGTTTGAAAAGGAAAGTCTTCGATATGTGCGTACTGCCAGTCCTAACTTACGGAGCCGAAACTCTCACAATTACAAAAGCGTCTGCGAATAAATTGAGAGTGGCACAACGAGCAATGGAAAGGGCTATGCTACGGATCACACTCCGTGACAAGATGACAAATGCATGGATCAGGCAGCAAACCAAAGTTACTGATGTCATGAAAAAAATAGCTATGTTGAAATGGAATTGGGCGGGACATGTCGCGAGAATGACAGATGATCGATGGACGAAAACTATTCTGCAATGGCGGCCACAAACAAAGCGACCAATGGGACGTCCACCGGAAAGGTGGGTTAACGACATCAAAAGAACGGCGGGCACCAGATGGCAACAAGTGGCAATGGACCGGGAAGACTGGCGATCTAAGGGGGAGGCCTACATCCAGCAGTGGATATCATAAAGGCTACGAAAGAAGAAGAAGAAGAAGAAGAATCAGATCCCTCCCCATATAGTTTTTAATGATAGTCGGGTTTTCGATGCCAGCTTAAAAGAATGCATCATAAAAACCTAATGTATGGTTTCACAGATGAATTGATTCTAGGAGTAGGAAGTCAAAAATATCTGAGGAGTACTTACTGACAATTTTTTACATAATTGATGTAAATGGGTATATTTCGACCTAGTACGCAATGTACGACAAAAATAGCTGTTAGACCTTTTTTTATACAACAAATTCATATCCTGTTGAAAAAATAACCTCAGAAAAATCAATTCTCTTCTTTGAAGATATGTCTTGTGTTTTTTACTTGACGTATTATCATCAAAAATTAAAACAACTAAAAGCTTTCGAAACACACTGTTAAAACGACACGTGCATAAAATGTTTAAAGTACGGTAACAATGAAGATGGAAAGTATAGATGTTAAATTTTAACAGTTTGGGACGATCACTCCATGCGAAGATCTGGTGACCCTCTGTTCTTTTTCCCATTTAAAATCATTTATAAATCACGAAGTATAGATATGTTAGTATGTGGCTGAATGGAATGTAATGAATGGAAATTAGCAATGATTTGTTATCTGATGGATATTAAATGTACATTTTTTGCGTTTAAATTACAAAATTGTGAGAAAACGTTCATAAATTACGTCCGCGTTTCGGGGACAGACGCTTCATACAGGGGAGAGGGGGTTAAAAACCTGGAAGAAATGCAGACGTCATATATGAACGCTCCCCAAGTAAAAAATGGAAACCAAGACAAAATCTCATTGTGACCATGAGCAAAACAAAATAAAAGTGTGTTCAGGTTGTCGAAAAAATAGTTTTTGGCTCTAAGCAAAAGTCGAAATTTGTCATTGATTGCTATATGTAGAATCGAAGAGTTTTGAAACGACGGGTTCGGCCTCCAGGACCCACGATTTCCAAAAACTATTTGCATAACTTGCAAAGTTGCTATCAACAACAGAAGTCAAGGAAATACCCAACTTTCTGGAAATAAAATTGTTGAAAGATACTCGGAGCCGTGACACTCAAGAGTGTTTTTAATACATTTGTCTTACAGCGAAACAGAAAGCAAATCCAGTCCATGTAGGTGAGAAAAGTGTTAAAAAGGAATCTGCGTCGATAACAACTGCAAACGGATTATTTGGTGCCAATAAATCTCTAAACTGAAGAACACGACTGAAGCTCCACCATCTGAAAGCACCGATCCAACTTTCAAGATTTGCAACATTTGCTTCAAAAAAGCACGCGTCTGTGATCAAGCAAATGTTCGTAAAAATGTTGTAGGAAATATCAGAAATCTACCTCAATCAACCCAAGATAATATGTGCACAACATTTTGACGAGAAAAACCAAGATATATAATCCATCTGCCAGACTGCGAAACGTAGAAATGAGTTTACAGACTGCGGTTCGTAGTGCCACAATCGTTTTAAATCATGAACTTAAAAACGTGTACTTCTCTGAAGAGAAATTGGATAAATTTATCATGGGCGCGCGGTATCGATGCGCCCGTGACGCAAGTCCCCATACGAACAAAAAATTCAGAAATTTTTTTTTCGTAGACTTCGGAACCATATATACAGCTAAGGTTTGACTTTTTTCCCTTGCGTCGTACCCCCCTAGTTTTAGTAGACCTAGCTTTCTGGATTCTACGTAAAATTTTGATTGAAATCGACATTTACTCATTAAAATCGGTCCAGTGGATCCGAAGATATGACCTTCAGAAAATCGTCTTTTTCCATACTAAATATGCTACTTCATAGAAGCCAAAGTTAATGGAAACATCCTACGTTAGTTAGTGGGTTAGTTAATCAGTTAGTTCCAGAGCCATTTGTATGAAAACCGACTTTTTTCGCTGGTGCTCGAAAACGTCTCGATAACTTTTCTCGAAATTTTGCAGGGACCTTCGGGTGGGCATTCTACGCCATATGAGATTTTAAAAAAAAGGGCGGGGGTACATGCCTCGTTTGGTCCACATTTTGTATGAGACAAAGGTTGTGTGTTCGAGATAGAGGTTTGGTGTCAAAGAGAAAGTTGTTGGATTGGGTGGACCGCCTAAATGGCGGAAAATAGGCGGGGACTCAAAAAAAACTTTTGATATGTTGTAGAGGAAGTTGAGAGAACCAATTTTGCCCATGGAAGTAGGAGCCGCCGCGCTTCGGTTCAGCGGCGGCGGTTCAAGAAAATAGAATTTTTTTCGCCGAAATTTGTTTCCTATTTTCCTCCAAAACTATTGATATCACAACAAAACCCTTTTTAAAAGGGAAACGTGACGCAAGTACTTGTCCCTTCTTCCAAAACAAGTGATATCAATTTGGGTGACGCTTACAGCTTCGGAACGAAAAAAAATCTTTTGAAATGTTTTAACTTTTGATTAAAAAAATGCGCCACAAATGCCGGACCCTTATAATGTTATAGTTTTTCGGTTCTTTCAGATTTGACACGAGACAAAATTAAGTTTTGCGTGATGTGTTGAGTACGCGTAGCCGAAAGTTTGACGCGGTATTTTAGAATAGAGCGCGTATAGTACTACGCTATGAAAATTCCAAAGGCTGATGGACTCCGACTTGCCCAACCCGAATTATTTTCAAGGCCTGATAACCAGGATTATGTAGATTTCTGCAGCCGAAGAAATGTAATTTTCAGCATTTTACGATTTATAAAATCAACGTGACACTAGGCATAGTGACTTCTCCTAGAAAAATATTTGCTGATCGATTTCCCTAGTGCAAATATGAATGAGTTATTAAGGGAAAAATATTATAAAAGAAAGAGTAGATGAAATGCAATTTTTGAAATCCAGAAAATCAGTCAAGGGACCTGACCCATCCAAAAGGTGGGACCTAGTATTTCGTGAATTACATAGACAATGGTAACAATCAGTGAAGCTTAATTTTGTTAGGCAATTTTAAATTTTATTGAAATCTTTTCTGTTTCATTCGTTTTAGAGGAAGTTAGGAGGGGATTGTGAAGTGGTTGAGAACAGGTCCCAGATCGTTCTTAAAGTCGACGCTCGCAAAGAAATGTATTTGGTAATACATTGTAGAGACAATACGGAGACAATTTTTGCGCATAGAAGTTTGGATCCAGAAGCGTCGGACCAGGTCGAGAGATTTATTCTTAAAAATTAATTAACATTTAGTGTGCGTTTTTGCAACCACTTTTGGGCAATTTCCTAGTGCAATTTGATAAGGACGTGTTAGTATTTTAATAAAATTTCATCACATTCATACGATATAAAATTACTGGGTTGTGCTTATACATAATTCTACCAGTGTGCGTAACTTATATTTTTTCAAGGGATTTTCATGCACAACTTCCAAAGCTTTATTTTTTCATAAATCATTTTACATTATCTTCTACATCATACTCTTCGTTGTGTAATAAATTGCTTCGTACAAAATAACGAGTCATCCACCATCAAATTTAACTTAACAATTTTCACGCGTGTTGTTCCAGTGATCTTGTTTGAAAGTAAAAAATTATTCAAATTTTAGTTTCACCTGACACACAAAAATGAAAACAGTTCTTGACCGCAAATGCTGAATTTAGTTCCCACATTCGCAGACCATGCATCGTTAACAACTGAAATAAATCGATCATGCTCAGATATGTCGCTCACTATCAGAACCTAACTTCATTAGATTAAATTATAAATTCTATTCCATTTCACCACATCACGCTCTAATGTTTTTCGCCCCCATATAATATTTTTTTCTCGTAATATGTGGAATATCAGTATCCAACAAAAATGTCAATTTACTACACATGGCGTATTCATGTATAAAACCACCGAAATATCTAGAGAGTATCTGGAATGAGGTTATTTTCAAGCTGGAGGCTTTCGAACCGGTTTGAAAGAGCAAAAAAATTATTTCATTTTTTTATTACTGTCAGAGACGTCGGCAGATGATTTGTGTGTACAAAGAAACTGTTCCTCAATGAGTACAGGGCTTCAAACATGTGTACAATATTGCCGTTTATACAAGCCTTTGTGATAAAATATGAAAATTGCGTATTTGACATTCCTTCTCTTCAAATGTTGGAAATGATTTTATGTTTCAAACATGATACACAAAAGCTATAGAACCTGCCATATAATTTTTTTATTATTAATGATGATTTCCAATGTAATTCCCTTTTCATCGTCTCTTTAGAACCGTACGAAGAATAAAGGGCTTATGCGTTTACTAAGACGGTTTTGTAAGCAGTCGAATTTAGACCACGGAATTTTGAGGGTTTTTCGTTTTAGGGTCCAAGTTAAAGTCAAACAGAATTCTATCTTTCCGTGTCAGTGTCCATCAACTCGATTGACCGATTTCGCAAACCTTTTTAGACCCGTACGAAGAACGCAGTGCTTCGGAAAGGGGTCTATTGCGTTTACCACGACGTTTGTAACCAGTCGAACCAAGAGTAGGGAGGCGGCGCCGATCATGGTCCTTAGATGACGAATCAGCAATAAAAAAATTGTCCGTCCGTCAACACGATAACTCGAGTAAAACTCAACCGAATTTCAAAAACATTTTTTCCCTGAAATGTAATCAAAAAACATATAATGGGATTGAATCTGGGCACTGTCGGCCCAAGAGCCGCTGAGCTAGAGCCGTTTAAGTGGTTTTTGGACTTTTGTTCATAGCTCGAGTGAATATTTTCCGATTTTCAAAATTTTTTTATTGTGTGAAAGATCTGGGCATGCCTGACAATTTATGGAAGAAACTTTTTTGATTTTGAGTGCCCTTGGACTTAGCTAGGGCACTAAAAACGAGTCTCTGCTAGGGCCTTACATGTTTTTTGTACATAACTCGAGTATAAATCTCTTCCGATTTTCAAAAAAAAATTTATAATCGAAAGGTCTAGGAATGTCTCACATTTTATGGAAGAAAGTTTTTTGATAAGTTGCCCTTGGACTCAGTCAGGACCCTGAAACTAGGCCCAACGTGTTTTTTTTTGCATAAATCGGGCAAATCCTAACCGATTTTGTTGATTCTTTTTCCATTTTAGAGGTAACCGTGGGGCGAATTATATTCTTAAACAAATTTGTGCCTGTGCTTGAGGTTCAAGTGGACCTGGTCGGTTTTTAGGACGGCCCTTACAAACAAAACATTTTTTTGTCATATTGTAGAGCAGGTTGAGGGAAACATTTTTGTCTATGGAAGTATGTGTCAGAGGCATTTCCTTATGGCCCTAGGTCGGTCCTAAGGTCGTCCCTTAACAATTTGCTATGTTGTAGAGCAAATTGAGGCGAACATTTTTGTCTATTTAAAGATCAATTTTGTGCTTTCTGGGGGTTCTTTGACACGGCAATTTCCAATAAAACTTAATGTGAACGCAATTTCAAACACTTTAGAGTTAAGACAACACGGTGTCGTACGCAAATATATAATAATAATAATCCGCCGTTACAACCCTTCCGGGTCAGAAGCTGGATCATTTTTATTTACGAGTTGCGCAATTTTTTGTGAGCTTTTGCTCTCATGGATTCTCTTAGAGATCCTTTCGTTACCGACATTTTTACTGTGTTTCTTCCAAAACAACTGATACCAACTTGGGTGACGCTTCGGAACGCAAAAAATTCTTTAGAAATATTTTCGATTAAAAAAATGCGTCACAAATGCCGGAACCTCCCAACGTAATAATTTTTCAGATTTCACATGCAAAAATTTGCCTACCCGTACTCTGTACATCGCACAAAGCTAACGTTTTCAGTTGTTTTTGAAGAAGGGACAAGGACTTGCGTCACATTTCCCTTTTGTTCATATCTGGACTTGCGTCACGGACGCATTGCTACCGCGCGGCCATGATATTTTGTGATAAATTTATACAACGGACATTCATAGTGTACAGCCTAATATGATCCTCATATTCCATGGTACATACAAAAGAGACAGTAGAATGTTTGTGCATCCTTTCATATGAAAACACCGGTATGAAAGAAAAGTGTTTTAATTGTTGTTTTTTCGCAGTCTTTTATTAATTGTTAAATTTGATAGCCGTGCAATATCGCCAACGTCAAATCATCAAAATAAACAATTTGGCGATACTTCACAAATTGGCGATATTTCACAGTTTGGCGATTTTTATTGGCGATAACAACAAATTATGAAGCGCAAAAAAAAAAATCGCCAGAATGTGAAGTATCACCAAGAAAAATCTAAAAAATGTGAAGAAAAGCCAAAATGTTTTTTTTTTGTTCTGAATGTTGTCTTGACTGAAGTAGAATTCAACGAAAGGGTCATCAGATATGACCTCTTGTAAGCCTGTTCCGTGTGATTCTGCCCCAAACCCCGCTAGGGGCTCTGTCCCTTAGACCCCCTTGAGGGTTATACTCCCCTTAACCCAACATATTAAAGTTTGTACAAGGAAAATTTGATTTCGTCGCATTTTGTACAAGGAAAATTTATTATAAAATTATCTAGTTATGAAATTGACAATTTGATTCTCTGATTGAATTTCTTGAAAATTTACCACTACAGCGAAACACTATGAAACTAAAAAAACCGCCAAAATGTGAAATATCGCCAAGAAAAAACGCTAAAGTGTGAAATATCGGCAAAAAGAAAGAATTGGCGATATTTCACACTTTGGCGGTTTGACTTTGGCGATATTTCACGACTATTTGGTCATTTTATTATATTCGACGCCCACGTCATAGTTGCTGTCGAAACTTCATGATTCCTTTGATACATTGACCGCAATTTAAATAAGAACTTTGTTCTTCTGCGAAAGTATTCCCGATGTTAAAAACCTGCGCAGAAGAACAAAGCTCTTATTTAAATTGCGATAAATGTATAATTGACAAAAAATAGTTGCCTTCGGCAAAGTTGTTGTGAGCCAATGATAAACCACTTCCTATACGAATCAGCTTTTTATTGTTTACCCTTGCATTCGGTCGTCTTACCGACCATGATCATGTCTATAACAACAAAATAGAATAAATAGAAATAGGAATAGGTAACGCAAGGGATAATTTTGAAGTTACACTTCTCTTAATATGTATTCCCAATATCACATCAATTTTCTAAAAATACTCCGCAGAGTATACCTATCTGCGTTCAATATTGTGAATGTTTAGTATTGCTGTATTTTTTCCGTTCAATGTGAATCATCTGTTGTTGGTGGGTTTCTATACGATGTTGGTGCAGCAGGATTTATTGTGGGAGTATTTTTGGTTCAGAACTCAAGCAACTCAACATTTTAGTAGCACCAAATTGAGTTAAAAAAATAATTTTTGTTATATTGTAGAGGTCGTTGAGGAGAATATTTTTTCTACTATAACTATGGAAAAATTCGTAGATAAATGCAGTAAAGATACGACATTCTTAGCAGCAACTTTTTATAATAAAATCATTCCAAAATTGTTCTTTATTCATAACATACAAACTATGCGTTTGAAAGGCAAAATCACATTAAAATCACATTAACCATCCGCCTGATAGAAACAAGTCGAGGAATTGGAATCGCAGCCATCATACTCTTTTAAACTTCCATGTCCTAACTTACTTACATCGACGCAGGCACAACGAAAACTTGTTTGTCCGGCCTCAAAATATTTTCTAGGTACACCTGCCCACTGTCGATCGACACCCCCACTCTGCATCGTACACCAAACTTTCGTACCGGTGTTTGCATTCCACTCAATGTTGCATGGCGGAAAATCGTAATTATTCATTTCTTCTTTTCGTTTATTTTCGATGGCAATGTTAATTTGTTCTTCCACTCTGCTAAAGTATTCCGTCTCTTGACCATTTGCGTCATAGTATCTACCAATCAGACGCCCTTTGAAGATATAGTCTTTATCATAGAAACCTTTCCACTGCTTTAAGCTTAAAATATCACGCGGTTCAAGACTTAAAACATCGTCTATATTATCATCAATCTTATCAAAATTTCCTGATATGAATGACACTGACGCATCTCGACCTGAAAGTTTACCATGTATTGTCATCAACAATCAAAATGTAAATAAAATAAAAAAAAAATACCAGCAAAAAAATGATAGCTCCCACCTACACCGTAATGCCTTTCACCCTTCTGAACATCGTATACATGCCCCAAAATGGATAAGTACAAGCCTAAGCTGTTATCTTCACCATCGTATTTAGATAATTCGTCTTTCGTGAAAAGTCTTAAATCACTGGATACAGTTTTTTCTTCACTTTTTTGATAAGTTTTGTTGATTATGAAGCTGTAGTAATTTTGCTTGATTTCCGGCCAAAAAAATGCACCGAATATTGCAACAAACAAAATAAAATAATGTTGCCGAATTACCTCTTTAAAAAATGAAATCATAATTTGTTGAATGAAAAACCGAAATAAAATGTAAAACGTAAACAGAGAGTTGTGTCAAACTTATTTTGAAATGTGTGTGCCATATGATGTGTCAGTTACGGTCACATATTATGCACGTCAACAGAGTAAGCAGTGCTGTCACATAGCTTTTGAAATTTTGCCGATCCCTTTATCCGCTTGCGTGAAAGTTATCGTTTCCATTCAGTCTTTGGAATATAGTTACATTAAAAAAATTACACATTTAAGGAAAAATCACAGATGAGTTGATCAAATTCCTAGGTTTTTCACTGCTTGCGTTGTAATTACCTCGCGAGCGATGGCGGTCCGATTGCGACTGTGGGACGTCTCTAATTTTATATCGATTCGGTATTCAGAGCTATGATGAAAACAGATGCATAGCCAAAAGTAATGGATAATATGCCACGGGCTAGGGAAAAATCGTCGAGTGTAATTTTGTATTTTACGATATTATCACATTGGCGTATGGTAATATTGTATTTAATATGATATTATCGAATTGACGTACATACAATAATATCTTACTGGATATGATATTATCGTATTTACGTACAATAATATCGTTTTCGATATTGACGCACAATAATATCGTATTCGATATGATATTATCGTATTGACATATGATAATATCGTAAAAAGTGTCTATAAAATGATTGTAACGTTAATCGAATATGAACACTTGTAATAAAAGTCTGTTTTAAAGCGTAGATGGCTCTGCCCCCTAGAATCCCGCGCCTGCGGCGAGCATTTCAGACGCCCTGCAGGCGGTCATACAACTACTGATGCCTACATGGGGCTATACCCCCCTTGACCCCAAATTGCGGGGGCTGCCGCCCCTCGACCCCGCTTTTTTTTGTTTTTATTTCACGGCCTGCGACGCTGTATATTACTCTGTTAGATCATAAATCATTTTGATGTAGGGCACAGTTAAAGATATTAAAGTTAAGTTGGGCTACGCAATTTTTTAAGCCTTGCTTTCAGACACAATTTTTGTTTCAAAAATAGATCTCAACTGCGACGATGTATTGTGAAATTGTTTAGGTTTATACACCTATCTTTCAGCCCTTTTAACTGTTCCATCTAGGTCAGTAAGGCAAAAGGTAACTTCGATTTAGGAACTATAGTCGAAATTTGACTTTACCTTAAGGTTGTCTCACCAGACCCGCGACATTTCAAGTAATCAAATAACTTTGAAATTTTCTCAATGTTGCGAAAATAGAGTTAAGCCCTGTGTCCTAACAAGGGTTATGGTGTCTACCACACCATTTCATCTTATGCAAAATCGATGTTGGTTCCTATTGTATCCGAAAACATATAAAGGGACCCGTACGTATCCGAAGAAACGGTGTAAAAGATCCCTCCCGAAAGCACAAAATTGATCTCCAAATAGACAAAAATGTTCGCCTCAATTTTCTCTACAACATAGCAAATTGTTAAGGACCGACCTTAGGACCGACCTAGGGCCATAAGGAAATGCCTCTGACACATACTTCCATAGACAAAAATGTTTCCCTCAACCTGCTCTACAATATGACAAAAAAATGTTTTTTTGTAAGGGCCGTCCTAAAGACCGACCAGGCCCACTTGACCCCCAAGCACAGGCCCATATTTGTTTATGAATATATTTCGGTACACGGTTACCTCTCAAATAGAAAAAGAATCAACAAAATCGGTTAGGATTTGCCCGATTTATGCAAAAAAAAACACGTTGGGCCTAGTTTCAGGGTCCTGACTGAGTCCAAGGGCAACTTATCAAAAAACTTTCTTCCATAAAATGTGAGACATTCCTAGACCTATCGATTAAAAAATTTCTTTTGAAAATCGGAAGAGATTTGTACTCGAGTTATGTACAAAAAAAATGTAGGGCCCTAGCAGAGCCTCGTTTTTAGTTCCCTAGCTAAGTCCAAGGGTTCAAAATCAAAAAAGTTTGTTCTACAAATTGTCGGTCATGCTCAGATCTTTCAAACAAAAATAAGTTCATGAAAATCGGAAAAGATTTACTCGAGTTATGTACAAAAGACCTCGCAGTCATTGACGACGGGCAGATCTGCCCTAATTTGCATAAGAAACTTAGTGTGAAAGAGACAAAAAATTTTGTATGGACTTTTCCATGGATTTTTTTTTCTTTCTTTCGCACTAAGTTTCTTATGCAAATTACGGCAGAGATAATCTCGTGTTTTGAGTGCAAAAGGATTTTCTTAAAGAAAACCCTCAAAGGATTTTTTCTATTTCCAGTGATTTTCTATCGTTTCCTTTGATTGTCAATTTCTAAGAATTTTCTAGCATTTTTACACGATTTTTCTTGGCACGATTTTCTTAACAATTGATTTTTTTGAGTGCAAAAGGATTTTCTACGTTTCTTTGCCCCTCGGTCGTTTACTTCAAAAACAAGGGAATCAATACAGGGTAATTGAGAGTATCCAGTAAAAAAACTCAAGTTAATTAAATTGTTGTATTCAAATTTGTGTTTTGTTCTAATTAATGTCAAAATACAAAAATCTTTTAATGTACAACATTCTTAGCTTTAAGAAACGACCTATTTTAGAATTTAACGATATCAACCCAAGGAGAATAGTGACTGTAAAGGGGGCCATTATATTGAGCGCGCGTAAGGTTTGTGTGAAAGTTCAACTTGACAAAACAATAATTGTTTTTGTTAAGTTGAGCTTTCACACAAACCTTACGCGATACGAATCGCATCGCGCTCAATATAATGACCTCTTAGTAGTAATTTTATTGGACGCGATAGAAAACTCTAGCGTACGGTTTGCTTGAAAAAAATTATTTTTATTTTTGCCAGGTTGAGCCTTCAAACAAACCTTACGCGAGCGATTTTTATCGCATCCAGTATAATTACTGCTTAGGGAATAATCGCACATCTATACGATATTATTGTATCCGACATGATATTATCGTAGCGTCTTATATTGTCATTTATATTATATCAATGTATGAAATACACGAGAAGGTTATGTCCGTCACCGAAAGAGAACAACGCTTCATGTAATTTAATTCTGTTAAGGTTTGAAATTGTGTTGAAGTTCGATATTAAAAGTCTTATTTCTCCAGGGCAAATAGAACACGTAGAACACACTTGAATTGTTTAATTTTTAAGTAATAAATTCCGCCATGACAGTATTTTGTCTTGTCAAATAATAATACATATACGGAAATATATTTTTGCATCAAATAGAATTTTGTACTTCTGCGCAAGTTTTTGCAGTGTTAAAAAGCTGCGCAGAAGTACAAAATTCTATTTGAGGCAAAAATATATTTCCCTAAGTGTACAGGAGGAGATTCATAAGATCCTCCAATGTTTTGATTTAACTCGTTCCACCGAAAAACAGGTATTTACATGCACAAAATAAAAATGAATACGTGGAAAGTGAGATAAAAGAGAAATGAAAAACGTGCACAAGCTTATGATTCTCTCTTCCCGCATATAACTTTTATCGATTTCGATGGTACTTCATATTTCACAATGCAGAGAAATGGCAGAAAATAACGCCAGTTATCAAAATGACGTTTTAAACGTCAAAACTATAAAACACATTACAGTAATGGAAAAGATCTAACTTTTGATCCCAACAGACTTCGGCTTGTATATGTAAACTCTACACTCGTCAAAAAAACAGTTTCCAGAGCGAGTTGCTCAAAATAAACAAGTGAGTTTGCAAGTTCAGAGAATTGTTTCCGAACAGAGAAATGCTAAGTTGTCATCACTGTGCGCGAATAGAATACGCATGTTGAATGACATTTTGGTTTGCATGGAACCAACATGTCAAATTACATGTATTATTGAAGGTAATTACACAGTAAATTGAAACCGTAAATAGCTATGACAGCTGGCCAATTACGTATTTTAATGTCAAATCACGTGGTATATATATGTGCAGAATTGGGAAAAAGTTAAAATCGTTTCAACTTTTTACCAATTTGTGCCAGTGCTATCAATATTCACATTTCAACAGTTGACAGCAAACACGAATTACAATTGTTTTAATTATTGAAAATAATTATTTATTAACATATTTCAGTTAGCTTTTTACATGCATAAAAATTATTTTCAATAATATGACACATGTTTTTATTGTTAAATACAATTGATTTTTGTAAAAAAAATTTCGAGTCGCTTTGACATTTTTCTTATAATCAATTCAATATGGCGGCAACATAATTTTTTCGAAGTAGCCAACCAACACAGGCATAATTTCACAAAATCATTCAAACATTGTAAAGAAAACGTCTGTCAAATTCAACTATTTCGTGTGAACGACTATGAACCAGGGCCTTTTTTTGAGAATTAAAAAATTCCTAAAAGTTATTAAAAATTCCTAAAATCTTAAAGAGAATTTATGAATTTTTTAAGAATTTTATGGATATTTTAGGAGTTAAATTCCCAAAAATACGCCCTGCTATGAACGAATGTGTATCACACATGAGAGTATTCTCTCCCAAGGAAAATTTGTATATCCAATCCAGGCACAGCGGTGCCAACTTAGCATTTTTCTGTTTCCGAACTAATGAATTGCGTAGCAGGGTCCAATGCGGCACGGGTTAGCTCAGTGGTAACGTACTGGCTTTCCACCAAGAATACCCGGGTTCAATCCCGGTAAGGACAAATTCTGCATAGGATTTTTCTTCAACTTTTAGCATGAAAATATCGTTCCTAAGCACATCCAAACTTCTAAGGAGTTATGGTGTTTGGTGTCCATAACGAAACGTACGCGGAAGAATGACATGTATGACGTCACATACTATGAATTCTGTATACAAATATCTGAGTCTATCTCGAGGCGTAGATATAATGAACACCAGATCTCTGAATAACATGGTAGTTTGTCCAGTTTCATATGAATAGATCCTGTAAATAGCTACAATATGTAGCCGTGGTTCGGAATTCACGTTAAGCAAACAGGCTCGTTTAGAATAAGCATAGTTAAGTCGGAGGCTAGAAGATGTATCGTAATGTCCGGGCCCGTAGCGCGTGTGCTCAAACGACGAGGTTCATTTGGCATACCGGTTTCAACAGTGTGTTCTATAATGGGAACATGTAATGTGGGAATCTTACTATGACAGAATACATAACTAGGTGGAATGATAAAAGAGTAACGGGGAAGGCACAAAGGGTCATAGTATCTGTGTTCCAAGGCCAGTTGGCGGCCCCGACCAGAAAATTTAAAAAAGGGTCCAATACATAATGCTTTCATTCCTAGGACGGAAAACTGCTGTTTTCCGTCCTATTTTTGTACAGAAAAGCAGTTTTGTGAACCCTCGGAATGAAAAATATTGTACGAAACTTAGAAAAATATATGTTTGCGACCTCACACTCGTCAAAAACATTATATTTTTCCTAGTTACGTAAATAACTATTTTTGCCGGGCCATACGAAAGTTAAATGTTACCGAGCATATACCACGTAATCACAATGCGGATCATTTTCGCAGGGGGCATATTGCTATGTAATGCTCAACTTTCGCATGGGGTAGGTGGTAAAACTAACTACTCGGTCTATTACCACCCAGTAGAATATTTATTTTTCGATAGAGAAAAAACTCTCTATTATTAAGTGTACAAAATGGAAGGATACAAATTTTTATTATTTTCATCAATTTGAACACATATAGAAGTTAATGGCACATTTAGCAATCGGAAGTAAGGTAGTCCTTTGCCGGCTTGACACCAAAATGTCTTAAATGGTCTATCGAGCGTGATGATGATGAGACTAACGAATGTTTTGAATAACAGAATAATTTTAATTCAAAAAGAGGTGCGTTAAAGTAGACAGATTTTCTAGTCAATGTGGAATAGAAGAATATTCTAGTTTACCATGTTCAAATTATTTCAATATGCACACATTCGACAGTCATTTCATGAAAATTGTCACTATATCTCCTCGCCTCACCGGGAAGATGTTGACTGGTTTTCGATCGTTACAAAAAATAGAAAAAAATGTTTAGTGGTTGATTGAAATCTTTAAAGATGCTATCCGGTTTTCCAGGTTGTTGTTACCGATTTCGAAACCAGCATTCTTTGGTGCCAATTTTAAACCGTATTTGTGTAGAAGGTTTATACCAAAATTATTTATTCACTCATTCAAATGATGGATAATGTAAAAGTGTAAAGTCATCAAAAGTTCGAAAGTTTCCATAAAAAGAACACTTTGGATGAAATCATTTCAATATTGCACTATCAGATGGTGATGCAGGTGAGGGAGTGTTATCAATAGGTGACACCGCCATTCTAGCCAGTGGTGATGCGTCACTATCCGTAGAGTAATCAGCCGAACTAAAACTAAATGATTTCGGACGAAAAAAATTGCTGAAACGAACCGTTTTCTTTACTGGTGATAATTGAAATTTCATTGGCGACTGGAAAAGCTTTCGCACAGATAAATCAGACGTTTGACGTCCTTTTACTATGACGCATGGTGAAGGAAAACTGCAAATGATGTTGTTAGTATTTACTACATTTCGTGGGTATGAAGTCTCACTTTTGGATTTCCTCCTGTGTGTGCTGAAGAAGAGCAGCCTTCCATTGATTAATGTGAGGGTAGAGCGTTTTATCGATTTCAACGTTTTTCAGTGCATTCAATACATGCATATCGGTTTTCGTAGGCTCGTCGCTGTAATTAAGTTTATTTCATTAGAACCAAATAAAGCTCATAAAGTTAATAAACCGACCCCAGCAAATACGTTGAGTAGCTGTTCTGCAGAATTGATTGGTCACCCATCTCTTCATCATCGTCCATCAGTTGGCTGGGGCTAGAAGGTGGTGTGTAGAACATTTCATTTTCATTATCGCTGTTTTCCGCATCCGACTGAAATCAATTGGCAAATTCAGCTAAATTGTTTGTAACAGTAAAATCGACTTACAAAAAATTCATCATCGGAACTATCTTGTGACCTACTCCAACGCTGTGTATTTTCCAATTTATTAGTTTCTTCGTTTGTTTGCAAGTCATTTTCATTGAGCAAAAACGAGGAATTTCCCTGTTCAATAAAAATTATGGATAAATGTTACTTCACTTCTTAGACCCGTACGAAGTGACGAAGTATACTTAGAAGTTTACCACGACGGACGCTTGTGACAAGTCGAATTTAGATCACGAAGCAGAATGGAGCATCAATGGATCAGAGATGCCGAATCAGCAAAGAAAAAAAATCCCATCCGTCCGTCAGTGTGTCTGTCTCTAAACAGAAGTCGAAAAAGTGACTTCGAGTTCGAATATGAACATTTAAGGTCCAGACTAGGGCCACTAGGTATTTTAGTTTTTCAAAAAATCTCATGAAATCGTTTCTTCTTTTACACAAAATATAGTATTGATGCAAAAACATCAAAAACATTTGCTTTATTTTTTTCTGGGAAAAGCTTCTCGCAGGAAAAATCGAGAAAGTCAATTTTCCGCCATTTTGGGTTTTTTTCCTTCCATAAGTCCCAATTAGGGGGAGCTCTTCGAAACAATTTTTTTATTGTAGGCCAATTCATTATCTTTCAAATGATGCTAGAGTCAATGTTTCACGACAAAAATTACGCACTAAACTAAAAGACCCGAAATGGATGAAAATACTTTGAAATGGGCCCTTTGAGCGTCATCTGGGACCTATTTATTGGACCCGTACGAAGTACAAGAGGTCCTATACGTTTACTACAAACAATTTTATTGTAACATGGGGTAGATCAAGGTGGGAGTAGGGGGGATGCATCTATTATCGTCTAGAGATGACGAATCAGCAATAAAAAAAATGTCCGTCTGTCCGTCCGTCTCCACTTTTTTTTCCAAACGGCTCAACCGATCAGCCTAATCTTTTTTTTTCCCCTGAAAGGTACATGCCTCCCATGATTCAAGTTCGAAGATGAGCAAAATCGATCAAGTGGTTCCGGAGATATGGTCGAGGAAGTGACCAAAAACATGGTTTTTTTCGGAGGGTCGGTGAAACTTTTTCGCAAATATCTCAGCAAGTAAAGAACGGAAATTGCTCAATTTGGTGTCAAATGAAAACATTTGATGCCAAAAAACTGGAGAATTTTTTTTGTTGGAATCGGGTCAGGGGTCTGAGCACTGGGAGCCATGGAATGGGCGAAAATAAATTTCTCTGCCCAAAATGATAAGAGATAGTTTGTTTTCAGTATTTGCTTAAATACGCAATACATAGATTTACTTTCAAAGGCAAAGTTGTAGACAATTAAATTTAAGCGAGCACGTGTTTCAGGGTTTTGGGGAAATGTGACACAATCCTGGTATATGGCCACTTCCATAATTGGGCAGGATGACCCAGATCTCTAGAACTATGAGAGTTAGAAAGTTGGTTCCAAAGGCAAAGTTGTAGAGAATTAAATTTAAGCGAACACGTGTTTCAGGGTTTTAGGGAAATATGGCCCAATCCTGCTATATGGCCACTTCCATAATTGGGCAGGATGACCCAGATCTCCAGAACTATGAGAGGTAGAAAATTGCTTCCAAGGACAAAGTTGTAGACAATAAAATTTTAGATAACACGTGTTTCTGAGTTTTAGGGAAAAACGACTTAGTCCTTGGAAATAAGCTTTTCTAGATTTGAATGGTCTGAAACGTACTTCGGTAGGGCCTTTGTCATTACCTTGGGTAATTTCTATGGATCTTTGAAATTCTTACAGTTATAAAAGAACAGAAAACGTTAGATTGTTTGCTTATTTGTATATTTAGGTACGTTCGAGTCACTTTGCCACATCTATTCTGTTTGTCACATCTATTCTGATACGTACGGGTCTTTGGTTATGTTTTTTATATAAATCGAGTCAGAATTTCTTAATTGTTTTTGAGGCGTAGTTGAAGTATTCAAGAGAAAACGTTTGCTCCTAGTCCAAAAATTTTTTTCTTGTTAGGGGCCATCCATGCGCACCGCACGCGGAAAATTTGCCTTTTTTGACCCCCCTTCCCCCTGTGCGCGCTTTTCGAAAAACCCCCTCCCCCCTTAGTTGCGTGCGCACTATTTGAATGGCCCCTTATTGTGTAGAGAAAATTGAGAGAAAGCTTTTTGCCAAAGGCTTGATGTCTGTAATTGGGGCATGCCCCAGGTCGTAGGATCTAGAAAGGTGTTTATACCGTTGCTCCGGACGGGTCTTTAAGTATCGCTTTTCGGACAATTTTCAAAGCAATGCATTTCCAATAAGTAAATTTAACAAAATTTCATTACAATCATTGATGTTACTTGCGACTGACGTAGGCCTTATAGGGAATCGTACAGGTCTGGGTAGCTTATGTTTTAGTTTTGACTTACCACGAATTTTGGTCTGCAACGGCGCTGTTGACGAGACTTGTCATTGCTCCAAGTACAATCACATTTGGATTCGCTTTGCCACAACTCACTAAAGTCCTGCTCAGTTGTCATAACCTCTGGTGGAATCAGATGTGAGAATTCATCGCTATCCAGCACTCTTAGCAAATTATCGATTACGCAAATTTGTTGAATGTTTACAAAAAGCGATTCCTTTCGAAATGCATACGATTCTGAAACGATCTTCCTTGTAGAATCCGATATTTGGTTGAGAGAATTTTTGAACTGAAAATTTAATGAATGTCTTTAATCTACTAGATGTGACTGTTGAGCGAACGCAGTTTGGAACAATTTTTTTTGTTAAAAATTAGATGTGAGACTGAAACAGTTCTTTGAGCAGCATTTTGTGATGATTTGAGATGATGTACAACAATTTTATAAAATATAGCTTAATTTATTGTACTGATATCGATTGTACTCTACATGACTAAGACACAAAAAAGTTATTCTCCAAAGACGTAGTTTTTAATTCGACCCACCTTCCATTTGAAGGAATCGAAAAATTGTAAACCATTGACATGGGTATGGAAAAGTGGCAATACAGTGACAAGCAATTGTTTCTGACCCCCTGATTATAAATTTCAATATTACTAATTATAAACCTCTAAAGTTTGTCTGCTTATTTATGTGTCTATTTGTCTATTTATGTGTCTATTTATTTATTTGTCTGTCGGTCACAATCCCGTTATTTTTGCGTTTAAACTGAGGGAGAAAAAAAATACTTTTTGATATGTTGTCGGGGATGGTGCAATTCGTTGACAAAACATGTTCCGGGGTGGGATCTTGTTCTGAAATAAGGGAGTTATGGATAAAAAACGGGTCAAAATTGAAAATCGACCAAAAGTCAGTCAAGATGTTATGTTAGAGATTGGGTCGGCGAAGAAAAATCTTAGAGTTTTTCGTGGCCTAAAACTTTGTAGAATAAAATTTTTGGATCCGACTTCATGCAGAGGAGCTAGACAGCGAAAACCATTCAAATGTCGGGGTTTCCTCACTTTGTTGTTAGGGAACTTTTGCTGTTGGACAAAGTAGAGATAATTTTTGAGCGCCAATCGTTAGTGGAGGCTTGGGGCAACGAAATTGCTGAACAATGTTGGGTGAAAAAGTTTTCCACTCCCGAGATATAGGGCATTTTTCAGCGATTTTGTCCAGAACGGGAGCACTTCTTCTGGTATATCTCGGTGGGTAGTTGCCGCAATGAGGACAGTGAAGTGTCAAGTGAAAGGTTTCGACAGTGTGAAGGTAGCGGAACCGAGTTTAAGAAAATCGGTTGAGTGGTTCGGTGTCGTTCAAAGGAGGCGAAAATGTACAAAAATTTGCTCCGCAGCCCGAAAATTACTGAAAATTAATTTTTGATAGGTTGTCGGGGATGGTCCAAAACATGTTTTGTCGGTTCCGGGGTGGGATGTTGTTCTGAAATAAGGGAGTTATGTGGAATATGTAGCACATTATGCGACATATATTGAAATTTATAATCAGAGGGTCAGAAACAATTGCTTGTCACTGTAGTGTATTATTGAAGAATTCAGCGAAACAATATCTATGACGTCATAACTTTTAGTTATCTGTTACGTCATGTTTGTGACACTATTTTTGTGTCGTCATACTTTTGACGTCATTTGTGCGACGTCATAATTGTGACGGTGCACAGACGGACGGATTTCCTATGAAAACATAAAGTAGCTATCGCTTATTAATAAACTAGATTTTCGGTATTTTTTTTAAGCCGAAATTTGGCCTTAAGGGGTTCGGTTACAGTTCGGTCCAAGGCACAAAAAAAATCGGTTCGGTGTTTGGATCTTTGTGCTCTTAGGTTCCTTATGTCAAAAATTAGGGGTTTTAGGAGTTCGGCCCAGACAACTTAGCCATGAGCTTGATAGAAAGTCAGGAATAGTTTGCTTGTCACCGTTAAAGTCTTTAGCAGCAATGACTAACTCTCTGATTTGAGGGCAATTCCAAAGAAACTTTTGAAAACTGAACTGACAGGTAGAAGGAGCTTTTGGGAATTCACGTAATGTAGGAAACGGTCGGTATTAGTTAGCTGTGAATAGGCCCGTTTGGAATAACGTGTTGAAGAAGCTGCGAAAAAAAAACTATTTACAAGCAAGACATTCAGAAAAAATCGACTGCAAAAGGTCCTTAATAGTCTATTACCGTATTTTAATACTCGACTGTTGGTAAATTATCAATGCACGAAATTGAAACATAATTAGAAGCTACCTGCGCTGTGAGCTGTTACAATTTTTTTTCTTACCTTCGTCAAATTGCAGTTGTTAAGCATTAAGTAATACACAATAAGGCTAGCGAATCTCGAGTGTGTAGCTTGAAAATTAACGTAATGAAAACGAGCGTCAGCTTTGTAGCTGCTGATGAGCGAATTGAGTCTTTTCAGTTCTGACTGCAAAACATCATTTACTGATATTACACTATCCAAATTGTATAATATTGAGACGGCCAATCGTTTTGAGTAAACCTGACAGGATTTGTCAACACACGAATAAGGTGATCCAAATGAAGTAGGTACAGAAGTAGGTAGTAACGACATGTCCACCTTTTTCACCGACTTAATAAACGATTTCGTCCTTGTTTTATCCCATTCCCTGTCCACAACGTTCACTTCTAAATTACTCAAGCGGTTGCAAAGGTTCGATATTGGTGTTCCAAATTGTGTGACTTTGTTATTACTGGCATTTTTGGAGTGTGCTTTTCGCAAATGATGCTCTAATTTATTCAAACCATCGGATGATGCTATATCAACAAAGTCACCAAGGAAATTCCAATACTCTTGCCATTTTACATTTTGATCTTTGGCTATTTCACGACCAATAACTTCAAGTCCTTTTTCCGTATCAGATAGTTTCACGTGTCGTTCTGCACGCATTGGTGAATCGAAGCAACGATCTGATGCCTCGCTAGACGCTGACGACACGTTTAAATCAATCAACGGCTTGTTGCGGTACATCTTGTACAAATCTGAATCGAACGAATCGGAATTGCCATTTGTAACATTATTCGAATTTCTGTCGATTTCATGAGCAGACTCATTGTCATTGGCTACAGGTGTATTCGCAGTGAGATTGTTGTTGCAAGGTGCATTTTCCGAGTTTGGTTCGTTAAATAACAAAAGTTTGCGAGGGAAATTCAATGGTAAATTTCGTTCCGGCGTTGAACGTGGTGGCGTTTTCCAACGTTTACGAAATACCTAAAAAATATTTTAATTTAAAATATTGAAAAATGCATCAATAACAGGAATTACCTCAGCCTTTTCTTTAGACATTGGTCCCGCACAGGCTTGTATTTGCATTTCAGGACTAAGTGCATCAAACACAAAATTCTACAATATTATTTGGTTAATATCTAAATTTACTGATGAGAACAAATAAATAATTTACCGGAGGATTGCTCGGTGAAAACGGCTCACCAATTATAGGAGGTATAGAGTTGTCAATCGACCGAATAACAGGCACATAAAATCGCTCTTCTAGTAACTCAGATATTCGGTTAATAGTTTCTTCACTGGCTGTATCAAGACAACGGAAACAAATTATCTGCAAATAACCATGCCATTAATTGAAAATCAGAGACCTAATGTGTGCATTATCACTCATTATTATCGATCACTTCTACATTTTAACGGAAACTTTCTACAAATTGAAGAACAATACAGGCGAAAAAAGTATTTAAAAAGTGAAAAAATCATCAACTGGACACGCAACAAAAAAAATCATATGGCGAATTTAGACCTCGAAAAAGTTAGCACAGATCACAAAATATGCTGGTACCATATAATAATGTGTGTCAATATCATTAATTTGATTATCGCACCATTATTCCCTACGTGTTACATGAGAGCAGACTGGAGAGCCGCCGATTTTCGGCTAAATGCGTCGCCGCCGACGCCGAGTTATATTGACGGCTAAACAACGGCGGCGTCGGCGTCAAAATTTGATTTTTATGGTTCTTTGCTGAACTGTCAGGCAGTGAATTCGTCAATTTTATGTCAAGAAAAATTATGAAATGGTATGAACATCTCAGTCATTTTTATCGCTTTAACTCGCTGTAGATACGTTTATCTCAGAGCACAACATATGCCATTCGATAATGTCCCGTTTAATAAGCATACTTTCAGTGAATTAGAATTAAAGTGATTTAGATGACAGGGATAATCACATTTTTAGTTTTTCTCCACATAAAATTAGGAAATACATTGCTTGATAGTTCAGCAAAGACACTGGCCTGCTTTAATTTTCCTTTTTCGACTTTTCTTTATTGAGTTGTCAATAAATTTATATTTTTTTTTGAAACAAGAATTTGTCATTTAGCCGCCGCCAGCCGACTTTTTCGACAGCAGCGACAGTCAGACGCCGCCACCTTACTTTGAACGGCTTAGCCTACCTAGCCGCCGGCCGCCAGTCTTTTTTCGACAACTCGCCGCCGAAGTCGACAATTTTTCGGCTCTCCAGTCTGCATGAGAGATGAGAAAGAGAGGAACGTAAGTGATACGTATATAGATTTGATCAATTGGAGTCGAAATTACGATGAGGCTGGATTTTGTGCCGCACAAAATATCAGAGGACCAGGCAAAAGGCGTTTCTTTTGGAATAATTAATTCGTCAAGTACGTAACCTAACGTATCACTTACGTCATTCTCTTCCTCATCTCTCCCGTAACATGTAGAGAATAACGGTATTGAAAACTAAAATTAATGGTAAATATCATTACATGGTACCAGCATATTTTATGCTCTGTGCTATCTTCCGCCACATGAATTTAGGCACCTCAAGTTTATTGGATTAACTAGACGGCAAAACTGGCAACATGCGATTTTCATGTCATGGTTGGATTTTAACATTTTAAAGTCAATTAAATAAAAAAACTAAATCAAATAAAAACTTGGATAATATTTTTATCGCCCTAGCATATGGGTACCCCAGATAGTCTCTCCATATGACAGTTCGTTTCATGCAAAATACAGAATTTGTTAGGTCAGACGCTTAAACTTTAAATTATGTCTTTTTATTTTATTATCATCTTCAGGGGTAAATCTAAATATGAAATTGTCGATAATTGAAAATCTCTTATTCAAATTTTGTATTTTTAAAATTGTGCCGCAGTTATCAGTAATTATTGATTTCGTTTCATGTAGATTATGGTCTATGTGGGGAGCCCGTACGTTAAACGTACGAAAATAATCGTTTTATACTCACGTCTTTGGGGTATTTTCCGTCTGAATTTACAGTATAACTACATTGTACGTATGACGTCAGCACCTCAACAACTTCAACACAACCAAATTTCACAGCCAAATGAAGCGGTGTTTCATTGCGTCCTTTTTCAGGCATATTTAAATATAAATCCAGCAGAATTTTACTGATTTCCTCGCAAATATGCGGATTGTGTTTGTTATTGTGCACCAACTCAATATAAAATGGATCGCCAATCGTTTTCAAAATCAATTCACACATTTTTGCATTTTTTGCCAATACTGCTACATGCAGTGCATTGTAACGTGTGCTTTCTTTTAAAATTGTCGGTGTGTCACCACTACCAATGAGATATCTCGGGTTGTCCCAAATCGTTTCGTGGACCACATCCAATTTCCCCTGCTCGATAGATTTCCGAAACGCTACCAGCTCTTGAGATTTGAGACTACGAAACGGTGACTTATCAAGAGAGTTTGCTGGAGCTGAGGATTAAAATAATTTCTTGTGATTTATGTACACTTGAGATAAGACAAATATAACTACATCGAACCACATTCGAATTCTCCATCGCCAATTATAATGCATTGAGACTTCAAACGGACAGACAAATAAAAATGGGGAAGAGAAATAAAATCGTAGAATCAGACTTGTTTTGGTTTATCTATTGGTCAGGAAACTTACATTTCATAAAAACCGCCAAATTCAGAAACAGGCAATCTACTATTTGAAAGAAAATATCAAACTAGCTATTGCCGAAAAGGCAACATAACACCTGTCCAAAGCAACTGTGTAAAACACTCTTATGAACCCCTACAATTTTCAAAAAAAATAAAACAATTTCTGGGCTAGGGCCAACCTTAAAACCGACCCTGAAAGCCGTGAACGAACTAAGGAATAATAGATATTCAACAGGACAGATCTGGGAAGTAGGTTCTTTAGCTTCCACAGAACTCCGCACACTCAAGGCTATCTACACATTTTCTGGATATGAGCATTAAGCGACAGCTCATAGTCCAGAAACAGTCCCAAATAGCGCAACACTGAGACTGACTCAACTGCGTGATCATCCAAGACAACCTCATCAACATCTGAACTACCTTTACCATACTCACTGTTTTTTTTTTACGTTAAGTGATAGTTTATTGTAATCGAAGAAATCCTTCAAGAGGGCGACATCCTCATTCATAGACACAACATTTTCTCAGTCGACTCCCCAACGTAAAGTAAACCAGTATCGTCAGCGAATAGAGCAGCGCTAACAGTAGTACGAAGACTATGTATGTCATTCATATACACCAAGAATAACAATGGACCCAATACCGACCCTTGCGGAACACCCACATTAATATCTTTCATTTGGCTTTTCGTTCCTCCCAACACTACGCACTGCTTACGATTCATCAGATAATTTTTCAATAATTCAAGCGGGGCCCCCCTAATACCTGCAAAATACAGTTTCTGGACTAGGATATCATGGTCAACGCAATCGAATGCCTTTCTGTTGTCCAAAAAGACAGCGCTCACTGCCAAACCGTTATCAAGACTTAGGAACACCCTATCTAGCATCTCATATATCGCTGTGTGGGTTGCTGATTTTTCTCTGAATCCGAATTGTTTT
The DNA here is from genome assembly GCA_029228625.1 of Pseudolycoriella hygida. Taxonomy (NCBI): domain Eukaryota; kingdom Metazoa; phylum Arthropoda; class Insecta; order Diptera; family Sciaridae; genus Pseudolycoriella; species Pseudolycoriella hygida. The sequence continues at coordinate 9,485,194 of CM055406.1, read as the reverse complement.
CTATATAAAAAAACATTTTTCTTCAGAAAAGAAATCATTCGTATATACAAGAGAAGTTCAAAAATTTTATTTATAATCGGGAGTATCGAAATCGGTCTGTAGTTAGACGGATCCTTCCTATCACCTTCCTTGTAAAACGGGACAACCTGCGCTAGCTTGAGACAATCTGGATACTCAATTTACTCCACAACAGAGCAAAAGCAATTTTTCGAGTTCCTAGGTAGAGGCCTCGGACTCATATTGCATGGACAAAGTAGTTAGCCTCTTTTTTGGACCCGAATGAAGTACAAAGGTCCTATACGTTTACTACAAACAATTTAATTGTAACATGGGGAAGATCGAGTTGGGAGTTGGGGGGATGCATCTATTATCGTCTAGAGATGTCGAATCAGCAATAAAAAAAAATTCCGTCCGTCCGTCTCCACATTTTTTTCCAAACGGCTCAACCGATCAGCCTAAACTTTTTTCCCTGAAAGGTACATGCCTCCTATGATTCAAGTTCGAAGATGAGATCGGCCAAGTAGTACCGGAGATATGGTCGAAGAAGTGGAGGTCGGTCATGAAATTTTCGAGTTTCGCAAATATCTCACCAAGTATAGCACGAAAATTCCTCATTTTGGTGTCAAATGAAAGCATTTGATGACACAAAACTGGGAAACTTTTTTTGTGGGAATCGGGTCAGGGGTCTGAGCACTGGGACCAATGGAATGGAAATTGAGTTTCTTGGCCATATACGAAAACAGTTTTTCGTCTATATTTCCTTAACTATGCAATATGAAGAGAAGATTTACTGTCAAAGGCAAAGTTGTAGAGAATTAAATTTAAACGAACACGCGTTTCAGGGTTTTGAGGAAATATGGCCCAATTCTCGTATATGGCCACTTCCATAATTAGGCAGGATGACACGAATCTCCAGAACTATGAGAGGTAGAAAGTAGCTTCCAAAGGCAAAGTTGTAGAGAATAAAATGTTTCAAGGTTTTGGGTAAAAATGCCATAATCCTGGGATATGACCACTTCTAGAATTAGGAGGATTGTTTGCTTATTTGTATATTTAGATACGTTCGAGTCTCTTTGCCACATCTATTCTGACACATACGGGTCTTTAGTTATGTTTGAGCCACAGTAGAGACTCAGTGTTAGAGTTCTGACTGAGTCCAAGGGCTTAGGTTCAAAATTTTTTTTTTTTTCATAACGTTCTTCGTACGAGTCTAAAAATTGGCAGCGGCGCCAACTCTTATGAATTGTTCTTAAAAGATGTGACGTTATTTTTCGGAATTTTCCAAAAATGACGCCTCATTTACGGGTAATAGAAAGCATGAAATTTTCTATTGATATTAGGGATATGCGATCTAAGGCTTAGAACAGGTCGGGTTCGACCTGACCTGAACCCGAAGTCATCTGGCCCGAAAAATTCCGGTCCTGTCAGGTTTTTCTTTCAAATGAGCTGAACCTGACCTGACCTCAGGCATGGAAAAAATGTTTTCTTCTATCGAACCAAACCTAAACTTCCGGGAAACCGACAATTTTCTCAACTATTTCCCGCCGATTGCTCATTTCCCTATCTTAATAATTTCCTGCAGAGTGTCCACCTCTCCTTTTTAATAATTTCCCGCCGACTACCCAATTACTGTTCTTAATAAATATCCCGCCACTTCCGTCGTTAACAATTTCCCGCCGACTGCCCACTTCCCGTTCTTAAAAAATTTCCGCCGACACTCACTTCCCGTTCTTAATACATTTCCCGCCGACTACCCACTTCACGTTGTTAACAATTTCCCACCGACTGCCTACTTACCGTCCTTAATAATTTCCCGTAAACTGCCCACTTACCGTTTTAAATATTTTTTCGCCGACTGCTCACTTCCCGTTCTCAATAACTTCCCGCCGACTGCTCACTTCCCGTTCTCAATAATTTCCCGGCGAATAGACACTTTCCGTTCTTAATAAATTTGCCGCCGACTGCTCACTTCCCGTTCTTAATAATTTCCCGCTGACTAGCCACTTCATTCTCTTAAGTCGTTTCGGCGATTTCCCGCGCCCCAAATTTTTGGTCCAAAATTTCCCACGAACGTCGTTAGCAAGTTCGCGCACTTTATGCCTGCTTGACCTGACCTGAGGACCTGACTTGAAGAAATTCTAAATGCAATCATTCTGAATGTTTGATCAAAGAATGTGCAAATAGAGATTTTAAATCGATTAAGAGAATTCCTCCATCAGACAAAATAGGATGAGTCGCCGGCGTCCGCCATGAATCGTTTTGGGTCGATATAACTCAAAAAACATTTGGACCTTTGGATGGATTTAAATTCTAGGTCAACCTAAAACCTGATACATATTCAGGGTCAACCTGAGGTTTTGGTCAAATTTGTGTCAGACCTGAACGGAACCTGAGACCTAAATGGCCGCTCATATTGGGCTCCAGGTTGGTCTGGTGAATTTGACGTTTTTAGAGCTTGTTGTCGAAGCAAAATTCAATCTAACCTTACCCATGAATATTATGTTGTCCCAATTTTTTAAGGTCAGATTGAGGTTAACTTTTTTCGACCCTAACTAGACCTGAAAAATTCAGTTGATTTTTTTTTTTAGTCAGTTCCATCCAAAACGAGCCATTCCTGTACTTACTATAAAATCAATGTTATTCTTTGTTCTCATTCGACGATCTAGTGGACACTAGATCTAGTGTAGACTATGTACATCAGTACATAATGTTGATGGAGGAGATAAGAAAAACTTTACATTACGTAAAACGGCAAAGTTAATTCATAAATACTCGACATTTATATGAAAACTTTATTTTGTCGGGTCAATCAGGTCAGGTCACAGCTTACAAAATCAGGTTCAGGTCAACTCAGGTGTCACGTTTTCCAGGTCAGGTCACAGGTTGACCTGACCTGTTCCAAGCCTTATGCGATACTATGCTATCTAACTCAACAGATCAAATTAGAATCTGAATCAGGGTTGCTTTTTAACACCTAAACGTTTCGAATTTACACTACACGCTGTTATGTTCAAAGCGGTGGCAGTACTGCACCGTCAGGACATTAGAAAACTATAAGTTTTGTTATACGCCGAATGAATTAGCACCCAGTGAACATTTGTTAGGCGCAGCGATTTGTATTTTGATTGCATAATGCGTACATCACTTGGGAGACAATAACTCAACAAAATAAAAAGCTGAACGTTATGGATCTATTGTTATCCACATGCTCAATTTTACCGTTAAGTACAAGGATATACATACATGCTGACATAGTTGTGTTGACTGGCAATACAGCGATTCCATTTTTTGAAAAATTTGTAGCTTCCTCGCTTGTCTTAAACTCTTTGAGACGTGCCTCTTTGTGATTTTTTAGTAGTTGAAATGCCTCTTGTTTATCGGTGAACACATTGTGAATTTCTGTGGGAGAAAACCTTTTTTTAATACATCAAAACATTCTTTCTGCAACATCATTGCGTTCGGATTTTGTGATTTAAATAATTAGAATAAAAATAAAAATCACGTCATGAATAAATATCGCGGAAATGAAGAAACGAAAAACCATATGAACAAGTCCACTGACGCGAATCCTTTAGCATTTCATAAAATCTTATTTGAAACAAGTGCAAAACTAAATAGAATTCGGTCACTCGAGCACAAATTATTTTCGTATCGATCATTGAACTGCGTTCATTGCATTTTCGATAAGAATATCATAATTCATAACCTAACCTAACCAGATAGTTTTCCTTTCGACCTTAAATGTAATTAAATTTTTCGACAAAATAACAAAAATAAGAAATGCGTTTTGCATTCACCAAAATTCTTCCACAAGAATGTTTTTATTCAAAACATCTCATACCTCGCTCATTTTCTTTGTTGCTTGGAATAAAGATTCCGTAAAAGGACATTTTGTCCACTCTATATCCGATTCGTGATTAAGAATTATCGAAAAAACCTAAATTTAAAGTAATTTTATCACCGTCGTAATTTGTTTTATTTTTGTTGATTCCGTTATTTGCAGTGAAGGTGGCTGATTAGAAAAACCCATGCAAAAGTGTGTGTGTATGTGTGTGTGTGCGAAATGTCATCAGGCATCTACTCTATCAACAGTAATGTCGCCAAAGTCGATAATGTCGCGACACGTATTTTTGAGGACATTTTACAGGTGAATGAAGCGATCCCGAAATTCTTTTCTGCTTGTCCAAAAATGTTGGGAAGTTGCAAGCTGGAGACATAGTTATTTGCACTAAAATTCAAATGTTTTCGAATCTTCTTGTCCACGTTGAAGGTAACGACGACAATCGCACCTATGGCGCGAATTGCATTTTTCTAAATTCAATTTTACGTTACAGTTGGGGGATGTGGGCTAAAAGGAAAGTGAATGTGTGACTTGTTGAGGGGCTTTTCGTAATTCAAATGAATAAAATTCAGCTAGAGAAAACATTCATGTATGCCGCTAATTACATTAAGTTGCTTGATACACGGCATCACAGGATATATTTCTGACAAACTAAGACTTGAGGTGATTTATCATCAATTCTTATCCCAAAAAATATTCGCAAAACAAATTTTCTGTCCTTTAAAAAAAAATTTCCCGAAAAAAATTTTTATTCGAAAAAACTTTCTTTAACAAATTTTTATTTGAAAAAATTTTCTTAAAAAATTCATCGCGCCAAAAAAAATTCTTCTACCTTCGGAACACTTCGTGTGACCTTCGGCTACCTTCGGAACATTTCGTGTCATCTCCGCCTACCTTCGGAACACTTCCTGTGATCTTCGACTACCTTCGAAACACTTCGTATCATCTTCGGCCACCTTCGGAACACTTCGTGTCATCTCCGGCTACATTCAGAACACTTCGTGTTCACCTTCTGCTACCTTCGAAACACATTGTGTCACCAATTTTTCTGATCAAATTCTATAACTGCGCCGAAGAAACTAACTGTGAGGTATTCTAATTCATAAGATAGCAAAACATCCAAGATGGCGCCGCTTTGACAGCTGGCAGCCATTTTCTAAGGATTCAAAAAAATTCAAAATTCAAAAAACTCCAAGCATTACCTGAAAAACCGTCAAAATTGAGCACTTTTCCCGCCTCTGAAATTCTTCATTTGGGGGCGAGACTAACGTTCCCTGAAAATTTCAGGAAGATCGGCTGACAACGGATACATTTCGCGGTAAATGAAATATGGGATTTCGCGAGGTCCGACCCACAAGTTGTCAGGCGTTTTCGTAATGGCTAGCTTGTGGATGAAAACACACTGTCGATACTTAAGGTAATCATCGATCGAACAGCCCAACACCCATAATCGTTAGTACAGCGCCTCAAAAGGAACACAAAGCGAACACATGCTCGATTGATTTCTTATCGCCCATCTGCAAATTAGTTGAATACACAACCCCGGCACAAGTAAATAGCGCAATAATAAGTGCTCTTACTAGTGCTAACCTTGTTCTTAGGGAAGATGTAGCTATTTGGCTAAAGACTACGTAATCGGCCGAAAACCTTAGAACACAAATTATTCGCATGTTCCTTAAATTTCATCATCTCGTCCATTGTGACACCCAGATTAATGGCAGTGGAGGTTTGTGGTATAACGAAACCGTCCAATACCACTGGAGGGGGTACAAAACGGACTCCTTGCTCAGAAGAAATAATAGCCTGCGATTTGCTGGCGTTTAGAATAAGCGAATTTTCACGTGCCCATTTACAAACTGAAATCAGATCTTCATTTACACTCCGCACTGCATCGTCGACATTCTCCTGCGAGAATTTCTTAATTAGCTGAACATCGTCAGCGAAAAGGTGATGCGTCGTGTTTCGCAGTCGGCTTGGAAGGTCATTGATATACAGCGAAAATATGCGTGGGCCAAGTACGGAGCCCTGAGGAATGCCCAAACCGTTTGTCAGCGGCTCTGAAAGATAATTATCAATCAAAACACATTGGAAACGCCCACTAAGGTAGCTGCGTATTAGGAATGTTGTTGACGAAGAGAATCCGAAATTAGCGGTCAATTTTGAGAGCAGGATATCATGTTCAATCAGACCAAGACGGTTAGAAGCTTTTTTGGAAGGCCTGTCTTATTTCGTCTGAGACATAAAGAAGATCAGTTTCAGTGCTATGATATTTCCTGTATGCAGACTGAAACCGATCAAGATAATGATTAATATCAAGGTAGGTAATTATCTCCTCTTTTGCTAAAATTTCAAACACTTTGGACAAACACGGAAGAATACAAATTGGGCGCAAACCTTCCAGCCTTCTTAGTTTAGATTGTTAATTATGTGAACAGTTTTGATCACAATCTCCTCAGAGATTTTCTTCGGCACGGACATGTCTAGCTTACACTCTTTAAAAAATTCTATAACACTTGATCTGAATGCTCCTCGGCTACCAAACCTACGTACTGCCCACTCTCGATTGTCGAATGTCGCTGAATACTTTTCTTCGTAAAATGGGATGCATTTGCTATATTATATGGTTCTTTTCTCGTGGACCACATCATTATCTTGTTCAGTGTTGAAAACCTTATTGTTGGATCAACAATGTATGCGTCGTTCGCTGTGGGATGGAAAGCGATTATGTCACTAAATCTAGAATTCCCTTCTGATGATATTAACATATTGTTTGATCCGCAACTTCCCGTCACATGTGCGATGGTTTCATTTTCTCTGTTGCATGCGACAGATGAGGGAATGAGGGAAGTGCTACCAACACCTGGAACACCATTAAGAATCGCGTAATTCACACTAAGTTTAATCGTTGAGCATGAAACCGTCGGTTTTGAAAACGTTAGGAGAGTGTTTTTAAAAAGTGACGCATAAAGATTGTAGTTTCTATGAATAGTTGTGTGAAGGTGATTGTTACTTATTACGTTACTCAACTTCATGGCGAGAGCCACGAGGTATCACTTATTTATTAATAATTCATAGATTGTGTTTTGCCTCATCGTCTGATCAGGTAATACTGCCCAAGTTTCAACCGTTCCGTCGGTGACAAAACATTAAATTTGTATGGGAGAACATAGTTTTTTGCGATTTATTCATTATTTATTTTTAATCAAGCGGACCAAATGAGTAATGAGAGCAGTTCTTTCAATTCTACTTTATAATTAATGACTTGGTTCGGTTGACACAAAATACGAACTGAATAATTCGCAAAAAAGGAAGTTTCCCCATACAAATTTAACGTTTTGTCACCGACTTTTTTTAGCGCCATCTGCTGTTTTATGGTAAATTTTGTGAACTATAAACTCAATCTACTAAGAAGAAGAAACAATCCATGCCATGGCATGCAACGCAATTTGTCGATGTTGCCGAATCCTAAAACTAATTGAAAATTTAAAAAACGACATCTATAAAATATTAGAGAATTTTAAAGACACGAAAAAATTGGCGTAGACAGTATGAAGATTTTTATAGCAAGTGAACCCTGTGAATTCACCCAGTGAATCTATGGTACAATATTATTGCACGCACACGTGTAATTCAAAATGCTTCTTTTTTGAAAATCTGCGTCTGCATTATCAAATATTAGTGGTTCGCACAAAATGAACGAATTTTCTAAAGTTGGAAAGTCGGTAAATTGACATTTTGTTTGATGTTCGTTCGATTACATTGACTGTCAAATAATGGCGAAAAAATTGTAAAAAAATTGTTTTGATATTTTGGTAATAGAGCTTTTTCACAGTTTAATTTTTATGCGAAAATGAACAAAGAAGATATGGAAATAGGTGAGTGTTATGTTACATATTATAAATGCTCGTCCATACAAATTGTGGCTTTTTTAACTTTGCATTTCTTACGATCCATTAAAGATGTTGACGAAAAGTTTTGTGGCTACACTATGGAACAGATCTACCGAGGCATCAGCAAATGGGATTTGAAGGTTGGTATCACATTACGCTTAACATTAGTCGATCGAAATCAAACAAGAACTTCTTAGCATTTTCCAGATGTTAGGCCGTCGTCGGATCACACAGTTTTATATCACATGCACATTCGTGATCCCTTAGCTCCACCGAAACCCCGTAAAAGCACAGTCAAGTGGGATGCTAATCACGTGCGCTTACCGTACGCACAACAAAACCAGTATGTGATGAAAAATGTCGACGGCAGTGAAGAAGTGAACAATCGGTGGAATCAGATATCAACTGCTTTTTCGCGTAACATTAAAACCTCTTATGATCTTGAAGAGGCAATTTTATCGTACAACACAAAATATTGTAAGACTTGGCGTTTCAATGGGCTGCACAAATTGTTTGAAAGCTGTGACGAAGATGAAACCAAATTGTTTTATGATCGCATCTTGCCTGGAATTATTAAATTGGCTCTAGCATTACCAGACCTAGTGCCAAGCGCTATTCCACTATTGAAACGGGGTGTAACAAAGTCGGTTTCATTTAGTCAACAACAAATAGCATCTTTGTTGGCGAATGCATTTCTCTGCACCTTCCCTCGTCGTAACGCTCAAGGCAAACGATCAGAGTATCGATCTTTTCCCGACATCAATTTCAATCGTTTGTTTCAATCTTCCGAGCAGAATTGCATCGAGAAACTCAAGTGTATTTGTAACTATTTTCGTCGCGTTACGCAAAACATGCCGACTGGTGTAGTTACATTCACTAGAAGGTGCATGCAAGATGAATATCGAATTAAATGGGACAAATGGGAAGGTGATTTTAAGGAAACAAAGCTGCATGTAACATCTTGTGGAACAATCGAAGATCAAGGCTGTGGTATGTTGCAAGTAGATTTTGCTAATAAATATTTGGGCGGAGGTGTCCTAGGCCATGGATGTGTTCAAGAAGAGATTCGTTTTGTCATTTGTCCAGAAATGATTATTAGCAAATTGATAACCGAAGTTTTGGATAAAAATGAGGCCTTGTTGATGATTGGCTGCGAGAGGTTCAGTACTTACGAAGGATACGCATCTTCATTTGAGTTTAGTGGAAATTATGTGGACCCAACTCCAACGGATGAGTCTAGACGTAGAATGTGTAATGTTGTAGCGATTGATGCGCTAAACTTTTACTCCGAATCTGATCAATTTAAAGAAGAATTGATTAGAAGAGAATTGGACAAAGCTTATGTGGGCTACTATCACGAATTAGATACGCCAGCACCAGCAGTTGCAACAGGAAATTGGGGATGTGGGGCTTTCGGTGGTAATAAGCGTCTCAAAGCACTTTTACAACTCATGGTATGTTGTGTAACATGTCGACCAATGGTTTACTTTACGTTTGGTGATAATGGCTTGAAGAATGAAATTTTGGAGATGCACACATTTTTATTGGACAACAACATCACAGTCGGTAAGTGTGACAATGTCATTTTATATTTGTCATTCGGCAGTTGGTGGATTTTTCGTTTTGGGATCTAAATATGAGAAATCTTAAAAAAAATGTTGTCCGCCTCTCTGTTAACATGATAACTGGAGTAAATTTTGGCCGATTTTCAAATGTATTTTTTCCGTGAAAAGTTAGCGAAAATGTTTTTACGGAATTGAGTTTAGGCGAAAAATTGGCCAAAACTTTGGGCTACCTTTGTTCTAGCGGTGGTATTTGTTGTTTATTCGCCGTGGCTATCAAATTGGTGTTTCTTGTTTCTCGGGTTAAAGCGGCGACCTTTGTTCTAGCTTCCGGAAGTGTTCATCCCGAGAATCACTTTGTTCGGGAGCTACCAGAAGGCAGCTTTGTTCGGGAGTCACATCTTGGACATTCTATTGAAACTCAATTCTTTTTGAAAAAAAAATGCTCACTGACTGGTTTGCAGCCTCGTATCCATGAGATAATTTTTTTTAAGGGCCCTCTGCACAAGCTCTGAAACGGGTATAGTGAGAACTGGGTCCGAGGCTCCCGAACAACTTTGAACGGACTGCATTTGAAAAATTACTTCATACTTCTTCATACTGCTTATACTCGTACATCAAGTTTACATGCATGAACAATTTAGCTCAGAAAGAGTTTCGTGGCTTGATTAACCAGGCCCGTGTTCGATTCCAGCGACAACAATTTTTTTTAAGTAAGAAAACCTTCTCACGGAAAAAAATGTCAACCTCTGAATTTGAACTGGGAACGTCCAGATTGTACAATTCCTCTGAGCTAACCCGTCCCTGAGAATATAGAAATAAGAGGAAGAGATTTAGAGGGAGAGAGTATTAGAGATATTATTACTCTCACAAACAATTCTGGAGCTCGTTCACTTTTCATGCGCCAACTTCTGTCAAATTCGAAAACGTGGTTTTTTGAAGGTTTGTGGAACTTTTTCACTTATATCTCTAACAAATTAGAACGGAAATCGCTATGGAAGATTTAAAATAAAAGATATGAACATCAGAAAATCACGAAAATTAAATTAGTCAAAATCTTGTCGTTCGGGCTGTAGTGTCCTTATTGTAGGCCAAACTCAACACCCAAGGACCATGCGACCCTACACGATATTCGGTCGTTTTTCGTGAATATTACTTTAATGGTTGTTTAATGTTTTAGAGAAAAAAAGCGAACTTTTTTGTATGCAAGTGTGGGTTAGATGCCTCTCCTAAGTGCTCTAGATCAATTCTGACATCGGCCCTAGAACAAAAAAAAAACTTTTTTTGTGTGAAAAAATTTGTTTTAAATTTTTTCTTCAAACGTTTTTTGGAAATTTCTTTTTAAATTTCAGGCTTTTTTAGGGATTTGGATTAGGGACTTGCGTCGTTGCTTCGGACGTGTTTTTCAATATTGCCCTTTTGACAATTTCCAGTGCAATTTAATGTGGATGTAATTTTATAAACTTAAGAGTTAAGGAAATATATACTTAGAGACGTTCGAGTCTTTTTGCAAAATCTATTCTGTTTGTCACATCTATTCTGATTGCATATGTTTTTTCTTGCTGTGTTGTAGAGAAAATAGAGTGAAATATTTTAATTCGGGAAAGTTGGCATATCAGTACAAAATGTAATGATTTCGTCTGGTATGTCTAGATAGTCGACACCATTATTCTATGAGAGAAATGAAATAAAATTCGCCTAGTCCTCACGTATTACGTAAATACGATAGGTTCAGCTGAAATAAATTTTGACTAGTAATAAGTCAATAAACAAACAAACAAAAAAGGTATTTTCAACGATCTACATAGTACGGCGAGGTCGACTGAAAGTTTATTTGATCGGACCCTTTAGTATTGGGCAGAAATATAATAAAACGCGTCTTAATTGTATTGTTGTATCAATAGAACTGACTATATTTATTTGACATAATACATCCAGTATACTACTGTACTACATCTACTTCCTCTTTTTAATATTTTCTTTTCTTTCAGTAGGAAAGGTATGCCAATGGGGCACCGGTAAAACCTACTATCAAAACGTTATAAATTAACAAATCAAAACTTAAATCAACTGAACAAATTAAACTTTAAATCAATCTATCCGATAATCATCCACTACCCACTCTCTCCTTCTTTGTTAGTATTTGCTATCCATGCGTCGCGTCGCTCATTGACCAGTGACTCAGTTCACTTATGCCCAAAATGACCATAGCAAATCAACTCTTCAGTATCTTCTTGATCCGCGACCCTCCTCAGCAGCTTCTTCAACCATGACCAAATGACCATGACCCCAAGATGATACGTCCCAAATTGAAACATTCTCAGTTTGCCACATGAATTCTCGAACCGATGAAAAGCAATTGAATCAATATCAAATGATAAATTCGCTGTAAGCTTCCGCATACTTAAGGGGTCATTATATTGAGCGCGATGCGAATCGCGTCGCGTAAGGCTCGTGTGAAAGCTCAACTTGACAGAACAAAAACTTTTTTTGTTAAGGTGAGCTTTCACACAAACCTTACGCGATTCGATTCGCATCGCGTTAAATATAATGACACCTTTACACTCAAATTCACCAGAATTATTGTCGTCAACAACAACCTTGCTCTAGGTCGGTTCTAAATTCTGGGCTTATTTTAAGGGTTTGGAGAGGTTTTTAGCGCCGTTGCCGGGTTTTTCAATATTGCCTTTTCGGCAATTTCCAGTGTGGACGTAATTGCAGATACTCGAGAGTTAAGGCAATATTTAGTTAGATACGTTCGAGTCTTTTAGTAACATCTATTCTGATGCGTACGAGTCACTTGAATATGTTTTTTTTTTTGTAATTGAATTCCAATTTGCACTCTCATTACTTTTGTTAGGCTGCTCTGATTTCGCGGCATTGTTCTTTCATATTTATTGAAAGCGGACTCCGGGTATTAACTGACATTCGATAAAATATATAAAATTAACAAGAAATGACTTAATTCAAAGTTTCTTATTTTCTATTTGTTGCGCAACAGCTGAACTTTGGTCATCTCTAGTGCAAATTCGTCATTCTAAAATCGCCTCCGAGCATATTTACGCATTCATATATCAATGGCATCGTGATATGTTGGTGAAAAATGTTTATGCAAATAAATTTTTCGTTATCTTATAATATTTCGTTTGCAGAAACTCCATGGTACAGCCTATTGACGATTTGCTGAATTTTCATTACAAGAATTTAAAATCAACTGCATCCACACATCATTCATGCGAATCTAGCTTAGAAAGATTAGGAAAATATCTGTGGCCTAGTCAGAAGACACAACCTATACCTTCAAGTTCGTTTTATAACAAAACCGACTGTGATACATCAACGATAGAGGAAATGTCGATGAATCTTGAAGACGAATGTATTCCAAGTACAACAGAAACGATTTTGTCTGGAAATGAAGAGTATTATGCAAACGAATTAGACAAATTCCATAAAGAACAAGCGACAACTAGCACCTCGTCACTGTTGAGTGCTTTAGATGATGATTATGGAATTCGTACTGTTGAAAAGATGACTGGAGACAATTTGCAACCGAATGATCAAACTCATTCCAATGGTGGTACCTTTCTAGTTGATGATTCTACGATTGAGCGTCAAGATAAATTCGTGGAAAATGAACAAAACGATGACATTGTTCCTTGTACACCTCCGCCTGAAAAATATCGCCGAAAGAATACGAACCATAAAAAGCAAAGAAAAATTACGGACATGTACCCAAAGAAAAACAAAGACGAGTGGATTTTGTCGAAAAAAGATTAAAAAATTCATTTGTTTAAGCAAAATTTTTTCATTTGTTAGACCCGGACAATCCGATTTAATGTGGACACATACTTAAAATGTAAGGCAAAATTTATTTGGAGTTGAAGTTTTTTGTAACATCTTTGGGCCCATAACCCAGAGGTCCGTGGATCGAAACCATGCTCTGCTACCAAATATTTTAGCCTTTACCAATAAAAAGCAGGTTTGATAAGCGATAAATTTATTACCAGTTAAAAATGGATGTTTAACGTCTAATGTCTCGTAACGGAATGAATAATTGTCCGCGTCTCTGACGATTATTCACTTAATTAAACTAAGGGTGGGTAGGAATGGTATAATTATCAAAGTACGATTATGAATTGGCGGTAATATTTGATAATTCGAAATGTTTCGAACAGTATGCCACAAATATTCTGTTTACAACAAATATTTTGTTTGCCATATCTTTTCTTGTTGCGTACGGGTTTCTTGCATATGTTTCCAGTTGCACTGCATGCGTATGTAATTTGCGTGGAATCAGACTGGTCTTCTTCGAGATAGACACAAAAAATTTTTTTTTTCAACTTGGTGGTCCTCAAGCAAAAAAAGTTGAGGAAAAGGGTAGTCGACTCTTCATGTGAAGTTTCAATTACATGTGTGTCAGGCGATCCAAAAATGTATTAAGTTGTCGAAAAGTTTGGGGCTTAGCCTGGAAAACGGTACCAAATGGTCCACTGAGAAAAAGTTTCTATGGGCCGGACGAGATCCGAAGAGATTTGACAAGCGCTCAATGACGAAAGGTGAAAAAAATCACGGAAATCGTGAAAAATCAAGGGTGTTGTGACAAATCGTAGGGGTCGGACTCGGATTTTTATTACTTAAAGCAATTGTCCTCAATTTGTCCTTTGCGTCCGAACTTCTAAAAAAATTGTCCTAGCCCCAGGCACCCGCCACGGGTGTGTACTAAAACCCCAAAAAGCTCAAAACCGTTATTTCCCATAATACATTTTACATTTAAAATCTGATGCTACTAAAAATTTGCCCTCAATTTGTCCTCAAATCCTGACTACTTGTTTTTAGAACAAACTCGTGTTAATACAGAAATTTTGGAAGCCAATTTTTAATTTACTGAAACTAAAAAATTGTCCTCAATTTGTCCTAACTGAAACTACTTTCAGATTTCGCATCTAACGTACATGCACTAGTGAACTGTATCATAGTGTTATAATAAGCCTCAAAAAATAATCATTTTGTAATCAATTATTTTAAAATTCTAATATAACAAAGAAATGTCCTCAATTTGTCCCAACCGATGGTGCTTTTACTTTTGAGATACATCGATTGTAAATATCAAATTCATATTTTGTACTGAAACTCAAAAGCTCAAAAATGTGTAAACCACCAAGCCCTCCGATTCTTTACAATTCAACTAAACAAAAAAATTGTCCTCAAATTGTCCTTCCTTTCCAATAGTTCATTTCACTTTTAAGATACATCTACTGTAGATACCAAATTGATTTTTAGTACTCAAAGATCAAAAAGCTCAAAAATGCTAAAATCACCAAACCCTCTACTTTTTCGCAATTCAACGATACAAAAAACATTGTTCTCAATTTGTCCTAACCTACAATAATTTCTATTTTTCGACTAAATGTAAAATGTATTATGGGAAATAACGGTTTTGAGCTTTTTGGGGTTTTAGTACACACACGTGGCGGGTGCTTGGGGTTAGGACAAATTTTTTTAGAAGTTCGGACGCAAAGGACAAATTGAGGACAATTGTTTTACGTAATGAAAATAAAAATCCGAGTCCGACCCCTACAATTTGTCCCAGCACCAAAATCAACGTTTTCGTAAATTTAATATTCGCCATTGACCGCCAAGTTGAGTTTTAGGACGAGTTTTGGAGCATTTGCGCCCCCTGCAGGCTCAGAATCACACTGGATGGTGGTAGTGCAGGCCGGAAAATTTCCGAATAATTCAATTCAATTCATTATTACATTTAAAAATTTCACATTTAATTAAATGAATACCTCAGTGTGCATAGAACCATAGAAAGAAGCAAGTTAATTATAAATAATGAATATAAGACATATTTCAAGAAATTACGCCGTCCGCCCAAATTTCGAAGTTGAGCTAAATCGGTCAAGTCGTTCCTGAGATATGGTCGAAGAAGTAACCAAAAACATGGTTTTTCGAGCGTCGGTGAAACTTTTTCGTAAATATCTCAGCAAGTATAGTACGGAAATTCCTCATTTTGATGTCAAATGAAAGCGTTTCATGTCACAAAGCTGGGAACATTTTTTGTGGGAATCGGGTCAGGGGTCTGGGCGCTGGGATCAATGGAATGGGCGAAATTGAGTTTCTTGCGGCCATATACGAAAACAGTCTTTCGTTTATATTTCCTTAACTATGCAGTATGGAGATTTACTGTCAAAGGCAAGGTTGTAGAGAATTAAATTTGAGCCAACACGCGTCTCAGGGTTTTGGGGAAATATGGCCCAATCCTTGGGAAATGGCCACTTCTAGAATTGGGAGTAATGACCCATATCTCTAGAACTATAAGAGTTACAAAGTTGCTTCCAAAGGCGAAGTTATAGAGAATGAAATTTTAGCGAACATGTGTTTCAGGGAGGGATGACCCATTTCTCTAAAATTATGGAGGTTAGACAGTTGCTTCCAAAGTCGAAGTTGTGAAGAGTATCGAATTTCAGTGAGCATGTGTCTTAGGGTTTTAGGGAAATAAAGACCAATCCTTGGGATATGGCGACTTCGTGAATTTTAGGGATGACTCATATCTCTACATCTATGGCAGTTAGAAAGTTGGTGGAAAATAAAGGTCTCAGACGTACTTCGGTAGGGCATTTGACATTACATTGAATAATTTCTATGGATCTTTTAAATTCTTATAGTTCTAAAAGAACTTAAAACATTAATTTGTTTGCTCATTTTTGTTGTTTAGATACGTTCGACTCTTTTTGCAACATCTATTCCGTTTGCCACATCTATTCGTTTACTACATCTATTTTGTCTGCCAAATCTAATCTGTTTGCCACGTCTATTCTGATACTTACAGGTCTTTGGTTATGTTTCTATTCTATTTTTCTATTTTTTTTTTAGTTTTTTAATTTTATTTAGTTTTTTTTTTGTTTTCAAATGAGTTTTTTTTGCTTATCCACCCTTCGTAGAGGATAGTGAATTGAAACAATTTTTGCTTTTTGTAAATCGTTTACTGAGCTACTCACTCACTAACTTATAAAGAAGGCATAAATAACCTAACAATAAATTGTATTGCATGCACTACGCAATTTCTTTAGATGGATGAATTTTTCCCAACACTTTGTTTATGTCCATGTCTTTGAGCAAAGGAGGAATTTTTGTAACTCGAGCAGTAGTTACTTCAGTTGACGCTCCAGTGCTTTTTTGTTTCTCATCTAATGTTGACACAACTTTTCGTTGATCCCGACTACAAATGCGAGCAAAAAGTTAAATTGTAGTAATTACCTAAATTACCAAGAATTACCTAAACGATGGTTGAGATGAAGCGTCTTGCGGTCGTTTATGTTTTGCAACGATGTTAAAACGGGCGTTCTTTTCACATCCTGAATTATTTGTTCCATCGTGAGTCAACTTTCCATGAGAAATCATTTTCGGTACTTTGCGTTCCGTAGTCTCCGTTTTCTCACCCCGTCTAATTTTAACGCCCTTCCTTTTATTTGGTATACTCTTCATCCCCTTAGAAATTGTAGGATTGATATTTGGCGCTGAATCGAAGAGAATAACTTCGTCGCAAGTCTCCATCAAAATTTTCCTGCCGTTTAAAAATGTTGCCAAAGGACGTAAATCAGGGCTTTGTGATATTAATTTCATCACACATTCCTGTGTGTCTGAAACCACACTGTGGTAAATTCGATTAGCCGAATTCGAAATGGGCAACGATGGAATCAAAGTGCAGTCATCATAATCGTCGTCGTCGTCATCTGATTCACTTTGTGAATCATTAGTTTCGTCTTGTGTCTGAACTTTTTCGTATTTCTTAGTAGCTGGAAAATGTTCAGTTGGCCCCATTGCAGGATCATCGGAATACTTTGCGTTTGTATGAGCGACAACTGAGTTCGGCGCATCGGCTCTAGTTGACTCTTTAATAATTGATTGTTCAACCGAGGAGTCTTCAACGTTTATCAATTTACCTTCTGATTTTTCCGAATTCGTATCTGTGAAACTTGAGTCGTTAACAAAATCTTTTTTCGTAACGTTTCTCTCGTTATTTTTTGGTTCGTTCGTTTCAGTATTATCAGCGATGAAATTCTCGACACTGCTGACATCTGAAGTCTTCGCAGCTAAGTTTTCGTGTTCTGTTTCACTTTTTGCTGATACTTTTTTAACATCTACCGTTTCAGATGAGATAATTCTTTTTTTTTTAATTGGCGTATCCATGAAATCGCTATCGGACATTGTTCCATCGCCGAACAATTCTCGAACAAGTATAGCACGTGCTGATGACGATGATGGAACTGTCTGAGTCTTCGAAGTATTGTCGGTAACTTCAACTTTATTATCAAGTTCTTGTATTTGTGTATCCGAAGAAGACTCACATGTTTTTGCTATGTGATTTTCAATTTCATCAATAGTTTCCGCTGTTGTTGCCGGCCTTTCGGAATGGGACAGCTGAACTATTTTTAAAGCGTCGGTTGTCTTGTCAGTTGGTTGTTCTGCCTGTTTTCTATCTTGTGACACTCGTAGGTTTGTTCTCGCCGCTTCCTTGTAATCTAAATAAATAACTCGTCTTGGCGTCGCAATTTTTCTTTTCGATGGCGTTGAATTACCTTTAGGATTCGGTTTGTTTACATTTTTCGGCAAAACCTTGGCTGCTATTTTCGGTGTCGAAATACCAGTAATTTTTGACCCTTGCAATGGCTTCCGCATCATTGCCATCATCTCTATGACATTCTTGCGTTGTATTGCAGTTTTTGTTTTAGGTTTACGAAATCTCTCGGTTTTCTTATCCGTTTTTAACATATCCATCGTGCGCAGGCGAACTTCTTCCAATTTCAATTGATTCAATGTGTTCACGCTCTTAACTGTAGTTGCAGGTAGTGCATCGTTCTTGGTATCGACGTCAGGAAGTGTAATTGAATGATTTGAGCTAGAACTTGAACTTGATGAAGTGTCCGATGAAGATGAACAGGACGATGATGAGTCACTTACTTCTTCTTCCGATATCGACTGATCATTGCAGGTATTAATGATTTGATGTGGTTCGACACCCAAGCTACTTGTATGAGTTTGGTCACGGTTTTCTTTAATTAATACTTCAATATTTTTGTCGACGTCATCTGATTCATCCGGTTTGTAATATGAGGAGCTTGATGAATAGTCTGTGGCACGATTATAAGAACTTCCATCTTTTTGACTGCTCGATTGACTCAACGGTGTTTTTGTACGTCCTGGTGTTATAGCAAACGATGGAGTCGGATATTCGGAATATTTTATTAGTGAGTCATAGTCTTTGAGCCGGCGAACGCCGGGCGTTTTCGTACATGATGACACTGTGATTCCAGGAGTGATTGGAAATTTAAATGGTGAACTGTCGTCTTTAAAGGGTGTCTCCAAAAAGTTGTTTAAGTTGACGCCACTTTTAACCACAACCACATTAGGTTCTTGATTCGGATGGTTTATTGGACTTATAAGGTCAATATCAACAATTTCTG
This sequence comes from Pseudolycoriella hygida, assembly GCA_029228625.1. Classification (NCBI taxonomy): domain Eukaryota; kingdom Metazoa; phylum Arthropoda; class Insecta; order Diptera; family Sciaridae; genus Pseudolycoriella; species Pseudolycoriella hygida. The sequence goes on along the minus strand of CM055406.1, from coordinate 9,466,434 downwards.
AAGGATCAATTCGTGTATTTTGGGCAGTGGTTGTTTCTACAGTATCCTCTGTCTGTTTTTCTGGTATTTTGGCTATGTTTCTCTGTGAAATGTTTTGTTTTTTCTTTGCCGACGCTGGAAGTTTAATTTGAATTAATCGTTTTCGTACAGCAGAACGTTTGGTTGGACTGCATGGCTTGTTTCTATCATTTCGTTCAGTTGAAGCGGATGATTCATTGCATTTCAATTGTTCCTGATCATTTGTTTTATTTGAACATTCAGATGAAGAGCTTTCCTGGGGAGCTGTCTTCTGTGCACTTTCCAACGCCTTTTCCAACTTTTTACCAGCAATGGCAGTTTCCGCTGAAACGTTCAATACTTTCGCCTTGGCAGGCCTTTTTGACTTTTTCTTTTTACCTTTTTTGGCACCGGTGGCAGCTTTATTCGCTTCTACAGCAACGGTTTCCCGTAAATAATTGTCGAATTCATTTTTGTTCATAAGCCTCAATCGATTCCACATATCCAGATCCTTTTGGCATTGCTGTCTGGTTTGTGGTTTCTTTTTCTCGCTACCATTAGACTTTTCCACTCTCAAAGACAGAGGCTTTGTTGTTTCGGTTGGTGACAATTCCACTGAAATAACGGTAGCTTCATCAAACTCCTTCGAAAAATCAACGGCGTCTGATGAATCTTGTTGATGATCCACTTCTTCCAGAGAAGGTTTTTCATTTGACTTCGATGAGACGTCATCGCACACGGCTTCTGATTTTACGACATTTTCCTTTTTGTTAGACAGTCGCTCGTTCGCTAATTCTTCGCTGGATGTAAAGTTCAGTGATCTCACATGAGATTGTCTTTTAGGTACAGAAAGATTCCGTTTCGTCTGTGAAACACTCGGAGATATTTTGATGGATCGTTCAACCTGTTTGTCTTTATTCACCTCCATAATATCTTTAATAATGATGTTGGGTACCATCGATTGAATGGGTGGAACTGACTCAATTTGTCCAATTACCGGTAAACTAATGATAGAACCAGGTGCAAGTGATGTGGTGCCTTCACTGTTCGCCAATGAAATATTTTGCAGAAACATAGGGGTGTCTGCATCGATTCGAAACTGTGAACAAGTAGGTACGTCCACATTCACATACACCACTTCTTGGCCAAAGTTTGTAGCGTTTCTGTCGGAATTTAGATACAATAACTGGTTTAACGGTACATAGTTCTCTCGTACTGTTGTGCTGGCATGGAATATATCACTAGACACGATTTCATTCGAAATCACTTCAACTTTTCCTTTTCGTGGTTTCTTTTTCGTGCTCTGATCGATTTCATTGTAGTTCGGTCGTGGTTTATCCTGACTTCGATTACGCAATCGTTGCTTCAATGGTAGAGGCGATTCAACCTTTTCATAAGTATCTGTTGCATCGTCATTTGATGTCGTTGCTCGGATTGTTTGTTCTTGAATTGCTGTGTGTTGTACGACATCATCTAAAACTTGCTGGAAAGTCGGATCTTGTTCCGTAGACAAGATGATGTTATCGATGGCATGCTTAACTTGCTCCTGCAGTGAGTTATTGTTCATCGAATCATTTGTGTTCTCCACCGACACATCCACACGATCGGCTGACGTTTCCAAAATTCGATTGATGTTATCTACAAGAACATTTTGAAATTGTGTATTCTCCAGAATAGTTTCTGTAAAAATCGGATAACGGGACGTTTCAAGCCTAGACTTTTCCGCATTATTGACTTGGTCTGCTAACGCATTTTCGTCTACCTGATCTTCGTGAAAGTAAGCATCTTGTACGTTTTGTTTCAACGCCGCAGAAAAAGCAGGGTTTTGCTTTGGTGTGAAGTCCCGTCGTAATATTAATTTCTGAGATAGTCGTCGTTCTTTGAGAGGTGGCTCATAACCGGGAAGGTCATTTGATTGTGTGGCCTCTGTTGAACTTATCATCGAGTACGGTCTAAATACAAAAAGATATAGGCAAATTTTAAAATTTATTGTAATTTTATTAGATACATATGGATAGTGTTAGGATAGGCCTTTAAACAAATCCTTATTGGAAACACATCAGAAAAAATTTCAAGTGAACCTCAGATGTAGCCAGACGATCTATTCAAGTATAAAAGTGTAACTCTATATTTGAATAGATCCCCTCTTTCATAATACGACAAAATTATGACGTGTTATGTTGTTCTCCGTTTACTATTTCAGTGATTTTTGCAAGGTATTTTTATGAAATGAATTGCGACGTGACGTTACTTGTACTAGATTTTAGCATTAACGACAAATACTCACCTCTTACGGGAATTAGGCTTGAACGTGTTTGTTAGTAAACCAATAATACAATTCACTTTCCCGCTTAAGGTCTTTTGGATTTTAAGAGTTTGTCTTTCCGATTGTGGCAGTGAATCCATATACTCATTCACAGCACATTTAATCTCACAATGCTCTCTGATAACATCCATTAGACATAAATCACTGATCTTGCATACACTGTACCCGCGTTGCAACCAATCGTAATCTTCTTTAAGATACGAACTTGTTTTACAAAATTCGATCGCGGCTGTGTGCAGCTCCTCATCTTGCAAATATCCTAGAAAATGAAAATTCAGTAAAATCGTAAATACACATTCTTAGAAACAAAATATTTCGTGACAACTACAGCGAGGCAACTGCAACGAAAAAAAAAACAAATTGAAAATAATTCTTGTATTTTTGCCCTTACCTAACACTAATCTAGCGACGTCTGATCCTAAAATAACCGACATTTTTAGCAGTTTTTCAACAAATATATCATTTTTCGAATATTGCGATAAATATGTGAAAATATTCTTCTTTGACGACTCTCTGTTATTGTTTTTGGCACATTGATTTCGCCATAAACGTATTTTAGCGCCAGAGAATGCGTGGAAAATGCATTTGGAGTATGTTCACTGAGCGCATTAATGTCATGTTATGCTTCACATTTTGAAAAAATAATCTCTTCCCACTTTATAAAAACTTACATCGAACGAATCTGTAAAGTGGGGTAAAGTGTTGTGAAGTGGTGAATAATTCTTTTCCATATAATTTGACATTTGTAGATTACATACTTTTCTCCGTGCGAGTATGGGTCAGAGGCCTTTCCTTAGTGCTCTAAGTCGGCTAGTCTGTCTTGTCTTGTATAAAAATAATTTTTTTTATCGAAAAGTTTCATTTAAAGTAGTCACGAAATATTGTATAATAGGGAGCTTCTCAAATCCAAAAATTTTTCGGAATCAAAACCTTTACCTCCAGAAAAAATCTTTGACCCAAAAAACTATGGTTTTGATAAATGGTAACAATGAACATTTAAATTATGCGTAAAATCGGTAAATTTGCAGACGGCCGTCATTTTCACATACTAAGCTTTGACGAATTTTCATGACCAGCTATCGACCACAGGAAAAATGAGTCTGTGTTTTATTCGACACTATAGGGGTGTTACTTTCTTCAGTAATAGTTGTCTTGGGCAATTTCCAATCCAATTTAGTGTTTGCCAAATCTGTTCTTTTTGCCACATCTATTCTGCTGCGTAAGGGTCGCTTGCATATGTTTTATTTTAGTACAGACATTTTATTTACTTATATTTCCATCCCAGAAAATGTGAACGCTTTTCTTTGGTTATAAAATTTTTGTTAAATTGACATCCCACACACGCGGCACTAATCCTACAATGAACGAATTTGTAAAGTGGTCGTGAAGTGGTGAATTTCTTTTCCATATACTGTGAGTGTATACCAGTATCAGTCGGTGTACCAGATGCAGTCAATGCTTTTGCTTTACATGCAATGACTGATGCAGGTATGTACAGTCACAGTAATTTGACATTAAATTTGTAAATATTTACAAATTAATTAATTACTGGGATGTTTCTAAAGAAAGCGTTCACTTATTCCTGCCAGGTATCAAATCGTGTACACTCTACCTGATTCTGTGATCATACTTTTCTATTGTATGCAAGAAAACTCCGTTGGGCCCCGGTTCAAAATTCGGAGCGTCTACCTCGTCTACATTATGACAAACTAGTCTTAGTGTTTTTAATCGCGATGGAATTTTAGTAGCGTCGTTAAATTGTGAACGGATTCGAGCTAGTCCAATTTTTCAACAAACAACTGTTAAATGTCATATTTAGCTAGGATAGACAATAGAGAGGTTCACCACTTCAAACCTCTACACAGATTTTTCAGTTGGATTCAATCGTCAAATCTGTGCAGAAGTGTGAATTGTAAATTGCAAATGTCAAATTATATGGAAAAGAATTCACCACTTCACAACACTTTACCACACTTTATTGTAATCGTCGATTTCATAGAAGTGCTTCGCTGTTTTTCTTTAAAAAAATGCCCGTAGTGCCCGATGTCCGCCCCTAAAATTTTCTCCCCGCCCAATGCCCGCTCGAAAAATTTTCTGCCCGCCCTATGCCCGACCAATGTTTTTGAGGGAAATGATTGGCTTTAGGCAGAACGAAACTCAATACATAACACCAGCAATACACTGCAGTGTAGCACTGTTTTAATTGCATCGTGGCGTGGTAGGTGTGTTGATGTATTTTGTTGTCTAATCAGATTTCAGAATTTACTCAGTGCTGTTTCAGATAAAAAAGCGAGAACTCTTCTCTTCTTTCTTTTTCTTTAGTTCAAACCTTCATTTTGCCGATTAACAGGTGCTCACTCACACTCATTTCTCACTTCACTGGACTGACGACTTCATTTCTTTACTTATTGCTCCATATTATTGTTTTTTTCCTCTTTTTCTCTTACAGCTAAGTTCAAATTTGGGAATTAAATTGAATTTTCAACAACTTATATTCAACAACTGTGTTTGACAACTATTTCCAGATTTGTGGGAAAACATTGCCCGCCCGAGCCCGAGCCCGCCCGGAAAAATGACTGCCCGGTGACATGCCCGAAAAGTTTTCGCCCGCCCAACCTTTGTAGTGTTTGGCGCGGACGGGCAACGGGCGGCCCGAAAAATCGGGCCGCCCGCTCACCTCTAGAAGTAAGTTGATGAAACATTTGGAAGTATGAGTCCGAGGCCATAATCCAAAAAAATTGTTATGTGGCAGAGAAAATTGAGGGAAACATTTTTCTATGAAAGTATGGGTCCGAAACCTCTTCCACTTGGTCCAACTATGCCGAAAACTCCTGCCAATTCTTGACGTTTCCAAATAATGTAAAAAATATAAAAAAAAATTCTGCAGTTTTCGACAGCTTTTTGGTGTTTTGAGTAGGCATAAAATCAAAGTTTTATAAGTCCTTTAAAAATTTGTCGATCTAGATTTACTTCTAGGAAGAGGAATAAGGTAATAAAAACTTCATCTGTCAATGTCTTTATTGTTTGCAGTTTATTCGTATGGCTAGGGCTGCTGAGCCCTGAGTTGTCTTTCGGTCTTTCGATTATATAGGCACCATCGGCACAAATGAATTTTGTTGGTGAAAATGAAACCAGTCAGGGAAAAAGATTCAATAAAATCCAATCAGTGGATCGTGACTTAGGGCCGCTATTCAACCCAGAATTTTTTTTTTGTATAAAGCGAGCAAATTTCATCAAATAATCCTGATTGTTTTTGTTTGAGAGGGAGGTGAAGGATGGAAATTTATAGCTGGCTTTGCATTACAAAAAAGTACTCCGTTTGCTTCACATTCGTTCCATCATAATTTTGTCTCCGTTCACTTGACAGTTCTTTAGTAGTTTGCTATGATGATGATGACAGTTTGCGTAAACCAGGCAAACGGAATACTTTCTTTAGTGCAAATTAAGCTAAAAAAATCTTTTGAACACCCGTTTCTCTGAGAATACAACGAAATGAGAGAGCTCAATAATTCAACAGCTAAACTTTCAATGAAGCTACGTGTTTCGTACGAGTCGTGACCTCAGTTGAATTGCGTCTATCTACAAAGGCCTCTCCGTTGCGTGTATGGTGGGGGGTCCAAAAAAAGGTTGTCCAAAACGTTGGGGCAAGCGGTCCGAAGCGATTGGATGGGCGCTCAATGACGAAAAGTGAAAAAAATCACGGAATTCGTGAAAAATCAAGGTTTTCGTAAATTTGATATTCCTCATTGGCCGTCAGCTTGAGTGTTAAGACAAGTTTGATTATTTTTGATCAGAATGTATTCGAGAAGAAGTTGCACTGCTCGATTGGGGGATTTGCGCCCTCTGCAGGCTCAGAATCACACTGAATGGTGGTAGTATACAGACCGTCATTGTAGGAGTCTGTTGGAAAATTTTCGAATAGCTACTCGAACAACTATAATTGGTAAATAAAAGTCTTGAGTTGGGTTACGAAATATACGAAGCGTGAAAGCTTAGGGCTTAATCTGTAGAAAATATCCGTACCTAATCTAGAGGAAGCCGTAACCGATTCTCAAAATTACATAAATTTCTGAAAGTTATTCATAATAATGAGGTAAATTTTGAAGATGAGTTAAGTCGGTCAAGTCGTTCTGAGATATAGCAAAGAAAGTGGTCAAAATGGGGTTTTTCGAAGGTCGGTGAAACTTTTTCGTCTATATCTCGCCCAGTGCACTTCGAAAACTACTGATTAGGTGTCAAATGAAAGATATAGACCTCGGAAAACAAGGAAAGAAGACTTTTGGAAATCGGTTGGATGGTTCGGTGTTGAGAGTTCATAGAGTACGCCGAAGTCGGGCTACTCGAATGTGTATCACAGGCTATTGTTTTTCATAAATATTTCGTGAAGTAGGTAAACAGTTTCAGTTTTCACACGCAAAAATTTAAAACTCAAAACAATCTTCGCAAAGAGACACGAATGTTAAATTTTTGCAGCGTAAAAACTGAAAGTAAACAAAAATTATTTCGTCGTTGGGTTTGGCATTTGTGACGCGATTTTTTGAACACAGGGTAACGTTGTCGTCAAGGAAATGTATGCGTATTTTCAGCGCAAGCGTCACCTCCACTGATATCATTAATTTTGGAAGTAGGCACACAGTTCCCACAGTTCCCGCAGTCCCACACTTTACCTTTAAAAAGGTTTTTGTTGTGATATCAGTCGTTTTGGAAGTTTTTAGTTGTTAAAAAAATTTCTATTTTTTGAAAAAAATTTTCTCAAAAAAGAAAATTTTCTTAGAAAACAAATTTCTCCGAAAAAAAATTTTCGCCGAAAAAAATTTTGCTTTAAAAAAAAAATTTTTCTCCGACAAAAACTTTTCTCAGAAAAACAAATTTTCTCCAAAAAACTCGTTTCGCCAAAAAAAATTTTCTCCAAAAAAAATTTTCTCTGAAAAAAATTTTTCTCCAAAAAAAAATTTTCTCCGATCTATCGATTCCGACGAAAAATATTTTTTGGCAAAAACTTTCGCCTTGATTTTGAGCAACTTCCGCGCCTCGGCGACCCCACTTTCTATTCATCAAAATGATGCGCAAGTCAAAATCTATCGACTCCGACGAAAAAAATTTTTTGGCGAAAACTTTCGCCTCAATTTTGGCTAACTTCCGCGCCTCGGCGACCCCACTTTCTATTCATCAAACTGATGCGGAAGTCAATATTTATCGATTCCGACGAAAAAAATTTTTTGGCGAAAACTTTCACCTCGATTTTGGCCAACTTCCGCGCCTCGGCGACCCCACTTTCTATTCATCAAAATGATGCGCAAGTCAATATCTATCGATTCCGACAAAAATAATTTTTTGGCGAAAACTTTCGCCTCAATTTTGGCCAACTTCGGCGCCTCGGCGACCCCACTTTCTATTCATCAAAATGATGCGCAAGTCAATATCTATCGATTCCGACGAAAAAAAATTTTGGCGAAAACTTTCGCCTCGATTTTGGCCAACTTCCGCGCCTCGGCGACCCCACTTTCTATTCATCAAAAAAATTCTCCTCACCAATCTCTATAACTTTCCCGAAGAAACCAACTGTCTAGCTATTCTAATTCAGAAG
>CM055406.1:9403844-9458024 GCA_029228625.1 Pseudolycoriella hygida | reverse complement strand
AGAAGATAGCAAAAAATTCAACATGGAGTCACTTTGACAGCTGGCAGCCATTTTCTTATGATACCAAAAAATTCTCCTGATGAAACTCTATAACTTTCTAGAAGAAACCGTCTCTCTAAGTAGCGTCATTCCGGAGCTAAAATTCGAAAACCGAAAAAGCATAAATGAAAATCCAAGATGGCGCCGCTATGACAGATGGCAGTTATTTTCTTATGATTCCAAAAAATTCTCCTGATGAAACTCTATAACTCTGTAGAAGAAACCGTCTCTCTAAGTAGCGTCATTCCGGAGCTAAAATTCGAAAACCGAAAAAGCATAAACGAAAATCCAAGATGGCGCCGCTATAACAGATGGCAGCCATTTTCTTATGATCCCAAAAAATTGTCCTGATAAAACTCTATAACTTTGTAGAAGAAACCGTGTCTCCAAGTAGCGTCCTTCCGGAGCTTAAATTCGAAAACCGTAGAAGCATAAACGAAAATTCAAGATGGCGTCGCTATGACAGCTGGCAGCCATTTTCTAATGATACCAAAAAATTCTCCTGATGAAACTCTATAACTTTGTAGAAGAAACCGTCTCTTTAAGTAACGTCAGTCCGGAGCTAAAATTCGAAAACCGAAAAAGCATAAATGAAAATCCAAGATGGCGCCGCCATGACAGATGGCAGCCATTTTGTTAAGATCCCAAAAAATTCTCCTGACCAAACTCTATAACTTTCCCGAAGAAAGCAACTCTCTAAGTATTGTCATTCCGAAGCTAAAATTCGAAAACCAAAAAAACCCCCGCTACCGCTCCGAGCATGATGTGAGATTTGTTTCTATGCGTGAAAATACACTCCTGGGGTGTAGCTGGGATATCTATTGACTGGTCATGGCTGCTTGAATGGGCTTTTGCATGAGAAGCGCCTATCTGAAACTGTTTCGAGTGTATGGGGAGTACCGATAGGAAACGTGAAGCACGTACTGGCTGAGTGTACCCTCTATGGCGTAGATCGCCACTTCCTCTATCCCCCCTGGGTCATACATTTGATCGACAAAAATGCTTCCTTATTGAGATATAACGATTTTAAATTGATGGCCATATTGGAGATAGCGTTACTATGGACGATCCATGTGGCATACATGTAGACATGGATGGTAAAATCTACATTGATTCGTAGGCACTTTTTAAAAGTGGAATTAATTTAGTACGAATGGATTCGAAGAATGAATGAGATAGGATCGTAGGGTCCATTGCATGTTATTTGTTATGTGACTTGCATGACCTGTTGCATGGTATGTGTGTTAATGTGAAATTGCATGAATACGCGGCATCGACGAGGCAAGGCTAATGGTGAGTTGTGACACCACGCTCCACGCAATCATGTCTCAAGTGGGGCAATCGTCCCGTAAGCCTCAGTATAGTTGGCGCCTCTGTCCACAAAAGAAGAAGAACATTTCTGGCCATGGATGAGAATCACACTAATTTTTTTCCCCTCGAAGTTATATGTTTCCCAAGATTCAAGTTCAAAGATAAGCAAAATTGATCAAACTTTTTATCTCGGCAAGTATAGCATGGAAACTGCATATTACGGGTTAAATGATAAGTATGGATCACAGATACCAGAAAAAGAAATCTGTGGGAATCAGACCTGTAGAGTTCATAGAGGAGACATCTCGCGCTACTCGACCAATCGCAATAAGAGATGACTTTTTTTTTGAAAATTTCTTTAAGCAAAGGGTAAAAACGCTGATTTTAGTCGCCCTTATTGGTTAGCACAGGCGGTGACAGTATGTACAGTGATCAAAAAATTGTGATGTAATAACTGAAGACTTTATTTTTTCAAAATTAATGCAAAGAGTAGGACGGTCACTTTATTGTTATTTATTTCTGTTCTATATAAATATTTTATTGATATTTTCCTCTCGAATCCGCAGCATGTTGAGTTTATTGTGATACTCGAAATTACTCATATCCTAAGAAATAAAGAAGAACACAAGGTAATTACGAAATCAAAATTTCCATTTTTTTTAAGTTCTTTGTAAAATATTTCATCAAAGAAAAACTGCATTGTAACCATTGTAACATTGTCGGGGTATACATATACACATAATCTTGCTGTACTGTACAATGAAATCTTATCGTTGTAGGTCCTGCTCTCTCACAAGTATAATGTACGTTGAAAATGATTGAAGAACTTAACTGTCTTAACAATGAAACAATTTTAGGATTTTTCCATAAATTTTTTCTTGTGACACATATTTTCCTAAAGTTGATAAGAATGAAATATTGTATCTTTTTCCAATTCCCGTAACCACATTTTTGGCTTGATGAATTACAACTCCAATGTAATCGAAGAAAATTGATCTTAGCATAACACAAACAAAAGAAATTGTAGAGGAAAGCTACAAGAGTGATACATTTATTGAGAATTTGTTCTGTATGCTTAGGGAGACATTTGACATGTTTTAGACGTATTACACCACAACTACACCAGTTTCTACTGCTCCGTTCTTTAAAAACAAGTCTATTGATTTCGGCTTGTCCTACCACCGTCCATCCCTCACAACTAATTAATATTCCCTAAGAACTACCACCTATCACGAATGGTAAAGAAGCTCAAGTTAAAAAAATTCCAAGGACCAAACTTGCCTCATTACTTTTCTGAGGTTAAAATCTTTCATTTAAGGAATAGAAGAGCAATTTCCTTGCTTTATTTTACGGAGATATGGGCAAAGAAGTTTCATCGATCTTCTAAAAGACCATGTTGCTGGCTAATTCTTCGACCGTATCTTCGGAAGTTGCCGGCTGACGAAATCGATCTCACTTTCTGATTATATTTCAGGGAAGAAACATTTTGAAGCTTTGGCAAGATAGACAAATTATTTTTAAGATTTGACATTTCTATTCCATAATCGATGCTTCTCCGGGGTGAAAGTCCGGATCGTTGCCCTGATCTGATCATAGAGCCGGAGCATTGAGAAAAACAATAAAAAATAAATTCGTATGAAATATTTAATGAAGAATCTCGTAAAATTCTTTCTAATCTTCAACAGCTAATCGTTCGCTCAAAGTTGAGCTGCAGAAACATTTTTAGACATATAAGAAGTTTACCGGACACATTTGTTTACCACTGCTTAGGGTGAAATAACCCCGGGAAAAAACACGGACATGTTAACCCCAAAACCACATGGACGAAATAACTCGGATGAGAGGCAAATGATGTTAGGGGTGATTAGTGACGCCTTCAAGTAAGGGGGGATGATCCCTCCTTGTGCCCTCTTTGCAGTAAATGCCGCCCCTCGACTGCGCTTTTTAATTTTTTGATTAACTTCACGCTGTTTCTGTTGTCTAGCCCACCTATTAAACCTCCACTCCACTTAGTTCACTTATTCCACAAATTTTTTTTGGAGTTTTTACAAAACTGGATAGTTAATTCCGAAAATGAGATTCGCAGAAGTTTCAGGGTGTTTCGACTCTCCTGAGATGAAAAAAGTTTATTGAAAAAATTTGGAAGTCGTTTCAAGTGTTCTAGCAGATTTGGTAATAATCATATTTTTCCATTATTATTCTCATTTTTAGTCCATTCCAATACTTTGCTGAAATATGAGTCAAAACATTTACTCCGAAGCAAATCGACCGGCAGCCTCAATACGATAGACCAATTGTCTAGCTGAGTTTTACTATCCTCTTTCGTACTACGTGCTTACATGAGAAAACGTTTTGATCTTAAGGGATCATTATATTGGACGTAAAGGTTTGTATGAAAGCTCAACTTGTCAAAAAATTTTTTTTTATCAAGTTGAGCTTTCACACAAACCTTACGCGACTCGATTCGCATCGCGTCCAATATAACGAGTCCTTCTCATCTACAACGACATTTCATCAGCATTAAACAACTTGCGACTTCCGTCTAGAACGAGAAGTGGAGTTTCTTGATGACTTGAAAGAGAGATGGAAACAGTGGTGGCATAGCAGTGATGTTTTTCCAACAAACCTTGTGTGCGATCCCACGGCAGCTGTAAGCGGAATGGATCTACCGAGGCGAACTTGGTTACGATTAAACAGATTTCGAACGGGCCAAGGATGTTGTGCCTTCCTGTTACACCGTTGGAATTTTAGCGATTCAGAATTATGTGAATGCGGGCAAGTTCAAACAATGCACCATATTCTACAGCACTGCAACATCCATCGATTGAGATATCAACGAGCTGCACGACCTCACGGAAAATGCTAAAAACTGGTTGGAAAACTTAGCAGTGAACGTTTTTGATTGTCAGGGAAAATATTGGAAATTGAAAAGTGTCATCTAAATGTGACTTGTGATATTATTGTTAAGGTAGAAGAAAAAGAAACTGTATTTAAAGTCATTGGTTAAATAAATAAATAAATAGTCCTTTAAAGTGTAGTTATATTAACATGCAATGCGAATAAACCGCGTAAGGTTTGTTTGAAAGCTCAACTCACGACCGTAGCCATACCGACATTTTAGGTGGCGTGCGCGACCCTAAAGTTCACCAGTATTACGAAAGTAGATTAGCTGTAGGTATTGCAATGGAACATTTTGGAAAGGTGTTACCAAGATTTTTGTTAGAAATTTACCATTTACACACTCCAGTTGAACGTAAAAACAGTTTCTTCTATATAAGTTTTGCTCAAGTTGTTTATTTCTGAACTTTGGGTAATATACAATGTTGCGAGCAAGCGAATTTTTACAGCTTTCATAGTTAAACCATATCATAATTGTGACACCAGATTTAGCCCAAAATGACTGTAATACTCAACTAGCTCAAATTGAGACTTACAGACTTTCACAGTTAGGTTTGAAAGTACAAACACTTAGCTAAATTAGGTGTTTGAATGAAATATTCCCAGGGTCTTCTTTATACAACCATAATTTTTCAAAAAGTGAGTTCATAATTCTCTTCCCAAATATGTTACCTTTGAATGAATAATAAACTTGTCTGTGGAGATGAGATGAATCTACTATGAGAGTAGCTAGTAAATAGAATAAATTTGGCCGTGTTTGCACGATTCCATCGAAGAGATTCTAGTCTCACTTTATTCAAAGTTACTTTACAAGGTATTTATACAACTTGTTCCTGTGTGAAACGTCTTTCCGTCGGCCTATTTAGTTGAATTACTTAACCAATGATTGGAATCGTATGCCGAAACGTTGATATCTTCTAATATTCTCCATACCACAACTGAACTCAGCAACGACACACATATAGTAAGAATGTGAGCAGTTCAAAACCTGGAGTCAGAGGCAAGAATAAACAATATTAGGAATGTTTTTGTTTTATTTTGGCTGTGAATTTCATTTCGAACCACCATAGTCGGTTGCGACGCGGCGATTGAAAATGGCCAGCTGCTCGTGAATCGGCGGCTCAAGCCGTTTTTGGGGCGACTCCAAGCCGATTTTTTGAGCCGTTTCTACACAAAATGGGTGCTCCTACCAAAATTTCAATTTTTATGCCTAATACGAGATGCGAAATAAATCTATAGATATACTGGACAATTCCACCTGAAAGTTGAAAATAAAAATATTGGTGACCTGAGAACTTCATGGAATTGCCCGCTACGAGGTATCCATCTGCGACAATTCCTCCGTCTAGGTGGTAATGTTACCTTGTCGATCCATCTAAGGAAGCACGCACGATGGCGTTAATGTCGTCTAAAATATTGTACCTATAAATGACGCGATAAAAATTCTCGGTTAGCGAAAATTTTGCAGATGGAGCCACTTGAAGTATTTTCAAAGATCTAAGCTGCTAAATGGAAAACTGGCATTATCACTGCAGTGAACGTGTGAGCGCAGTTATTATTGTCGCGAATTTCACTAGTTACAGATTTGAATTTGACATAATTTCAAAGGAATATAACATTTAAGAGTGCACACTGCTAACAAAAGAGCCATCTGTTGGAATCTTTTAAAAATCGAAAATTTGTATGGAAAAAGTCGCAATTTTCTGTAATCTGTAACGTTTTTCTCGTAAAGCCTTAAATGAAAACGAATGCTCATGTCGTCATTACATACTTAACCTATTCCCTAGCAAAATTGCGGAAACACTTTTGGAGAAAGCATTTACATTTGCTAGAAATGTGAATTGCAATATTTCCCTGAAGAGTCAGTCTTTCATCTTTTTCACACTAATACACACTTGAAACGCATAATTTTTTCGACCAATGTGTTTGCTCACTTAATCTTTAACGAAATAATCAGTTTAAATGACAGAAAACATTTTCTAAAAGTCAGAAATTGATACAAAAAAGTTTGAGTTGATGATTGCAAATAAAAATGTCCGCCATCTTTGTTGGGTTTTGACGTTTGCAAATATTTGCAAATGTATCAACTCAAAAACTTTTTATCCATTTCTGACTCGTAGAAAATGTTTTCTGTCATTTAAATTCATCATTCAGTTAAATATTAAGTGAGCAAACACATTGGTCGGAACTTAACTAAGGTAATCGTAAACACCAAAACTTTTGTCGTGCATCGAGAACAAAAGATGTAGAAAGTGAATAGTCTCTTATCTCGTTTCAAATTATTCCCATTTTGTGGTGAATTACAAGCGAGATTACTAGTCGCCATAAGCCGTAAAGTCGGCTCAAAATCGGCTTGAACCATTTAGCTAGCTGCGGCTCGGCTGTCCCAAAATCGGACATCTGCGACTTGATCGGCGGCTGTCATGTCTGGTAGGACAAAAGAGCGGTGTTCTGCAGTAACTGAGTGTTTTCATTGTGGTAACAATAGTCTGGCAAAGATGGTGCATAACATCGCCCAATTAGCCCCAGCATCTTTCGTTGATTAGTAGCAGCTTTCAGATTCACAAATATGAAATTCAATTCAATTTCTGAGTCAGGCAAGCAGCTTGGGATTGATGCAGGCATCGTAGGTTGGATGGTAAAAATGCTCAAAGGTCGAACAAACCAAGGTGACAGTACAGTAAGTGTAATGAGTTGTAATTTAGAATACTTGATCCTTACGGGCCATTGTAAATGAATACATGTATACACAAAATAGGCGTAGCCCCTAATCCATCTTGCGATAAGCTGTGGAGAAATAGAAACCGCCCCACATTAGCTTTGTAAATGTCAGGCATATATCACGAAAAGACATACGAGCCTCGGAAATTTAATAAAAACAACGTTTGGAGCATGTCTTCTAAGTTTATAATGGAGTTTCTGGACTCAACTAAAAGAATTTAAATCTCCGATGGATACACAACAGGCGTCATGGAAGCTTAAGTACAAGGTGTAATTCCTACTCACTAAGCCACGCATGAGCATGGTAATTCTAAAAGACAATGTTGCAGCGGTAACGGGAAGTTTTCCACATTCAGAAAACTTACATGAGGTGGTCTATCTGTGATATTTTTTAACTTGACTCATTTGTATTTAATGTATTTATTGTAATTTATGTTCGCTGAAGTAAATATTCAATCATTTATCAAAAATTATACAAAAAATGACTTTGAGAATCTCAGGTTATTCGAACACCTTACAAAATATGTTGAAGTTTTAACTGTTAATATTTGGATTTTATTTTAAATTAAATGTTGACATAAAAAGTTGAGACTTTTATAGTTTTCTACATTGACAAAACCAATTCCCTTTTTCTACACTCTCGACGTCTAAAATTATATACTCAACTCAGGCAAAACTATTTCTTAGACACAACTTCATTCGTTGCCATTTCTTCACTTAAAATCTAACATTTAAATAATAACAAATTCAATAAAAAAATTGGGGAAATAATAAATAAATAATAATATGGACGTGTCGCTACTATAAAAATCCTCATACCTGTGTCGTAAACTACGTCGTTTTTTTTCATGACTTTCAAATTTTTGTAGTTTAGACATCGTTTTCAATTAATGTAATTAGTGATTCGATGCGGACGCATGACGGGAAATATAGGCATAACCAAAAGGCACAAAATGTGCAAAGAATGCAGAGAATAATCAAGAATACGTAAGCATATAGAATCTATGAATTCGTCGACCTGTCACTTCTTGATATCTATGGCTCAATCGATTGCTAGGACCAGGAGAAACTCGAAGCAAAAAATGAGGGTGATGTAACCTCAATTTCCCTGTGTATTGGACTCACAAGAACTGGAATAATTACACGGAGTTACTATTCCGAATAGCCGCGGCCGAATAGCCAGCTCCACTAGTATCAACTATTCGGATGCCGCGTACGAATAGCCAGCTCCACTAAAAAATTCAAACTGGACAAAAGCCGAAATCGCTTGGCAAGTCAACTGTCCATGATTTTACATATTAGTCGGCACAATGGGTCATATAGTTGGTTTCCAGGGAGGGTCAACGTTGGAGCTTTCTTAAGGAGCTTCTTAGAGTCAATTTTTTCGACTTGAAATGACTGTTCCTGTACCACCTCAATCGTAGCAAGAAGCAGTTTATTCTCACAATGATGTACGCGTTTAAAAAGAGTCATTTGAAATAAAAAGTAGGGGGGGGGGGGCACTTTCCTTTTATAAAACGCTGATAATAGCAAGCAAGATCAAGAAAATTTACTTTTTCATTGAAAAATATAATGTGAGTTTGAGTTTGGACGTATCCGCCGATAAATTAAGACTTATAACGAACGGTTAAAACAAAACGTTTGTGTATTTGCTGTTCAGACTGACAGAATGTTCCGGATAAATCATGGAGCTGACAACTCAGACTTTAAGGACATAAAGGCTGGAGTACCACAAGGCAGTGTACTGGGCCCAATTCTATATCTTCTATTTACCAACGATCTTCCTCAAACACCGAATGCGAAAACAGCAACCTTTGCAGCTTCAGCCAAAACAGACGCTCAATCGACAGTCTTACTACAAACATCCAATGACGCCGTTGAAATCAGGACCAAGAAATGGAGAATTAAACTTAACGAACAAAAAGCAGTTCATGTTAGCTTAACTAACAAAAAGATCCCGCATCCTACGCGTTTGACGATCAATGAAAATCTCATACCTCACAAAAATTCAGTGAAATATCTTAGAATGAACCTCGACGCCAACATATCGTCGAACATATCAAAACCAAAGTGACCGAACTAAATATTCGATTCCGTGAAATGTATTGGATACTAAGCCGCAAGTCGAGAACGTCCATTTACAACAAATTGCTAACCTACAACCAAATCCTTAAACCAATCTGGATATACGGAATCCAATTGTGGGGATGTGCGAGTGTATGCCATATACTGACAATTCAACGATTCCAGAACAAAGAATTAAGAACCATTGTTAATGCCCCGTTGTACATGAGAAACGCTAACATACATCGTGACCTCAAAGTTCCCATGGTAGCTGATGTCATTAAAACGACTGCAACAAAGCACGTAAACAAACTTACGCAACAATAAAATCCTGAGGCTCTTCGCTTACTGGACTTCGCACAGAACCCAGGACGACTCAAACGCACCAAGCCACATGAACTCGTCAACCGCCAGTAGTAGTTACGAAACAACAACAACTCTACAAAAAGTTACCCACAGACCACTATCATTGGATACTTTGTGATATTTTAAACCAAAAAACTCACTCAAGTGTAATATTAATGGTTGGCCATTTTATGACCAGTTTTGATAAAAATCTTTACAAAAAAGAATTGTAAAATGTGAAATAAAATGGCATTAGAAAGAAAGAAAAAGAAAGGAAGCTATGAGACAAAAACGCCCTCTGAACTATTAAAAAAAAAAATCGAAACTAATTTTTCGAACAGTTTATAACAGTTCATAGTCTTTGTAGGCATGGATACATCATTATGATAAACTGCTACCCTAAAGTAAAAATTTTCTAGCTACGGCCCGACCATTCCTTAGTTCCCATCATTTAGGTAGTCAAAACTGATCCATAAACATGTCAAACAAACCATAAAACTTTCACGTCAACTCGATCGATCTTGTTGAAGTTACCGCAGAAAAACCATTTTCGAGTATTCGCAGAGTATTTTGTCAACAGCTCAATTCAATTTTAAAAAACTTTTTCTACGAATTTCTCCCACAGGTGAAAGAGATCGAATGAACCATAGATATCTAGAATCAGAGAGCCTCACATAACTTCGTCGATGAATTTGCAGATTGAATTTTAACAAAATCAGTTTATCAAGTCAATCGCCAATAAGATTCAGCAATCATCGAGTGACGAAACGATGTGATATGGTTCGGCAATAATGAACATTTTGGATGATGAATCTTTTTCGTTTTGTTGTGGAAGACATGCCCTTGGTTTTATAGCTATTAGGTAGTTTCGAGAGCGTAATGAAATTTCTCCTACAAAGCCATACAGTTGTACATTTACCGTCGTCCACTGTTAGGTAAAACACTATAAAAAACGTATGACGTTGCCCATCTACAAGTACATAAAAATACTTTGCTCTCTGAAACTACCTTATTGGCGGTACAATTCTTCACAAATTATATAATTCTACTGTTTTATTACACGCAATATTTTCACAAAACTTGGATGAACTCACAAAATGTCATTTAAAATATTTCTAAGTATATGAAATTTATGCGTTCATCCATACCCGTGATTAACTCTGACTTTATACAAAATCACATACAAAAAAATATTTACAAAATGCTCCAATGTGCAGGTAGTTTTTGTTTGCTTTGTTTTCAATTTCTCAATTTCCTAATTTTTGTTATTTGTACTTATTCGATCAGTGTTAACAAATTAATTTTTCCATGTGCAAAGTGAATTCTAATT
Source organism: Pseudolycoriella hygida (assembly GCA_029228625.1). NCBI lineage: Eukaryota > Metazoa > Arthropoda > Insecta > Diptera > Sciaridae > Pseudolycoriella > Pseudolycoriella hygida. The sequence continues at coordinate 9,447,316 of CM055406.1, read as the reverse complement.
CCGATTCATTGATTCCTCATAAGTATTTGAGCAACATGATACGAGTTACATAGGACAGCATTTTCCATTTTTACCATTCAATTCAATTGAACTCGTACAAAAGAAAAATAAATCAAAATTCCTTTATTAATTTTTTTTTAGTTTCGTAAAGATTTGAGAAATTTCAAATGAACAACAAAAACAGATCACGATATTGAACAGCTGTTTCTTGTAATACTTTGAGTTGGTGTTTTGCATCTACTTTTCTTAGTATTTGTTAATGTATTAATGCACTGTGACGATGTGAGTGCATACGATTTTAAATGCTTTTTTACCGATGGCGGCAACGGCAGAGTATCAATTGCATATACACTAGTTCGACGCACGATCGTCCGACAGCACAATTCTTGTAGTGACAAAACTAGAATGTTTTTCGTTTTTAATTTATTTTCATATGGAAATGAAGATCAATCCATTTACCTTTATTGGTTCGAAATATTCGTTCCATCCCATTCCTATGTAGTGCCATACGAGCCAATTCACAAAACGATTCCCTGATATTAAAGTCACACAGAGGTGATATTTCAAAGCAAGCCATTTTATTCCTAGATGCATATATTTCGGCCTGTTTCGCCGCTACCTGTCGTTTGAAGGCTAAATGTAATCTATTACCAACTAGAACTTTTGGCACGCCAGGTGCATGCTGAAATGAGAAAAGTTCGAATTAACAATCGCATTTGGCTTTAAAACTTCTTAATATTAATTACGAATTCATTTTTCATACAAAATAAAATGTTCCATACAAAACGCTTCATCTTCATAGCCAATAGATTCATGGTCTATTGGAAAATGCTTCAACACATCAAAAAACAAAGCAAAAATTGAATTCACAAGCCCTTCGGATTTTCGAAACAAATACGCTTTGCAATGCAAGTAACGAATGATCCTTTTCAAAAAACGTGAAAGATTGTACTCCAAGGCATATGTTGACTACTTTGTGGTCTATTACCATGGGAGTTTATAAAAAGTCTGTCTATCAGCTTTTTCATTCTTTTCACTCTGTGAGCATTGAAAGCAAGTTTGTGTACTTTATTACGTAGTGGTGCGGTTCGCCGAGGAAGCCAAAAACATCTGGAGTTAATACCATCTAAGATGGAACTTCCAGAGTTGTGCAGTCCAGTGACGATTTTCATTTTTTAATGTAAATGGTCAAGAAATGAACCATCTCACAATCTGCCGCATCTGTACTTCCAAAAAAATTAACAAAAATGAAGAGTTTAGTTAATAGATTGCGGAAGTTTTTCAATGTATTAAAGCTAGCGCTGAAAGTTCAAAATTTGTATTTGTTCTGTGTCTGCGCTGATATACACATTGTCCTGCAAGACATAGGTGTACTGATGAAATCACATACTTTGTTTGGTATGTGAGGGCGTGATACGCCGAAATCAGCATGTTTTGTTTTGTTTGGTTAGATTGTCTTTCCTTAAACGCTTCGCTGACTTTCTCTAAACTTTCTTCCTTATGACGGCAGATAATTTCATACTACGGAAACAATTCTGTGAGCTCCCAAACTCACTCCTTTATTTTTTGGAAACTGTTATTTTGACTCGTGTAGTTGCAAATCTCGGATATGCAGTTTCCAAAGCTTGTTGCTCAAAAAAACACTCGTGAATCTGGCTCTTATCACAAAATTGGTCCTCATGTAATGAATTACTTTCGCAGGGTCCAATGTAATGTACTATTCTCAAACGGTTTTCGAAAGGGGGCCCGAAAATTACAATTTTCGTTGTTCGAGTAATAAAAAACCGATTATGTATACGGGAAGTGAAACATACTAATATTTTATTGCCATTTGAGGGGAAGAATCGAGGCTTGCCGATTGTCGATCGATGCTTTATTGCCTAAGCGAAAAAGAGAAAAAATATAGGAGAATGATGTCATTGTCAGTGATTATGTTGGAGAATGATGCCATTGTTAGTGGTTACTAATTTCAACTTATATTATTGCGAGTTTACTGAAAAATTCTACTTCTGCGATAATTATTTTTGCGATAAATAATTGCATCAGCCAATGAGGGACAAGAATCTTTCGTTAAATTTTTTTCAAAGAATCGTCCAATTTATTCGTTGAAGAATTTTTACAATTGGCTGATTCAATTATTTATCGCGAAAATAATTATCGCAGAAGTAGAATTTTTTGGGATTGGGTAGTTAGATAGAGTAGTGCCTGGTTGCATATGAGCGGAGTGTGGTAGTCCGAGTCCTGTGCCAGGCGTGCAACTGTCTAACTATCAAGTGCTCTTTTTACATCCACGTCGTATTCCCCGGGACCCCAATTCTCTTCGGAGTTTTACTTAAGAGTGCTACCTGATGCCTTTCCTACGGGTCATCGGGGAAACGGAAGTAGGTTGGGCGCTTGGTTAATCTCCAAACACCGGAAAAAATGGATACCGGTTATGAACTCAACAACACAGCCTCGGATCGGACAGGATAAACGGCAACGACTCAAGCATCGGAAAAAGGACAACGATTTAAAACTAGGAACATGGAATGTAAGATCTTTGTTGCGGCCAGGAGGATTGAGATCTCTCACAAGTGCGCTAAGAGCGGCAAAAATTGACATCACGGCAGTGCAAGAAACGAGGTGGCCTGGAAAGGACACCATGATCAGTGGAGACTATAAGTTGTACTTCTGTTGATGAGCGATTGTGCTCTCTGCGGATAAGAGGAACATTTTTCAACGATACTCTTATTAGCGCCTACGGACCCACGGAGGAAAAAGACAACGAAGCGAAGGAGCCATTTTACGAGAAACTGGTAGATATATATGATGGAGCACCGAAACGAAGAAAACAACGAACTGCGCAACCATTATACAAGAACCAACAATGCAAGAAGTTGAAGCTGAAATTTCGAGGCTCAGAAATTTCAAAGCCCCGGGGACAGACAATCTACCCGGCGAACTTTTCAAGAACGGCGGCAACGCATTATATATGGAGATGCACGAGCTCATCACGCGTATATGGAATGTCGAGGAGTTACCGGAAGAGTGGAGGACCAGCATACTTTGTTCCATATACAAAAAAGGTGACAAAATGGAGTGTGGTTTTCGTGTAGGTCGTTCAACATCGGACCAGCTGTTTAATATCAGACAGATCTTGGAGAAGTGCAATGAGTACAACATTGAAACACACCATTTGTTCGTTGACTTCAAGGCGGCCTATGACAGTGTTAGAAGAAGTAAGCTATGGAGAGTAATGGAGGAATTTGGAATCCCCAACAAACTGATCTCGCTAACCAAGTTAATACTTAACGGAGCTAAGGAGCTAAGGATACAATTTATGGAAGAAACTTTTTTGAATTTTGAGCTCTTAGATCAGCCAGGACCCTAAAACTGAAACTCTTTTCCGATTTTTGAAAACTTTTTTTTCCTGAAAGATAATCACCAAATTGATTACGAGATTGAAATTGGGCAAAACGGTCAAAAACTTTCGAGGTTAAGGTCGAAAAATTGGTCAAAAACGTAGTTTTTTGAAGGTTCGTGAACCTTTTTTTCTAATATCACTGCGAAATTAGAACAGAAATCGCTCTTCAAGGTTTTGAATGAAAGATGTGGACGTCAAAAAATCACGAAAATTAAATTTGTCAAAATCTGTTCAGATGTTCCGGCTGTAGAGTCCTCAGTGTAGGCCTAACTCACGCTACGCGACCACATACGATATTTGGTAATTTTTCATAAATATTTCATTAATTATGAGGTTTTTTGTGCGGTTTTGCAGAGAAAATATATGCGAAGATTTTTGTTAATGGAAGTTTGGATCAGGGGTCTCTCCTAAGTGCTCTAGGTCGGTTCTAAGATCGGCCCTAATGCGATTTTTTTTTAAATTTTGAGATTTTTTTAGGGACTTAGAGCTGCGCTGTTTCTTCGGAAGGGTTTTTCAATATTGCCCTTTCGCCAATTTCCAATCCAATTTAATGTCAATATAATTGACGCACTTAAGAGTCAAGGCAACATTTCGAATCTTTTTGCAACATCTCTTTGCCACATCTATTCTGATGCGTACGGGTTCATAATCAAACTTTTCTCATTCTGATTCATCTATTTTTCACAGTACATGAGCTATAATTTTGAATATTTTGTTATTTACGCAGGATTCTGTTCTAAAAAACCATCGCAATGTGATCTTAATTTATTTTTCATGTTTCGGGGCCAAAATCGTGGACAATTTTGTAAAATATTTCTCGGTTTTTGACCTCTGCATGAAAAAATGTTTTTAAACGACTGATCTTAGGTATTTTCGCATGTGAACCTCGTTTTGCTCGGTCTATAACTCCTAAAATTGCCTAAAATCAATCGTCCAAAACAGACACATTCGAAGCAGCCTACGGCCAGTATATATAGTTATCGTTGTTCGACATTCACATTGACTATGTATCTAGTCATCCACAGGAGTAAAAACGATTTATTGAAATTCACCTTCAAATTCCTTTACAAGAAAGTCTGCGTTGACAAAGCGACAACGTTGGTCTATGTCGAGCGCTAGCTTCCTAATGGCATACTGCCAAATAAATATTGCCCATGCAAAACCAAAAATAAATCTAAAAATGTTTACCTCTTCAACTTCTTTCAGCCATCGATCAATTCCATCAAAACTCCATTTATTTGTAATGTCATAAACTAAAATTACACCTTGAGCGCCACGTGAATATGATCTTATTATCGTGCAGAATCTCCCTTGTCCAGATGTGTCCCACAATTGCAATTTTACTCTTTTACCATCCAATAATATTGTAGTTGTTTTATATGCTGTAGTGGAACAATTATGAGAAGCAGGAAAATAGGAAATTATTGAAAGAATTTACAATTTCCACCTCCGCTACAAAAAGGACTTTCGGTAGATCCGTCCTCTAGGCCCGCCATAATTTCGTGTTTGCCTACATCACTATCGCCCACCAGTAAAACTTTTAGCAAATAATCGTAATCTTTAGCCATTTTAGTCGAAAAATATTTTATCTGAAAATAAAATAAAGAAAAGATGAACATTTGTCGAACAAAAATAGACAAGTCTACAGAAAAAGGGCCGATGATGGGCCACAATGAGAGATCTGGGACACGTACATCCATTAACAAAAATGTTACTATAAATTTTCTCTACCTTCAGTTTTTTCTTGCATACTGCTATGTCTTTGATTACATCTGGATTGTGCCTAGTATCGTCACTAGCTTTTCAAAAACCATAGCTACAGTACCGCTCAGAAAAAGCTATCGAAGCGCTAGCTAGATCATATTACTTTTGAGACGAATAAATTCGACGAAAAAGAGTTTTTCTTGTGCGACATGACTACGGTTCGTTCTTTCATTGTAATGTGAATTCGCGATTCGATTTTTCGTATTTAAAACCTTCGTTCAATATAGTAAATGTCAATAATTTACTGCAGTTATCATTGATGAAAATCAATTATTGCATTATGCCTGCGTGTGCTTTGATGTCCGGTGAATGCACCTTCCTTAAAATCAACTGCAAAGTCTCTCAGAAATTTTTCCTATTGACCTCAGCGAGCTTATTCCGGAACTATTGAGTGTTTCGAGATCGGTGTGGCTTTCGCGGTTTATAAATTTCCTTTTGAACCCGTCCGACGAACAAAGGTCCTACACGTTTACTACACGAATAATTTCATTGTAGCATGGGGTAAATAAAGGCGAGGATACATTTATTATCGTCTAGAGATGACGAATCGGCAATAAAAACGTATGCAAGAGACCCGTACGTATCAGAATAGATGTGGCAAACAGTGTTGTTGTTACGAAAAGACTCGAACGTATCAAAGTAAGGCAACAGTCTGTCCAGATTCAATCCCATAAAAGAAAAATATAAATATTTCAATATTTGAGTATTTATACAAAAATCCATAAACCAAAAAAGTTTTTGAAAATCGGTTGAGTTTTACTCAAGTTGTCGCGGTGACGTACGGACGGACGGATATTTTTTTTATTGTTGAATCGTCATCTGAAGACCATGATCGAGGCTCACCCCCCCCCCTCCCCCTACTCCCGGGTCGAAATTGGGGTGATTACAAACGTCGTGGTGAACGCATAAAAACCCTTTTCGAAGAACTTCGTCCTTCGTAAGGGTCCAAACATGTCCGATCGTCCGTCTCCACTTCTTGTTTTCAAATGGCTCAACCAATCATTCTAAATTTTTTTCCCCTGAAAGCCACATATATTTCATCATTCACGTTCAAAGAGAAAGTCGGTCAAGTAATTCCGGAGATGTGGTCGAAGAAGTGTCCAAAATCAATGAAGGTTAAGTTAACCCAAAAGTTAAGTTATCTCAAAAGTTTGGCCTTCCCGCTAACTTCTGTATGCACCATCAACTTATTTTAGCTCCGCTAAAGGCAAGCGCTAATTTATTTTGAGAAATATTCAACTTTGAGAAATCTTTTTGGGAATTCTCTGTTCTACGGTATTTTGTGAAATATTTTGGGAATTTCTGTCATCTCGTTATTTTAAGAAATCTTCCATCTTGGGATAACTATGACAACTCGATATTTTGAGAAGTCTTGGGAATACAACACGGCACTGACACAGCTTCAAAGAATTCAACAGTTTTCAAACTGCAAGAATAAAACTAACAAAATCGATTAAAGATGACTGTGAGTCAGTTTGTATCGTTGGTCGCTTAACACCAATTTATGTCTCGACTACAAAATACATTACGTACAGCGTCTTAGTTACTTAGAAATTTGTTTTCTTAAACGTTTTGGTTTCAAACGTAGTACGATGAATGATTTTTCAAAATATAGGGTGACCATAGATATCCCAAAACGAAACAAAATAGTAATTAAGTATCAATGATAAATACTAAGTCAAAGTCAATTAAGTTATTTAATCTTTGAGTATCTATAATGATAGTTGGGGTAGCAATATCGCAACGATTTGTACACGACGAAGTATGACGTCATCCATATTCGATACACTGTGAACGAAACAAGCAGGCTCTTATCCAGCTGCTAAGTTAAGGTGTGTGTAAACGTCAAAAAAGTAATGACAAATTCCATACCGTTAGGGCTGTGATTCGAATCTGTTCGATGCGCGCTTAGGTGTTGCCAGATGTACTAGCGCGCGACAAAAATCAAAAAAGAAATAATCCTTCAATCGAAGGCGGTTAATCCACACTAGCTGGCAGTTACTCAGTTTCGAACTAGACACTTTACAGTGCTGCTCCCGACTAATCAGTATGATTGGGATTATTATAATAATGATTACCAAGTCAAATGTTTTAGGGAGGATAAGTGAAAATTTTCATTAATTCTTAATGCTGTCCATTCATGGAAGATATCAGATCCGTACGAAATTGCTTATGCGGTTGGGTTGGGTCGATAATTGTTGTTGCTGTGTTGAACAAACGGCAAGCAACATTGAATGGTGAATTGTCGTGTGTCTTTAATTTGATGAAATCATTATGTCGTAGTACGCGTGATCCGTCGTTCAGTGTCATTTTTGAGCGTAGATTCGACGACTTGTACTTTCCTATGATCACAGAGTGTGCGAACAATATGATAGCATTGACGCGGCGCCGAGCTAGTGTCGCTATGCCTAATTTAGCACACCTGTCAGTATATGGCGAAAGAACGTATGACCCTGTAATATGTCGTTTGTCGTCTCCCAGTAAGAATAGCACCATTTGTTTTTGAATACTTTCAATTGATTTTCTATGTACCATGTGAGTTGGCGACCAAATCAGTGCTGAAAATTCTAATTGAGCGCACAAGTAGTTGATAGATGACTCTCATGGTTTCTTTTCCAAAGAATTGGGACTGCCTTTTAACAAATTTCGAGGTTGTGGTGGCTCTTTTAGTTATATATTCATAGTGCGGTTGGAAAGTTAGACCTTTGTCAAAGTTTACACCCAAATCCATGTTTTGTTGCACTCTCTTGATAGACTCGCCGTCTATGGTATAATTAAAGATGATGGCATCATTTTTACGGGTGAAAGTCATGATCTCGCATTTTCCTTTACTAACCTTCAGCTTATTTTCCTCGCACCAATTCATGAACCAATCGATCCCTTCCTGCAGTTTAATTGCATCTTGTACACTATTTATGACTTTAGAAAGCTTTTTGTCGTCAGCAAAGTTTAATGTCACAATTTCGTTCATCAGCGGATCTGAGTCGTCGAAAAATATAATAAAAAGTAATGGGCCATTCACTGAACCTTGACCAACACCTGACGAAACAAGCAACATTCTTGGTTTCTCTCTTCCCACCTTAACGTATTGTCGACGATTTGGTTAATATGAATTAAACCAATGTAGACTCTGGTTGGATAGTGGAAGTCTTGCCAATTTCTTGATTAGTAGTATCTACAAGGTCAAAAGTTTTTGAAATGTCCGAATAAAAAACGTCCAGCTGGGCTTGATTTACGAATGCTTGGTGAATGTGGGCAGTGTGTTCAAGGAGATTTGTCTCAATATTTTTGTTTGAAATAAATCCGTATTGAGTGGAATTAATTCTTGGAGTTACTATCATCCTCAATTGATCTCTTATGACTTTGTCAAATACTTTGGCTATATTGGGCATTGTATTCACTTCTCGGTAGTTCGTCATATCTTTCTGAACACTGACTTATATATAGGCGTATGCAGTCCGATTTTGAATGCCTCAGGATAATGCATTTCACTCAGTGATCTTGAAAATATAATTTTTAATGGAAACGCTAACTCTTCTGCGCATTCCTTTAAGAAGATAGAAGATATACCGTCAAAACCACTGTAATTATTTACGTTCATCCGTTGTAAAACCGACTTAACATGGTCATCAGTGATCGTGAGCTTATGGAAATTTTGATCATTTCGATCAGCAATGAATGATGCCAGTGTAATGTCTTCCTCATGTTTAACGTAAACGTTTTCAAAATATTCCCCGAATAAGTTCGCCTTTTCTTCATCCGTTTTCGCAGTTTTTCCATTGAAGTTCATACTTCCAGGCATACCATTTGTTTTCCTTTTACCATTCAGGAGTCGCCAGAATTCTTTTGGTTTACCGAACAGACTTTTAGATTCTTGTTGAATGAAATTGTCATGTAGTTGGGCTCGGTGTTTTCCAAATAACAGCTTTGAATCTAAAAATTTCGTTTCATCTGGTTCCTGTTGGTTAGGCGAGCCATGCATAATTTCTTGTATTCTTTATTTCGTCTGTTTTCTAATGTAGCGAGTTTCTTGTCATGCCATTTGGGATTGTTCTCAAAAAATTTCTCAAAATATCGAGTTACCATAGTTATCGTGGCTAGATATCTTGGGAAAACTCTTGGACTAACTCAACCATCAAACGACAGATTTCCCGAAATTACGGAATTCTAAATAGATATCGCAAGAATAAAGATCTCTCAAAATCAATTAAGAATTACTAAGCGCGTTAGCGACATATTTATATAGAGTTAGCGCTTCAACAAAAATTTTGAGAAAACCTTTTGGCCTAACTTAACCGTCATCAAAATCATGGATTTTTGAGGGTCGGTGAAACTTTTCCGTAAATATCCTAGCAAGAACGGCACGGAAATTGTTTATTTTGGTGTCCAAATGAAAGGATTTGATCTCAGAGAACTGGGAAAAATTTTTTATGGAAATCAGATTAGTGGTCTGGACACTGGGACCAATTAGAATGGACGAATTTTAGTTTCTCGACCATATATACGAAAGCAGGTGGTTTTTCGTCTATATTTGCTCAACTATGCAAAATGGAGATTTACTGTCAAAGGCAAAGTTGTAGAAAATAATATTTTAGAGAACACGTGCTTGAGGATTTGTCTAAAAATTTCATAATCCTTGGGTTATAGCCATTTCTAGAATCGCCACGGATGACTCATATCTCTGGAACTATGGCAGTTAAGAAAATTACATTTTGCAGAAAGTATTTTCCGGATCTTTCGGAGAAACTACGTTGGCTCTATTTGTGGATATGGTGCACCATGGTGCATGCAGAGGAGAACATTTCAGTCAACGAAGTCAATGGTCTCGAATGTCATAAGTCGTACTTCGGTAAGGCCCTTGACATTACCTTGGGTAATTTCTGAGGATCTTTCAAATTATTATAGTTCTGTAAGACCATAAAACAATGAATTGTTTGCTCATTTTTACTTAAATACGTGGAAAATATGATAATAAATGGAGTAAAAAAATTCATAGTATAAACCCAACCGGAAAAAGTGCATTAAAAAGGAGTTAAGTTTACCATTGTGAACTATCATACTACTCGTCTGTACATACACTCAACATCTGTTTATGGCACTCTGCAGATTATGAATATGTTCGTAAAAATAAATGTAGGAAACACACAAACGCACAAAAATTAGTCGAAATCTTTGTGCATTGTGAAAAATGCATCGTAAATGGAGTAAAAAAACTCATAGTATCAACCCAAGGGGAATAGTGCATTATAAGGAGTTATTATACTATTGTGAACTGTCAATTACCCGTGGTTACACATGACATAATTGAATACACCTGAATGTCACTATTCATCCAATATTCATTCATAATTCATTATTGTCGAAGAAGAAACAATCGATTTGCGACTCGTTCGGCATGCAACGCAAAGTCGATATTGCCGAATCCCAATAGCAAACAGAAGATTACAAAACGATATCTATAAAAAATGTAGACGAACTTCAAAAACTCCAAAAAAATCTGTGTAAATGCGATGTAAATTCTTATAGTAATTTCTCGTGCACTGCACTGAAAGATAGTAAAAAAATATCGATTTTCAACACTTAATTTGTTGATAAAATTCCATATCTAAAACATTGAAAGAAGAAACTTGAAATTCGAATGCATACATTATTCATCAAAAGATACTGAGGCGAAATTATTTGTTTAATTTGAAACAAAAGTAAAATACGACTTCACAGTCTTCCTTACCTATACAATTTTTGTTGTTGATTTATTGCTGGACAGGTTTTGTAATGTTAAACAGAGCGATTTTTCTTACGGAATCACAAATCGTAATCGATTGTCCGACTAAATTAAAACTAAAATTAGTTCCTTCTTTTACATTTTGGTTTACAAAAAACTACACCCAAGACATCACATTACATTAGTAAACATTACTGAACATTGCAAAAATATATATTTGTCTATCAAAGAATTGTTTTTCTGTAGTTTGTCACCGAACATATTTTATTTTATTTTTAGTTTAAACACAGACTTGATGATGCACACATTAGACTTTTGGCTCTTTTAATAAAGCTACCGATTAATTTGTAGATTGGCTCGTGAAATGGTATTTTTTCAGCTTTTGTATCAATAACATAAAATTGAAAAGTTAAAATGTATTACTCCCTGCCGTTCCAATGACAATCGCGTCAACTCTTCGTTGTAAAAATTTAACGAAGTCATTTCCTAAAAAGCAGCGTAATGTTCACAGATGGGGTCGCCGCATACTGCCAGTGGCAACCGGGTGCCACGTAATTCTTAAGGCTACTTTACAATCTGTTTATTACTGATGTTACTGATGTTACTGATCTGCTGATATGTACCTACCATGCATTGTTGAGAGGTCAACATGTTGACAGGTCCAACAACCGTAGTGATGATGTAGTGCATTTTGTGCGATTCATTTTTGTCGATTGGCCATCATCAATCAAACAGTGTTCTTTGTCCCGCCATATTTTTGGAAAGTTTTGTATGTCCAGTACAGATCCTGTTATGGAGAATTAGAGAGGATGTGCCAATGTTTTTTCCCATCAATATTTGTGCGCTTGATAGTGTCAAGTCTCCGTTGACATGCATTGTCGCCTTGTGTGTATGCAGAGTCGTCATATGCTTGTGACGTCACATATGAACATTTTTCTGATACTTTTCGTTGCTCCTCAGCAACTACCCAATTTATGAAGCTTGGATGGACTCAGAAACGTTGTACAATGTTTGATTTGTATAGAGAAAAACTTTTCTCATTGGCTACATCGGAGATTGAACCCGGGTCTTCTCAGTGACAGTCCAGTGCGTGAACCATCCGGCCCACTTACTATAAGAATTTACATTCAAAAAGAGAAACATGAGAAAAATTTTTCCGCCTTCGAAAAGTCACGTTTTTGGAAACTATACTACCATATTCTGAAACGAACTTGGCTGATTTTGCTTGCGGACAGACGAGTACTGTGACACTATGACAGTCGGTGTACCTGCATCAGTTATTGCGTGTAAAGCAAAAGCAATGACTGCATCGGGTACACCGACTCACAGTATTTCTCTATTTATTTTTTCATTTTTCGCAACTACAATCGATGCAGTGCTCTTAAGATCAAAAATTTTTACATTCGGCGGCGGTCCCTTCTCTGGAGAGAGGGGAGAGGTAAAACTAAAAAAAATTTATTTTTCTTTTTTGCATTTTTTGGATACTAGGACGTGTTGAGAGCGTTGGGAGGGGCTAGATGAGTGGCGGAAGAGCGTAGGTTGTCATGAAAATATATTGGGCGCTTTAAAGAGCACACATTAAGCAAATTGGGCGCTTTAAAAATCCCACATTAAGCAAATTGAGCGCTTTAAATAGAAAATGGCGGCGGTCCCTCCTCTAGAGAGAGGGTGAGGTCAAAACTAAAAGAAATGTATTTTTTTTGCATTTTTTGGGTACTAGGAAGTGCTGGGCGTGCTGGAAGGGGTTGGGAAGGGCTGGGTGAGTGGTGAAAGAGTGACGAATGAGCGTAGATAACCATGAAAATATATTGGGCGCTTTGAAGAGCTTTCATTAAGCAAATTGAGCGCTTTAAATAGAAATTTTGTTGATAATGGAAGCATTCGCTGAGTGGACATCAATTTTGTGTGCACTCGCCCAGGATACGCCGCGTGGAGGCTGCTGACGTGTAACCCGTTGGCCCTGAGAAGGGATTTTCAAAGCGCCTAAATTGCTTACAGATTATAGAAAAAATCATTAAAACCTTCGCGTGCCGACCAGGAATCTGTCTAATATGATAGGTTTTTGCCAGCTCATCAGCCTTCCCGTTGCCCAATTTGCTTAATGTGTCCTCTTTGAAGCACTTCCGTCACTCTTTCACCACGATTTCACCACTCATCTAGCCCTTCCCAGCACTTCCCAACACGTCCCAGTACCAAAAAAATGCGAAAAAGAAAAAAAAATTTAGTTATACTTCTCCCTCTCTCCAGTGGAGGGACCGCTGCCAAATAACTAGTGATTATTGGTAGGGGTGGACCAGAAAACTGAAGTTTTTCCCAAAGCAAAAAATAGTGAGCCACGTGAGTGTGTTAGAGGAGAGAAGCATGAACAGAAGAAAAAACTTACTTCGGGTCACTTATCAGGGCAAGTAGCCAATAAGGCATGTGCAGAGAGCCGTTGTTTTCTCTCCTGCACACATTTGTATATTTATATTAAAGTCACTTGAATGTAGTGGTATTTGCATATTAGTGTTTGTTTGTCTTACAGCAGAAACATAAGAAATACAAATGCAATTGACTCTCTCATCAGCCTAATGCATGCATTTTAAATTTTCATTTCTCAACTTTAACACACACTCTATCGACATTTAAAACAACGGTAAAAAGTGAACGTTTGCTATCGAATGAAATAGCGCGGGAACCGAGTACGGTTTTTTTTGTCAAAACAAAACAATAAGTGACAGTTAGCATAAAAGTATGTAACATAAATAATAATATAGTGTTTGCTTATGGATGTTTTTATAATAACTGAATCAATTATACAAAGAAGACCATGCACTTTCGTTACGACATAAACAATTTAAAGGATGTGGTACAGTCACTGGTGACTGTTTTGAAAGAGATTCCTCGGGACACTCTTTTAGAGACGATGATTGATATGATGAAAGTCGATATGACGTACGATGATCCAGGACTATTTCTTAGGCAACCTATCAGCGATGAAACTGAAAAAATTATTCAAGAAGGGGCTGTGTTGTGGTTAATCCATCAACTTATGTATGTGGTCAGTTGTGAGATTTATGTAAAGTAAGTTCATTTTAAAATATCATTTAAAAATTGTAAAGTGCCATTATGACTGATTGCTTCTGTCAAAATATTTACAAACATCAATGTTCTCTGTAAGATTATAATTAACATACTCGTTGATGTCGTCAAAAAGGACTTCCAGCCTGAAAAATCTTCCATTGTTTAGCTCTGCAATGTATAGAATGTTGTGACTTTTAAGTGGTATGATAGATTTCTCACTTACAGGGTAATAATATTCCCGTAGTATGCATAGTATGCAGACCTGAAGTTATTGCTGTTTTAACCGACTTCGCGATTACCTCAACGATTCGCATATCTTTTTCTTTAGATTTATCAGGGTGGGATGGGCTATTTCTGGCTCCTAAAACACAGATCTGTCGATCCTTTGTTTTCTTCCCGTTTACCATGTAAACCCTTTAAAACCTTCCGGTTCTTACCAAGAACCTATCTAGAGCGATAGGTCCTAGGTGTAAGATATCGGAGGGTCGAATCATATAGCCACGTAATGTCATGCTTAGCAGGTGGAACTTCGGGCATTCACATATTACATGGACGCCCGTTTCCTCCTCCAGGCCGCAGACACATCTTGGATCAGCCGAAATGGTCATTTTGACCAAGTGCTTGTTCAACCCATAGTGACCCGTAATGGCTCCCACTATTCTCCTAATGCCACAAGGGTCCATTCTGAGAAGCTCCTTGGCCTACTTTTCGTCAGGCGCTGGAAAGAAGAGCTTCGTGTGCTTTCCACCCCCGTACGCGCGCCAATTCTTTGCAGACTCAGACCGCCCTTTCACACAGAGAGTGTGGGATCGGGATATGGGGCTCTGGGCCTTCGATGGCAGATGCAGAACCCTGTCTAGCGAGCTCGTCTGCTCTCTCATTACCGTCTACACCAGTGTCCCCAGCGACCCAGGGGTCCCTTTCAGCTCTTTAACCAGTTTTGACGTTGTCACAGGCGACGCGAGTGCCTTTATCATCGAATCACTGTCTGAGCAGATGGTCGCTCTGCTACCCGTCATTCCTTCTGGAACTAAATTCATCACTCCCATCAACGTCGCAAACGTCTCCGCTTGGAGGACGCTCGCTAACTTTCCCAAATAGAGACTGTCGCGCCCCCCATTCTGAGGAAATTTTTTTTCGGTTTGCCTCCCATGCGAAAAGGTAAAGTCGGTGTGCCTCAGCTCACGCAGATTCGGTAGATGTGTTGTAGCTGAGGTACTCATATTGAACTCCTATTGTTGGTTGCCGCTGTAAGTGCCCTCTACAGCTCTTTCAAAAAGTGATTTTTTCAACTTTGAATCGCTATTGCCCCGGATCGCAGATCGACTTCTGACGATTTCTTAATTTTTGAAAGTCTGCCTCGTCAACCTACCCGAATAAGGCAAATTTTCGTCTAATCCGAAAAATCATCGCGACAATATTACGAAAAAAATTACTTTGGTGCAGGGGTACTTTTCATCACCTGCTATAGCCGAACAAAATTTTTTTTAAAAAAATTTTCTTCTACGGTTTTCTCAGGATAGCCCAGAGATTCGGTTAAGATAAAATTTTCGAAAATCGAAACTGTGATGTATGTGAACTTCGTACAATCTGATTGAAATATTCGCGAATTCACTGTTAGCATTTTAGCATTAGCATCATCTTAGCATTATCTGATTACGAATTACCACCCCAATCCAATATTAAGGCTTAAAAGCAAGGTTTTGACCTGACCTGATGAAATTAAGCTTCCGACTCTAAAATGACAGGATCTCGTTAAGCGTGACCCGGAGTTGGTCTGAATTGACCTGATAATAAGCCTTAGATTATACCAAATGGAATAGTTGAGAAAAGTCACACATTTTATGTAATTTATTATTTCAACATTACAGGTCGATGACAAAAACTATTGAGTTCCAGAAACGCTTGCTGTCAGCCAGTTACATCAAGCAACATTGGCTTTTCTTAAAATTGACCGACAAATATGTAGATTTAGCCACTCAACTAGCCAATACAGATCCGTCACTTAAGCGACCATTCATCGTTAACACATTCGTATTTGATAAATTTATGGAAACATCGCTCATCCCAGATGATTATCCGTCGCGTGTTATATCAATCAAAAATGTCTCGACGTTACATTTTTTTGCGATGGCGAATATCAAAATATTAACTCATGCTATTTCGTTGTTAGTGAATTGTAATGAAGAGTACTTGAAGGCATGTAGCCGAGCCGTGTGTCTTTGTTTTGATGTTATGAATTTTCGCATAAAAACGCTGGCGTTGCGGTTTCTGATTAAGGAAACGATTCATCACAATGCAGATTTTTGTCGGGCAGTCACTCAATTACTTGTACGAAGCTTCGATGCGGTAAACAGTCACATTGATCAATGGAACGTTACGGATGATGTCAATGAGTTTGACGATACGTTAATTCAATTTTTAAGTGATAGAAATATTCTTACGAACTTTTGCGAAGTACCTGACGATTGTGCAAAAACTTTCAATTTTTGTTTACGTTTAATTAAAAACCGACGCGAAATTCGTGGCACAAACTATGAGAATTTGATTGCATCGTCTTACGGACGATTGCGAGCTATTTTGGTGAAACACTCAACACCTTCATTTAACATCAATATCAATGAGTTTGTACTTAAAGAGAAAAATTTTTCGAAGGAAAGTCTACAATTGTTAGAATGTTGTGTTCTTGAAACATACAAAGCTGACGCTTCAATTGATTCGTGGGAGTTTGGCTGTGAGCTAACAGATGACATCTTAAACCAATGCTATCACGCTGAAAAAATCGAAGATACTAGAGGTAAGCATTTTGAAAGATCCATTTACTTTCCTCAAAATTGTATGCACTTTAACAAAGAGTCTAGTGAACGGAGTTGTATGATAGAAAGTGGGGCTAGTTAGTGGGGGCTAATACTGCACTCTGTTACAAAATCAGTTATTTTTGACCATGAGTCTCACCATGAGATAATATTGATAAGTAGTGTCTAAAACGATTGCGAGACTTTTGGCGTTCGAGCGGCCGTTTTCTCTAAAATAAAAAAACTTCTGAAAAATCTAATTTTCAATCGATTCGGACTTGACTCTCATCTAAACGAATCCTTTTTAATAACTTGGTTTTCCAAAAAAAATATTCGACATGGTTGAGTACAGAAAGAATATTCTGTCAGTAGTAACAATAACTACTTTATGTTTTCACCCTTCCTGTCCGTCCGTCCATTCGTCTGTTCACCCTTCACCGATGATTCACCGCAGAATTATTTATGATTCACAGGGGAATCACCAATGATTGTCCTTACAATCATCGATGATCCACCATTGAAGCACCTATGAGGACCGATGCTTCACCGCGGAATCACAAATGATTCACATTGGAATCACAAATGATTCACATTGGAATCACAAATGATTCACATTGGAATAAAAAATGATTCACAACGGAATCACAGATGATTCACCGGAGAATCACAAGTTATTCACAGAAGCATCACCGATGATTCAACGAAGCACAACCGATGATTCACCGGAGCATCACAGATGATTCACTGAAGAATCACAAATGATTCACCGGAGAATCACAGGTGATGCAACGACACACAACCGATGATTCACCGAAGCATCATAGATGATTCATCGGAGAATCACAAATGATTCACTAGAGAATCACAAATGATTCACTAGAGAATCACAAATGATTCACCGGAGAATCACAAAAGATTCACCAGAGAATCACAAAAGATTCACCAGAGAATCACAAAAGAAAAAGGTGAACAACTCAAATGACTCACTTTAGAATCACAAATGATTCATCGGAGAATCACAAATGATTCACCGGAGAATTAAAAATGATTCACAGGAGAGTCACCGATGATTCATCAATGAATCACCGATGATGCACAGGGAGATCAACCATGATTCACCGTGAACTCACCGATGACTTACGATGGAATCCATGATTCTGTCATAGATGACTTGTCATCGTTATTGGAATTTGAGTATACTCTATCGCTACTTTCCTATACCCATTTCAATGATTTACTTTAGCCTCTGTATCTACCACGTTGGTTCATACTTGGTCACATCTTATCGATGTGGGCGCTCCCTTAACTATTTTGATTTATGTTTTAAAAACAAATTATTCAAATAATGGATATATTCAAATTAAATTAGTAATCAAATTATGCCATTTATTTTAAAATTTTCAACCGGTTTCGAGAGTCACGCTCTCATCTTTTAATTTAAAACTGGCCTGTCAAGTCTCGTCTTTGTTAGTAATTTAATTAGCAAAATTGTGCCGTGTTCTGCGAAATCAATTCTAAGTTTATATTCAAATCACAACAAAAACCTCTTTAAAGGTTGACGCAGTCCATAAGTCCG
Organism: Pseudolycoriella hygida; assembly: GCA_029228625.1. NCBI lineage: Eukaryota > Metazoa > Arthropoda > Insecta > Diptera > Sciaridae > Pseudolycoriella > Pseudolycoriella hygida. The sequence continues at coordinate 9,428,993 of CM055406.1, read as the reverse complement.
TTTCCAAAATTAATGATATCGCTTGAGGTGACGCTATTGCTGATAATACGCAGAAGTTTGTTTGAGTGGAACCTTGTGTTCAAAGTTTTGATTTCCTGAAAAAACTAGAGCGCTTTTTTTAAAACAAAATTACGTTGTGTTAAAAAAATTGTGTCACAAATGCCGGACCCAACGACGAAAAAACTTTTCTGTACTTCCAGTTTTTACGTTGCAAAAATTTGACTTTTATTTCTTATTGCGTAGATTGTTTAGAGTAAATTTAAATTTTTCCGTGTAAAAGCTGAAAGTATTGAAAAATTATTCCGCTGGTGGACGCAATTTTTTTAACACAACGTAATTTTGTTTTAAAAAAAAACGCTCTAGTTTTTTCAGGAAATCAAAACTTTGAACACAAGGTTCCACTCAAACAAACTTTTGCGTATTATCAGCGATAGCGTCACCTCAAGCGATATGATTAATTTTGGAAGCAGACTTACGGACTGCGTCACACTTTACCTTTAAAGAAGTTTTTGTTGTGATATCAGTCGTTATCAGTTGTTGAAAAAATTTCTACTTTTTGAAAACATTTTTCTCCGAAAACATTTTCTGAAAAAAAATTTTTTTCTTCAAAAAATTTTTCTTCAAAAAAAATTTTCTCCGAAAATAATTTTTCTCCAAAAAAATTTTTCTCCAAAAAAATTTTTCTTCAAAAAAATTTTTCTCCCGCATAATCAGACACACTTCTCACATCATCTCACACACTTCCCACATCATCCCACACACTTCCTACATCATACCACACACTTCCCACATCATTCCCATTCATTCCCATTCTCACACTTCACACATGATCCTACGTACTTTGCACATCATTAAACATCATTTTTGGTCACTTCCAACCAATTTCCGTTGGCTTCGCGAGATCGATACCTTTCATTTGATACCCCATTCACCGCGATCTGACCACTACCGGCCGAGATATAGCCGAAGAAGAACTCCCGTCGGTCGGTGGATTTTCATATATGGGGGTTGTATGGAAACTTTAAAAGCCAATAACTCAGTTCCAAGATTTTTTTGGGGGTAGCCGTTGGCTGAATTTTCCACTCGGGACCGATACTGAACTTCCCTAAAAATTTTAAGGAAATCGCCCGGGAGGTTCTCGAGAAAAAAAGGTAGATAGATGCATAGAGACATAGAAACATAGATAGATACATCGTGGACACATAACACAGGAATAAAATTTTTATTATTTTCAAACATCTCGGTTCGTTTTCAAACGATTTTGATGATCCAAAGTGCGTGATAGGAAGTGATAGGAAGTAGTTTTTTTACGAATAATTTGGAGGGGGAGGGGGCAGGGGGGAAAAACTCCAAAGTTCGCCTATACATCGTGTCTTGTCCCAAAGGTTTTTGTATGGAGTTTTTTGGGTTTGTGGACCTTTTTTGGGGTTTGAGGACTGCGTCACGCTTTCCGCTACCGCTCCGAGCATGATGTTTAAATACAAACGGTAAATATATGCAAGTAGACTGTAAAATATCTATCTATTTCTTATACTTATCTATCTATTTCTTATAGTTTCACAAAATTCAATCATCAATTAATGATACAATTTTTATTTTTAGAAAAATTGACCCTGTTCAGACACATGCTAGAAATGTGTGTGAGTGTTCAGAATAAATTCATCGCTTGGCACCAAAAACAACATTTAAATCAGAACGATGACTTCGAATGCGAAACATGTTCCGTAAACAAAGAGAAAAAACAACAAAACTTTATCCTGTCCAAAAGAATGGTGAAAATTATAATTGTCCGTCCAACACTTCTAAACAATCTGAAAACACTTTCTCAAAAATTCATTACTATCGTGAAAGAAAAAAAAAGTTTATCGAGATGGGATGTGTCAAACATATCCATTTTGCTGTTGTCCTTTTTCAACTCAAGTAGCAGTGTCAGCGATATTCACGAATTGGTGGTGTTATCCACATGTGTTTTCAATTTTTATGATGAAGTGAGAACATTCAGCCCACATTTTACAAATAGTACAACAAGCCGCGAAGATAAAATCAGAGTCCTTAGAAGTTTGTTCAACGCTGACATTTCTTTCAATTCGAACATCTTAGATGCAATTTTCCAAATGTTGTTGATCGAAAAAATGCTCCCGGATGTGTGCATCAGTTTGATGATGCGAAGGATCTACAACTTCAGTGATTTACTAACAAAACTTTTCGATGGTTGTATGGAGGACGCTTCCTTCGGAGCTTCTGTGTCAGAGTATTTAAATTCCTTGATCTGCCTAACATCGCACGGCAGTGTTGTGCTGATGAGCGCCGACAACGGCAACAAATGCTCAGTTTATTGTAGTTACTGTAACACCGACTTCAACATTGACGACTTTCTGAACTGCACCGAGCCTTCGATCATTCTACCATTCGAAAACGTTGATAATGAAACATTGAGCGATCATCACGTGGAACGTATTCTAAAATTTATTCAATCGGATCAATTATGTGTTCGTCTCAATGTTGTTAAATGCTTTCCTGCCATTTGTTTTCGTCATTCGCACGTACTTTGTTGTCCAAACAATTCATATTGGACAAACATCTTCAATGACAGCGAGTTAACTTTCAAGTTTGAATTTGTACAAAACGTACCAAAAATAGTGAGCGCTATTAATGTGAGTTAAACAAAAGTTTTGATTTTTTAGAATGAAAATGTTAATGTCTGTCTTTTCACTCAGAATTCAAATGTGAACCAAATGACCAAAGATCGTGTGATGCAAACGTGTATGGAAAAACTTTTGATCATGACAACAAAATCACTAGAAATCGGTGATAAAGCCTGCCAATCAGCCGTTGTAACTTTGATTGGAAAATTTGCTTCGAGCGAAACGACATCGGAGCGAACACTATTAATGTGTTACAAGAAAATCTTATTCTATCTGGTGAATCCAAAGTCATTGGTTGTTTCCAGTGCGATATCGTGTGCCGAAACAATGTGCCATCGAAAAGGAATAGCTACTAAAGATCTTTATATATGGTACAAAGAAGAAATCTTGTACATAGTCGTTCGCTTAGCAGTGTCTGTTTATTTGGAATATGGTTTGACATTTGACAAGAGCTTGGCCAATGTAAGATTTTTGTTCTTGTTTAGAAACTTTTATTTTTTGTTTTTTTTCATTTATAGTTCAATGAAATGCTTGGTAATTCCCACCTAAAACGTGATCTTATGAAAGACGACTTTGCCGTTATTACGGCAATGGTTTTTCCTTTTGCTTTAAAGGTAACGTATGAATTAAATATTTTCAGTTGAACATTTTCCAACCCATATTTCCATGTACAAAGTGTTCCCCTCAGTTTTCCACTACCCAGCACAAATAGAGGTGGCAAACAGGAGAGATGTTGCAAAAAGACTCGAACGTATCTAAATATAGAAATGAGCAAACAATCCAATATTTTATGTTCTCTCAAAGACTCATAGAAATCACCCAAGATAATGCCAAAGGCCCAACCGAAGTACGTCAGAGAATACTGATTTTGATGACTGAAATGTTCTCCTCTGCACCATATCACAAACAGGATCAACATAGTTTCTCCAAGAAATCCTGAAAATTTTGTATCCAAAATAAAATTCTCACCAAGTTTGCCTCATTATCATCATCGTACTTTATAGACCGGTACTAACTTTCGGTGTGAGGTCTTTAAGCCGCAACCCTAGGACGATGGATGAACCACCCTCCTCCATGCCCTCCTACCCCCTGCCAAGGAGATGGTTTGCCCGTCCAGTGAAAGTCCCCTAACTCCTGGCAGCCTGTTATCGCCCATCCTTTTAACGTGCTCAAACCAGCGCAGACGGCCAACCCTTGTCGCCTCTTCTACTGACGAAACCCCCAGCTTTTCCCTGATGCCGTCGTTCCCAATATGATTCTCCCACTGCTCCCTCCGATTAACCTTTTCTATGCTCCTAAGAATTCTCATGTAAGAAACTTCCAGGTCATGCACTAGATATCCGCAGTCTACTCAACTTTCGCTACCATACAGAATCGTTGGCCTAAAGATTGATCCGTGGATAGCTAGCTTCGCCTGCTTACTTAATTGCTTCTTGTTGAACACGTGAGCCCTCAATTGACTAGCAACCCATCTTTCTCCTTTCCTCAAATTCCCTGACTAACTTTCGATCTTCTGAAAAATGGTACCTACCATTCAGATTTCAGGCTACCTCTCTCCGAGATTTTCCGACATATATAACCTTAGTCTTCTCTACACTAATCTTCATCCCGTACTCCTCACATGCGACGTTTAGGCAGTCAATCCCACCCTGCAGATCGCTGGCGTTCTCTGCCAACAGGATTAAGTCAACCGCATAGGCTAGGATCTTCATAATTACCTCACCCACCTCAACATTTCCCTGCAAGTTGGCTTGTTTGATGATTTTATCCATGAAAATTATGAACAGGAGCGGAGAGAGACAACAACCTTGACGAACACCCTCTTTAACCTCGAATGACTCGCTAATAGGTCCAAAAAATTCATAACTCATCATAGGGTGGGTCAATTTAAAAAATGACTCCGGCTAGGGTCAGCGAGATTCTTTCTATTTTACGAAACTTGACCCATGGAACCATAACTCTATCTTGAATTTTGATCCTCCGGATTTTTACGGATAAGTGTCGGGAATGGGTTGATTTCAACAAATCCGATTTGACCCATTCAGAGTGCCATGAGAGCTCGGACTGTTCCAGATTTCGTTTCGAAAATCGTTTTCACCACACACACACACACACTTGTTGCTTTTGTTTCAAACATCGTTTTCACCTCGCTTTCACCACAGCTATGCATACAACGTTGAACGTGGTGAAAACGATTTTTGAAACTAAAGTAACAAGTGTCTGTGCGGTGAAAACGATTTTTGACACGAAATCTGGAACAGTCCGAGCCATGATTCCAGAAATGTTGAGGTAAGGAGTGTTCAGAATACTTGTGATATTCTGAAAATATGTTGGGTCAGGCTGGGCGCAGGGCAGGGGACAAAGATTCAAAAATTATGCAAAAATCACCATTTTAGGGTGAAAATGGGACTGGAGTTACTTTTTCACCCCAACCAATTTTATTTTCGTAATCCACGCGTAAAGGTATACTTACACTTCTATGCACTCGATTTGATCAGACGCCCTCAAGTACCTCAAAAATAGGTCTTAAATTAAAAAATTACCCGCCCTTCGCATACATAATGCTTTTAACTCCACAAACCGAGTCGGGGCAGGTGAGTCATATTCTACAGAATGTGCGCCTAATCGTGTTCTGTCCGAATGCATCGAACATTTAGTTCAACTGTAGATACGACATAAGTTCTGGAGCCACTCCGATTGATCGCTTTTCGCTGTTTTCACAAGATGTGTGGCTCGAGATATTATGTCATATCTACAGTGGAACTAAATGGTCGATGCATTCGGACAGCAGCAAATATTTAGGGTAATCACAAAGCGAATTTAATCCACCCACTGGCATCGATAAACCAACTCTGGCTAGTTGGCACCCAAACTGTATAGTGACTCGATTTATCCGTTCTTTCTCATTCAGGTAATCCTTATACTCCATTACAACAAATGACATAAGTGCCTAAATCGTCTGAAATGACTCTCTTGCCCCCTCTTGGATAAGACTTCTGTTCTATAAAACATTTCTATTTCAGCACCCGAAGTGTCAGGAACTTTTTCAAAGTATATGTGCCTTGACAAATCTGCATCTGGATCTTCTATTTGCTCGATCATTCACTCAAATCTATGTTTACTTACACTTACGACAGCCTGCTGATGTAACGGAAAATTGTCTCAAATTCATTGCTGAAAAGACGGGAAAAACTGTTAGCTATTTTTTGACTCAAGACCAAAAAGTAAGTTGAACTGCACACAAAATAATGCAACGGCAATAATTTTTTGTTTTAAGCGCACTCTTTCTGAAGTTCTGCTATCATACCATAAAGCACCAGAGTTCGCTGCTCAAACAATCCGCATATTAATGAGTAAGGAAGACTGTGGAACCAGTAACATATCTATTGATAAAATTACGGATCACTTGGCAACGAGATTCTTAGGTGTGTTGAACAGTTTTAGCGCCATTTTGATGACAACAAATTTTGAAAAAAATTTTCAAAAAGATGCGCTGCGTAGCCTTGGTGAAATAATTCGTTTTATTGGAGCAAAACACATCACACAGTATCGATTTAAAATACTGGAATTGCTGCAATCGGTTGTTGCACTGGGTGTTAAAGAGTTGACTGAAATATGCGTGAAAATTTGGAAAATTTTCATTTATACAGTAGACATATCGAAGTTGGGACCACTACTTAGCACGATATTGGTATTGCTGGAGCCGTTGTTAAAGAGCCATGCAGATGAAGTGAATGAAATTTTAAAATTTTTAATAATATCCAACGGCAGTCTAATCAATCGATTCATTTCGGATTTATTTTTCCTCGAAATGACGTCAGTTTGCGATGAGATAAAGAATTTTGTGGCCGATCATTCACATCGGTTGTTAATAGACGATACATTCGATAAAAAGTTTAAATTGTATTCGAAGCAAATAAACCACGAAAATGTGGCCAACGTGGGAGTGCGAGTTTATGGTTTGAGTTACATGTCTGACTTGTTCTGCCAGAATCGCAACGACTTGAACGATTTAATATTGGGACAGCAGTGCATTGATCCGCTAATCGAGAATTTGTTGGAAAACTTAATGGAAGGCAGTAAGCATGTGGACGAAAAATTGCAAATCGCATCAGCAATTTGCTTAGGTCATTTGGGTGCTGTGGAACCCAGTTTATTGCCAAGAAACTATGCACCAGAATCCAGTTTTGCGTTGAGCATCCACACAGACAGTTTTAGTATAATGGCGTTGAATCAATTGTTGAGAGCGTATCAGTCACAAAAAAATACCCATCTCGTCAACTCATTTTCACTTGCTATTCAGGAGATTTTCGTTGCCAGAGGTGTTAATCCTAAACTGAATAAAAAAATGGAAATTTGGAATTCTATTCCGGAGAAAATGCGTCCGTTAATGGAACCATTCCTCACCTCATGTTATACAGCTTTGAACAGCAACGTCATAACAAATATACACCCAATATTTGGCAGCGCGGACTGTTGTACTCTTGAGTACTGGGCATTCCATTGGTCGCTCAATATGATTAATATGATAACCGACAAACAAACCAAAAGCCTTTTAACTTCATTCAAAGCTTCAATGAGACACCACACCGGAATTTTGTTAATGTTCTTACCCTACGTGTTGGTGCATAGTTTACAATGTGCCACTGATGAAAACGTTGATCGAATCAAAGAAGAAATGCAATGCGTTTTTGATGCTGTACTAGATCCATCTGTGAATGAATCAGCATACGATCTTAGCGTGAAATGTGCCAAGATAGCCACCAGCCAACTCGATTTTTTGGATCGCTGGATTTGTCACTACCAAAATGCAGGCGTGTCAAAAAGATCACAGGAATATTTGCGTGTCTTACGTTTTTCCACACACTTTCCATCTCAACTATTATCTCAAGTAAATTTCCGATGTGGCGAATACGCAAAGGCCTTAATGGCACTGGAGCAACATATCCAAACTAATCCATCAGTACTGCAGTCAGAGTTGTCTTTTCTGTTGGAAATTTACGCTAGGCTTTTGGACGTTGATTCGATGGAAGGTACACTAAAATTGAAGGACAAACAACCAACATCAGCCGAACAAATTTTATTGAACAACATGACTGGACGGTTGCAGGAATCGACCGTTGTGTTTGAGAATATGATGCAAATGGGTGGCATAACTGAAGCGAATGTTAATGATATCATTCAGTGTTATCTCGGTTTGGATCAACCGGAAACTGCCTTACGCGTGGCGGAAAGTTTGATGAAACAATTCAACAACAAAAATATGAACTCATTATTGATTGGCAAAGCAGAGCCGTTGTGGCGATTAAGTCGGTTTGAGGAATTGGAAGAATTGCTCGAAAAGGACGATATTCGATCGAGCCAGAATTGGGGTGTTCAGTGTGGTCAAGTTCTGCTGAATTTTACGAAAGGCAGATTCGATGAATACGAATCGGCTCTTAATAACTGCCGCTTAAGTGTGCTCAAAGAATTCCACACGAGCAGTGACTGTAAAAGCGACTACAACACACGTTATCCAGTTGTTCTTAAGTTACATTTGATAACGGAAATGGAAAGTGTCCAGGAAATGTTTAATGAATTCATTGGTCAACAATGTGTGGATGCATCTACTCAAGTATTACAAGTGTTGTTTGATTTATGGGATGCTAGACTTCAAGTGATGCAACCAACAGCCAGGTAAACTGACATTTATTGACATCAACATTTCAGCTTTTGTTGAGACCGTTCGTCTTGCTGTTAAATTCCATATCGATTCTTCCTGTCTGAATCATCACTTTTGACACATTTAGTTCAAACATATGCAAGGGATCCGTACGCATCAGAATAGATGTGGCAAAGAGGACAGATGTTACAAAAAGACTTGAAAAACCTCTAAATAATATCACAACAAAAAACTTCTTCGAATGTAAAGTATGGCGCAGTCCGTAAGTCAACTTCCAAAATTATTGATATCGTCAGATTTGTTTGAATAGAATGTTAGCTTGTGATAAAAGTTTTATTCTTAAAAAAATTTGCACCACTATTTTACCACTATTTTACCTCTGACGATGTCAATAATTTTGGAAGCGGACTTACAGACTTATGGAAGTTTTTAGTTGAGATATCAGTAGTTTTGTAAGTTTAGTAAGGCCAGCTCTGCGACTTATGTTTCCATGGACAAAAACGATCTGAGACTTTCTGGCAATTGATGACAAATTTCTGACAATTGCTGAGTACTTTCTGAGACATTCTAAGACTTAATGACAACTGTATTAGACTTTCTGACACTTGCTGACAACTTTTTGACACTTGCTGACAACTTTTTGACACTTGCTGACAACTTTTTGACACTTGCTGACAACTTTCTGAGACTTTCCGACACTTGCTAACAACTTTCCGACACTTGCTATTAGCTTTTTGAGACTTTCTGGCGCTTGCTGACAACTTTCTGAAACTGTCTGACAATTTGTGACAATTTTCTGACACTAACTGACAACTTTCTGACACTTGCTGACAACTTTTTGAGACTTTCTGACACTTGCTGACAGCTTTCTGAGACTTGCTGACAAATTCTGACACTTGCTCACAACTTTCTGAGACTTTCTGACACTTGCTGACAACTTTTCGGCACTTGCTGACAACTTTCTGGATCCAAAAAGTTCTTCTCACCAATCTCAATAACTTTCCCGAAGAAACCAACTGTATAGCTATTCTAATTCAGAAGATAGCAAAAAATCCAAGATGGCGTTACTTTGACAGCTGGAAGCCATTTCTTTAGGATTCCAAAAAGTTTTCCTCACCAACCTCTATAACTTTCCCGAAGAAACCAAATCTCTAAGTGTTGTCATTCTGAAGCTAAAATTCAAAAATCAAAAAAACCTAATTTATTGCCTACGAAAACTCAAGATGGCGCCGCTTTGACAACTGGTAGCAATTTTCTTAATATCCTAAAAATTCTACTTTCTAACTTTCCAGAAGAAACTCGTTCTCTAAGTATTGTCATTCCGAGGATTAATTTCAAAAACAAAAAAAACTAATTTATTGCCTACGAAAATACAAGATGGCGCCGCTTTGACACCCATTTTATTAGGATCCCAAAAAATTTTCAACACCGGTCTCTATAAATACCAAAAACCACTTAAACGGCCCTAGCTCATTGGCCCTAGGGCGGACAGATAGCAACGCGTCCGTGACGCAAGTCCACCGTGCGATGAAAAAATTTCAGACGTAGACGTAGAATGCAAAACTCTTTAAGAATGTGTACATTTCTAATAATTTTGTTTGTGTGCTCTTTCATTTCACAGAATCATAGAACCAGTCCTTTGTCTGCGTCGAATCCTTCTGATAGAATGCAAGCAACTATTGAACGAACACGTTAGAAACAAGGATATACTAAAAAATGGCATAAAACTGATTGATGACTACATCGGCACTTCGTTAATGAAAAGTATCGAACTAGCTCGAAACGCTGAAATGTATCATCAGGCTCAACTATTCATTTTAAAAGCTGAGTCATATTCGCCGCCTGGCTTGTTCATCGAAAAAACTAAGCTTCATTGGGTGAAAGGGGACCAGGCAGCGTGTTTTAACATTCTTAGTCGAGGCATTGAAGAAATGGACAAATTTGGTGGAAAAGAGCTGCATCCCTTGATTTATGGAGAGGCAAAATTTTTGCTTGCCGACTACAGTGCGGAATCTAAGAACTCTAACCCAAGTAAAATACAGGAGTTCTATAAATTAGCAATTCACGAGCTGAAAACGTCTGAGAAGTGCTTGGTTCATTTAGCTCGATACCAAGATCAAATTTTCGCTGCCATGACTGAAAATGAAAAATACTCGAAGCAAGGCCATGAACTACAGCAAGAGATAATGACACACTACGGTAAATCAATGATCTATGGATGTAACTACGTGTTCCAGTCCATGCCAAGATTCTTAAGCATATGGCTAGATTTCTACAAATACAGTAAGAATGAGAGCTACAGACCCGTGGCTGACAATTTAAATTTGGTAGTTGAAAGATTCTCCGAACGGCTTCCTGCATTCGTTTTCTTTACGGCATTTTCCCAACTCGTTAGTCGTATCTCACATCCATTGACTGACGTTTATCAAGTGCTCAAGACCATAATCATCAAATTGATTTTACAATTTCCGCAAAGGTCGTTATGGATGATTTTAATGGTATACAAAAGCTCATACACTAACCGTGTTAAACGTTGTTCGGAAATATTTTCCGATAAGCGGTTGGCATCGAAGAATATTCAAAAACTCATTCAAGACTTCAACTCATTGGCTGAATTATTTATTACATTAACAAACACAGAACTACCTAAGAACACAAATGAAACATTTTCAGTAGCAACAATATGTAGTGCTTTGCCTAGATTACTGAAAGATCACAGCAGATCGCCAATTCTTTTCCCCAGTGAGAAATTGATGAATCCAGTCTTACCTGCACCATCCTTGCGATTGAAACTTCATGAGTACAATGCATTTCCACATGATGAAGTTTATATTCAGGATATTCGAGACCAAATAACCGTTTTCTCGTCACTTCAACGTCCCAAACGAATAACCTTGGTCGGAAGTGACGGTAAGAATTACATTTTGATTATGAAATCGAAGGACGATTTGCGCAAAGACTTCCGGCTTATGGAGTTCAATGCAGTTGTAAAACAATACTTGCGTCAAGACTCTGAGAGTCGCCAACGTCGTTTGAACATTCGCACATATGCTGTCATTCCAATGAATGAGGAATGTGGGCTTATTGAATTCATTCCCGGCTTGGAGGCATTTCGAGGAATCATTTCCGGTATTTTGAAGCGTAAAAATATGGTCATGCCGAATCGGGAAAAAAATGCTGCCATTTGCGAAAAACGCGATTCTCTCGAAAAGAAACGGTCCGTGTTTCTCAATATTCTGTTGCCAAATCACCCACCAGTGTTTCGCGAATGGTTCGTCGAAAAGTTTACCACTCCACACAATTGGTACCAAGCTCGAAGTTCGTACATTCGCACAACGGCTGTGATGTCTATTGTTGGTTACATCTTGGGCTTAGGCGATCGCCATGGCGAAAATATTTTGTTTGATTCAACGAATGGTGACATAATGCATGTCGATTTCAATTGTCTGTTCAATCAAGGCGAAAGATTCGAATTTCCAGAATTGGTGCCGTTCCGTCTGACACAAAATATGGTACATGCTATGGGACCATTAGGCGTCGAAGGGATGTATCGAAAGTGCTGCGAAATAACTTTGAAAGTTTTACAACAACAAATGCCCATTTTGATGTCTGTGCTAAAGCCGTTCGTGTACGATCCATTGGTGGAATGGAGTAAGAAATGTACTGCAAATACAAGTAAAACAGAACGTATCGATCCGCAGGCTATGAACAATGTTAATCGCATTGAGGAAAGACTTAAAGGATTTGTGAGTAGCGCATTGTCAACAAAATTCATGGAATTCATGTTTTTTTTTTATTCAGATTAAGAACGAAAACAGTAGGAACGTGTCGAATATACCTCTCTCTGTGGAAGGTGTCGTGGAACATTGCATCAACCAAGCTACAGACATAGACAGACTAGCTTCCATGTTTTTTGGATGGGCTCCATATTTGTGAATCTGCGAATGTAAAAAAGTCATGATTTGATTCGTTGAATTGTTCAATAAATTTTTTTTTTTTCAATTGTGCCATGAATGACTTTTTTTAACTGCTAAGTAAGAAATAAAGTGGAAAAAGAAGAAAGGAGCAGCTTTGTTGCTTCATAGCTTTTATCACCAAAGAGGCTAAATTGCTGAAAAATGTTGAGAAAATTTTTGCTTAGGCGGATGACCTGATTCGGATCGCGGAAAACGCTACAGAGTTGCAGAATATTGCATGCGATTGATTCGGGACGAAGGTAAGTATGGGCAAGACCGGTTGCATGTTAGTCACAGTTAATGACTATATATCAGTGTTGAGCTAATCATGTAGCAAACCGAGGGAAGATAAACGTAGAAAATCCTTTTGCACTGAAAAGAAAATCATTTGTTGAAAAAATCCTCAAATTCATTGAAAATCCTCAAAAAAACATATGAAGGGACCCGTACGTATCAGAATAGATGTGACAAACAGAGTTGATGTTACGAAAAGAACGTATTGAAGTAAATATTGCCTTAACTCTTAAGTGTATGAAATTACGTCCACATTAAATTGTATTGGAAATTGCCGATAGGGCAATATTGAAAAATCCGTCCGAAGAAACGGTGTAAAAAAGCTTTCCGAAAGCACAAAATTGACCCCCAAATAGAGAAAAATGTTCTCCTCAATGTTCTCTACAACATAGCAAAAAACCATTTTTTGGGCTAGGACCAACCTAGTGCCCTAAGTAGAGTGGAGTAGTAGTGGTAGTAGTAGTAGTAGTAGTAGTAGTAGTAGTAGTGGAGAGTAGAGTGGACGCATACTTCCACAGACAAAAATATTTCCCTTAATTTGCTCTGCAACATACAAAAAGAAACGTTTTTGGTAAGAGCCGACCTTAGGACCGACATGAGGCCCACTTGAGCCCTAAGCAGAGGCAAAAGTTTCCTTTATAAATTGTCGGTCATGCCTAGATCTTTTCCCATTTTCATAATTTTTTTTTCTTTGAAAGATCTGGGCATGGCCGACAATTTATGGAAGAAAAGCTTTTGGATTTGAGTCCTTGGACTTACCTAGGGCCCTAAAAATGAGTCTTTGCTCGGGCCCTACTTGTTTTTTGAACATAACTCGAGTAAATCTCTTTCGATTTTTAAAATTTTTTTTAATCGAAAAGTCTAGGAATGTCTCACATTTTATGGAATAAAATTTTTTGTTTAGAAGCCCTTGGACCCTAATACTGATTGTGAGTCTCTACTAGGGCTCAAGTGTTTGTTTACATAAATCGTTGTAAATCCTAACCGATTTTGTTGATTCTTTTTCTACCGAGTACCGAATTATATTCAAACACAAACTTGGGCCCGGTGCCTGTGCTTAGGGCTCAAGTGGGGCTTAGGTCAGTCCTGAGGTCGGTCGGCCCTAACCAAAGAAAAGTTTTTTCTATGCTGCAAATGGTTTTTTGCGATGTTGTAGAGAAAATTGAGGAGAACATTTTTCTCTATTTGAGGGTCAATTTTGTGCTTTCGGAAAGGTTTTTTACACCGTTTCTTCGAACGGGTTTTTCAATATTGCTCTATCGGCAATTTCCAATTTAATTTATGTGGACGAAGGGCAATATTTACTTAGATACGATTGAGTCTTTTCGTAACATCAGCACTGTTTGCCGCATCCATTCTGATACGTACGGGTCCCTTCATATGTTTTTTAGAAGAGAATCCTACTTAAATAACAAATTATAGCTCATGCACTGTACGAAGAAGAAAACCTTTATTACATAAAGTGTGCTGCCTTCTTTCAGAAGGGTGCTAATATACACAGCATACCGATCAATATTAGAATACAAAAGGTCAACTACTTTAAACAAGCGAATTTAAATATTTCATAAGTCGTATTAATCAGAACTGTCTCCGTAATTTCACTAATTTTATTTATGTCTATCTTTGTCTCTTTAAAAAAATTTTTTACTGTCCGATTGTTCCCCTGCTTCCGAACCAAAGACCTCGCACTTTCCATTCCCTTTTTCCGAATGATGGTAAGTATTTTTCCTCATAAAACGAGACGCAACTTTCGTATATCTTTGCTTTTTCTGTGACAATTTTTGAGTCCTTTTGGGAGTCATTGGTCTCGTAACGAATGGTGGGATCGTCTTTAGATGATGATTCGAAGGCAATAATGTCACTAAAACTAGATCTACCTTCTTTGTCAATCGCATAGACTTCTTCAAAGCAATGAAAACCTTTTTCACGTAGCAATTTGATAATGGAGTTCTTTACATTATCCCAGTTAACCACATTCTTCCTTTTGCTTTCCTTTCTTTCTATCTCTTTCCCTCTTATGTATGTTTGCCATTTAAAAACGAAACAAAACATATGACTTTTCCGAATTTTTAAAAAGGAAGAATTTGGTTAACTGTGATGATGCCTGGAGATGATTTGTTGGTTGTTAGAAGAGCAGCTCCCAGTTACATGAGGTATGGTTTCGATCTCTCAGCCACACTTGCGGCAGAGGTTGGAAGCGCTTTCTACTCCAGGAACACCGAACAGGTTTGCATGAATAGATGATAGAAAAAGTTTGAGTATGAAGGTCGAAAGTTGCTTTGGAAAATCATCGCATTCAAGTTCGTTTGCGATGTTTTTTCAGAGCCAATTTGTATCTTCATACTTAAACTTTTTAAATTCTGATTCATCTATTATTTGTGCCAGGAATCATTCTCTAACAGTACAAAAGCTATCATTTTGAATAATTTGTTATTTACGCGGGATTCTGTTCTGACAGTTCACATTTTTGCAATGTGCTCTTTCTGGCATAAGAGTTCCTGGAAGCATATCAATGGTAAAATGTTACGGTTAATGGGATAACCGTATTAGGGTCGAGGATAGCAGTCATGAACTAAGCGACGACGTATCTTTTCACATGGTGTTAGTCTAAAAACAAAAACGTAATTCACATATATAAACGCCATGTATATATTTATTTATTAAATTGTTCTTTTATAACATTTATTACAACAAGATGTATTCTTAATTTCTTTCTTGTGCTGAAATCTTAGATCACTTACGATGTCTTACAAAATATATTTTTAAATTAAATGACCTTTTCTAATTCCTCATTCATTTCCAGAGGAAATCTATTTTCTGAACAAGGAAATACTTAGTGGCACAGTCTGTTCAAAAACAAATGAAAATTTAAACTTTAAATGAATTTTTAGAAGCGTTGACAGTTTATCGTAAATTGATCAATATTGCAATAAGGTTGCAAAAAAACAGAATTATAGTAACATTCTTTCCAAAGTATAGGCAGAGCAGGTAGAGGGACACAGAAAGAAAGATTAGCGATACAAATGTAAGTTACAAATTATGAAATTCGGTGTAGCTAGCCCACCCGCAGCTAGTCTCATTGATAAACTTTATTGAAGAATGAAATAACAATAGTCACTCACCATATGGTATGGCGTATTCTTTGAACTTGCCACGTGACGGACAAATCTAGTTTTGAAATTGCTCGAACAACCTTCGCGACAGGACTAATTTTGTTTATCGGGATATTTTGGTTCAAAGTTTTGTTCGTCACGAGACAGGTGCTTCGAAACCCTACGGATTGAAGACCGCAAATTTGGAATCAATTCTGACTATTTCTTAATGAACGTTTTTGCAGATAAGCTCTTTGAATTATTTTGCCATTGAATGACGCTCAGACATTAACACAACATATCTAGAACAGTTGCGCTGTGGAGATACTTAGAAGAATCATCATTTCGGCATCCAGTGCAAATAGTCAGTCAAGTATAAAACTTGATATGCTGATGGACGTAATGGACAAATTGCTGACGTACCTATCGATTTGTTTCGGTTAGACGTATTGATGGGTGTAGCGAATCGTAACGGAAATGATCACTGCTACCATCTGTTGAAATTTGTACTAATCATTTCTTACTCTAACTTGACTGACATTGTCATTGGATGCCGAATGTTGATCTCTTCTCTCATCTCGAACCATTTTCCACCTCGAACCGAGATACCATTTTACAGTTCTTGTAGCATAAAACACTATAAACATTTTTTGGTTCGAGATTATGACGGCCATCATATAGAAAGTAATTTTCAAAACAACGTTAATTCTGTCCAATAAATTTATCAATATATACATTTCTCAGCATCTTTTGTCGTACACAAAGTGTCACGATAATATCGTACAATATTAATGTTTAAACGTATTTCAACGATCTCAGTCCACACCTAGACACCTAGGCAAGATATTTTAGATCATTATGATTGCGTACTTTGCGCACGGGTGGAATAAGAGGTGTGCGCTGGCTGCAGGCGCACTGATTGCCGCAGAAGAATATGAGAGCAGGCATTTTCATATCTAAAAAAGTCAATTTGCTGTGACAAGGGCCTAAGAAAACGAGGGTTTTGCTTCATCATAATCACTCTTCCTTCATTCATGGAACCTTGCGTTACGCTAGCGTTACAGGGGGGAGGGGGGTCTAAAAAACGCCCATTTTAGCGTTACGTAATTTATGAACGGCCCCTAATGAAATTAAACAATTTTAATGAATTTTTGGATGAAAAATTCATTAATATTCTTCTACAAATCATTAAAATTCGTTAAAATTCATAAATTATTTGAAAAAATAGGCACTGGTATACATCAATAACTTTCTGGTCTCATTTGAAAAGCGCATATTATGATTTAGGTAGTTGGAGTGATGAAAATGCTACTAAAAAATGTAATTTCGGCTGAAAAATGTAACTTCAGCTGGAAAAATGTAAGCTGAAAATACATTTTTCCAGTCCAAACTGCCCTAAAATCATGTTTTATAGAAATCAGGCATGAAATGTCATTTATTTTCCTGTATTTTTCTGGAATTTTTGTTAGTCCTATTTTATGACGTCATTTATGCGCCGTTTATATCCTTCGGCGGCTACTTTATTTGAAGGAGGTTATGGTTGTTAGAATATACACTTAGTGTTTCACTCTACTAAAACAACATATTTTCAGGTATTGTTCAGCTTTTTCATGTACTCTGTTTTTCTTTTGTACTCTATTGTACTCTGTTTTAGTTGCAAAGTACTCTTTTTCATTCAAAAAGAGTTGGCCGCTTTAAAATTAGAAAGAGACTAATTACACAAATAGTCTCTTCTATATATTGTTGGCTATTTGTACATTGTGCTCATATTAGACGAATGTTCCCTTCTTTCGTACTAATTCTAGTTTCGTTACCTACCTAGTTTTTATAGCACTTTTTAAAAGGAAAACCTTCCTAGTTTTATTCGCCATCTCGTTCTTGTGACATTTTCTAAAAGGAAATATTCTCTATATTGAAGAGTGGTTTGTTAATGTTTCTCTATAAGGATTTGTTGAGGGTTCAATATAACACTTTGCAATGAATGAAGAGCGTGAACTTATCAATAAGTACTTCTAACTGAAGGAGGCTAACAACACTAGGGAGCCTTTCCTTTTACGAAATTTCATATATTTGTTAGCCATCTAGTTTTTGTGACATTTTGTAGAAGCATAAGTTTCTCAGCTCCGTTAACCACTTAGTTTTCGTGACATTTCCTAAAAGGAAAAGTTCCTTAGCTTCGTTAGCCACCTACTTTTTGTAACCTTTCATAAAAGCAAAAGTTCCTTTGCTTCGTTGGCCACCTAGTTTTCCTGACATTTTGTAAAAGGAAAAGTTTTCCAGCTTCGTTAGCCACCTAGTTTTTGTGAAATTTCGTGAAAGGAAAAGTTCCATACTTTCGTTATCCGACATACATACATGTGCAAACACATATACATATCATGTACATATTATAAAATTGATGAAAAATTACATCGAAAACTTTCTTCTTTGTGTAAGATTTTTGGTTGAATGTTACGTCTTTCCATGTGCAAATAGTCTCTTCTATTTATTGTTGGCTATTTGCACAATGTGCAAAGGTATGTAGAAGAGACTATTTGCACAATGTGCAAGGAGCACATTTCGTTACAATTCATATGTCGTGGAATGAATCTTAAGAGTTTTTTTCGACGGGACAGTTAAGAACTTTTTTGAACTTTCTGTTAGCAGCTGCAGCATTTATTAATCAGAATTGAACGGTGTTCTGCACCATCTTTGTCATTCTATTGTTACCACAATGAAAACACTCAGTTACTGCAGAACACCGTTCAATTGTTATCAAAGCGAGCCACCGAAATAAAAGCTTCAGCCGATTTCAGCCGGCGGGCGCCAATGCTTCAAAAAATATTTTTACGGCCGCGCCGCAGAGAAAAATTGACCCGCTTACACATCTAGATGGAATGTGACTCTAAAGTACCAAGCTCTCAAAAAGTCACTGTACATAGAATAATAAAAGCTTAAAAGCTTCTTTTGTTCTTTTAGCCGGTGTGGATTGAGATCGTTGAAATACGGTTAAACATTATTATTGTACGATATTATCGTGACACTTTGTGTACAACTAATTTAAAAGATAAATAATTTTTGGTCCTCATAATATCGATTGATAGACACTTTTTTGCAAATCGTATGGACTTACAGAACATGCTTGGGAAAAGGAAAACAAACTTAATTGAAGGAAATGCTAACCAAAAATTTAGGGAGAAAAAGTGGATGGTAACAAGAATCATCAAGGTGATGCTAATGAATATTTGTAACTACGCGAGTAATTATTTCGCACCTAATTTTCAACGAAAGTGTTTTCCAAAAAAAGTGAAGGAACAAATTAGTGACGAGAAAAAACAATTAGTCCAATGACTATCATGGGGCTAAGAAAAATTAAAATATATTGTAGGGTACTTCCAAATTTATTTACATGCCTGCGGGTCGAAAGAGGTGGAATGACACTAACTTTCGATGGACTTAGCTACTTAGCATGTACATAACTCTGGAAAGTCACGTTTTCGATTTCGCCTCGAATCAACTTTCATACGAAATTCGTAACTGTAAATTTTTCTGTTTTCTTCCTTCGTTATGTATTTCATACTTGATTCTGAATGCGTAAATAAAGTATCGCTTTAATTTAAAGTTGTGCAGTTCTTCTGTTTTCGTTGTTTCGCTGATTTTTCTCATTCGTCATTTAAGATAGCATACAAAATGGGAGAAATCAGAAAAACAACAAAGACAGAACAACGGCACAATGATAAAATAATCCGATTGTATTTCTCCATTTCGTTCAAATTTTCATCTGAATTCAAAGTGATTTTCAAATATTTTGCAACATTGACGATAGAATTTACTGAAACATTTGAAAAAGTTCTGTTCTTTCTGCGGGATATTTTGATTCATTTTTCCTTTTCAATTTTTGTCGAGATCAATCAATTTAAAAGTAGTAATTTATGGTTTTGTCTATTCCAATTTTTTGCCAAACATGTAAAATTATTCCTTTTTCGTTTCTATCGTGTTTCATTTGTTTTGTTATGTTTTCTTTTTGAAATTAAGATGGAAGTGATAAACTTTTTTAGTTTTGATGGGTAAAATTTTAAAGATTCTATTTCTTTTTTGTTAATTTATTTGTGGTTTTATTGTTCATAGTTAATCTATGTCAAATGTATATTTCAGAAAAAATAAGTCAATAATATTTTTTGCGTAAAAAATATTTTTATATATTTGTTTTGTATATATTTCTGTTTTTTAAAAATTTGTTAATTGCTATTTCACTTACATTGTAATATTATATAAAAAATTGTTTAACCATTTCTTCTATGAAAAAATTATTGAAAAAATAAATTACAACTAAAACATGTTAATCTGATTGGTACGGTTTATTCGTTTGTTTCTGTATTATTTATTTGGCAGGCTCATCAACTTCCATTTCATGTTATTTTATATAATATTGAAAATTATTACTTATTGACATTGCGATGTTTTCACATTTCTGATAACCCTCCAACATGTTGATTCATTTAAAAGTTTAATTATAGGAACAGATAGTCTTAAACAAATGTTAATAAACCGATCGAAAATTGCGAACAAGAAAGTTTTAAACTGAGAATGCGATAAGGATTTACATTTTGAGCTTCTATGCAATTTCCTAAGGCCCTTTAGCCAGGGTCGACTGCCACCGAATTGATAAACTTATATGAAATTTTGAGAAAATTCTCTTTATTTCGCGCATTTTTCATTAATACAGTTGCATTTTTCGTATAGAGTTTTTGTTAGACAGAGTCGCCGATAGAAGGTGGGTTGTGTTTGGCCGGCCCCCTCAATTGGCGTGTATACAGTTTGAGTACTATTCTTATGCGAGAAAAATAAAAAGTTTAGTTAGAGTGGGCAGGCGAAAATTTTTCAAAATTGAACAGAAAATCTATTTCAACAACGAAATGGGAACATTGAACTGAGATTGGAAAAGAAGAGAATGATTGCGCCGCAGCGCAGGTGAAATTTTCAAGTGACGTCAAGATTTATATTTTTTCGCAACATTCACAACATTTAAGTTTCGCCCCCTTACCCCCCCCCCCTACATACGGGCCTGAATTTCCTTTCATGTCAGTCTGATTTCATAGCAAAGTGTAAAGAGTAAAGATGGGGTCGTAGTACGTTACAAAATTGTGCGGCTTCGGCTCATGTAGAATGGCTAATCGGTGGCATGTTGTTAGTTTCTGTTTCCGAAAAAAAATTTGTAGGGACATCGATGAATAAACACAGAATGTTAAAATTTGATTTTCGCTTATATTCCACAGCGTCGACCTAATTCGAACGATTCATTCCTCGTTTCCACATTAACGAAACCATTACATCGTGAGTAGCGTCCATTGAACCTAGGTTGCATAAACTGAAATGTAGCTTTTTTTACCAGAAGCGCTTCCGTTCTATCTAATCTCTCATTACCTGTATACATTGACTGTCGAGGAATGAAATCTAGCACTCAATCTAGTCGAGTATTAAAAATTTTCACTTTTTTTTCATGGAAATCGATCCTGTTGTAACACCTAATTATAACGATCAGAATGAATGAGAATATCATGAACGGTTCTAGAAATTAGTGCAAAGAACGGAGTTAAATCGACACAGTACGAATTGACTACGTCAATACGTAATACATTCCAACTAGAGATTAGTGGGCCGCCCGTAAAAGTGGGCTGCTCGCAGCCCATGCCTCATGCCCATGGGCATGGACGTTATGGGCTTCAAAATTCGCGGGCGGTGTGCAGGGCATAGGCACTTTCATAAAACATGGGCGCCCACACTAGGGCTTTTCATCGTACTTCTTTCAATCCAAAATTGTCAACAAAATCATAAATAATATTAATGAATTTTCTTTTTCAACGAGTGTGAATGTACCGTTTATAGTTCGCGTGAAACTTCATAGGGAGCAGGAGCACTGAGTGAAAGTGAGCGCGAAGCGCGATATGTACATTGTTCTTCCGACAACATCGACACACTCTGAAACTCCTTGTTCATGTTCATATTTTTTAAGTGTAAGTGTAATATGAATATGATAGCTAATCGATATCGAGTTGAATTTTAGTGTTCTTTGAGATTGAGTTTTTTTTTGTGGATTTAGTTACATACGTATTCGTATTCGTCTTTTTTATAAGCTGACGACAATAAGGTAAGTTCAACATAAAGCTCAAACCATACTTTAGTAGAAAATTTAACTGATTAGTTCCAGTTTCTCTCATAACAGAAAATATTTGATGAAATTAAACGTTTAAAACTTTACTATTCGGTGATTTTTTTACACATAGTTTGCGGGCTGGGCCAGTGCGCATGGGCATTTTACTTGCGGGCATTTGGCTTCTTTTCTCAAACGGTGGGCATAGTTGGCATGTGGGCACAAAAATTTGCTATGCCCATTCATCTCTAATTCCAATCACCACACCACAATACATTGGTTCAAAAGTGCATGGTAAAATTAATTTGTCGAAAAGTTTGGGGATCAGACCGGGCGGAAGAGAGAGAGGGAGAAGAAACGAACAAAACCTGCAAATCAACAAAGAATTTAGACACTTGTTGACTTCGCTTTCTATAGACTTATTTACCAGTGACCTAGTAGCAACCGTAATTCGAGCTAAGTCCCAAAGTTTTCGGTAATCTAATTTGTTTGAAACGCGTAACGGAAGAACTCGTGCAAGAAGTAAACGGTAAGAAATTTCTTAAGGAACATTTTAACAAAGCAAATCAAATATAATATTTTGGAGGGTTATCACAAAAGCGAGTGCTTACTTTCGGTAAATTCATTTCGGCCACAAGTCTAACATCAGTTTTGCATTTAAAGTGCTTCAGTTATTAATATAGTATACAACAATTAATCTAAAATTAGAAAATGGATTTATTTTAGTTTTCTTTACTGTTCACGTCTAAACTTTAATTTTGATTTTATATTTTTTTTTTAATTTTTAAAATGATTTGGGACATTGAAAGCGATATTAATTTTTGCCTAAAAGATTAATTTTTATTTGATTTTTTGTTTGGGAATGAGGAAGGTTATCATATTTAAAGAATAAATTGTAAACTTTTTACATTTGAATTCCGTTTCATGCTTTTAATTTATATTAGCATATTACCGACCTTAAACAATACCAAAGTGAAAAATATTAACGTTACATTTGAAAGAAAAATGAGTTATCACAAAGTTTCGTTAATTAATACATTTAATAGCACCTCATTCGTAAAAAAAGAATGTTTCGTAATAATAAATTTCAAAGTCCTAAAAATGTGGACTCTTTTAGTATATTGTAACACTAGGGAGTAAATTTTTAGCTGACGAATGTGATTTTTTTAACCCGAGCAGAGCCCTTAGTTTCGTAACATGTTTTAGACGCTGGAAGAATTTTTCTGCTGCAAGGCGAAGGCTAAAGGGACTTAGCTTTTGCTAGCTTAGAAATTTTGAAGAAAATTGTTTCATTCTTATTCTACCAAAACAAACGGATTTAAATTTTCATGAAGTCTGACTTCTTTCCAATTAAGTCGAATTCAAATAATTGCAACCAACTGAACAACTCTTGTTTCAAGTGATTTACTCAATTCATTTCATGCGGATTACAGAGGTACATACCCAGCAAAAAGATATTGTATGTGAAATAAATACTTTTTCTTTTTGTAGTACGTCAAATGTAAAACGCTGCAGCATTTTTAAAATGATGTTGCTACTTCCTAAAACCTATCTATTCCATTTTATTCTAGTGAATTTATCCGAACAAACGCATCTAAAACATAAATAAATTTGCTATAAGCCAAAGTAATTGTAGTGACCAGTACCTGCGTCACTACCCTTACGTATCACGAACGTCGATTAGTCGATTTGTAACTACTCTCTGTCGTGCCGCTCCCTGGTGAAAGCGTGTTTCTGAAGTGATTTTCAAACATCGAACTTCCAAATTCTCATGTTCAAAAGTTTCAAAACAACATAACTTTGACGAAAGAGAAGAAATTCGTTACCCAGGTGCGCGTACCATCATGATGGCACCGATGGAATTAGGCATATAGTGACAGCAGTATTTTGTTTGCTTACATCCGAGTATGTAGTATGTATGTAGGGAGGGTCAAACTACCAAAACAGTTAAGACACAATAAAAAAAAATCCGAGTATGTACCGATACTATCGGTATACTTACTGTCATAAGTTTGGCAAATGCAAGCCTCCTATAGAAACCCAAGTTATCACAGAGCCTTGTGTGTATTGCACACATACCAACACATACACAATTCCCTCTCATTTGTTCTGCTGAAAATACATAATTCATATGAATAACACTACTAACATTTCGAATTTCATGTTTGCTTCAATTTGTGTTAATTTCTCTTTAAAAACTGCCAATCTATACTTCTTAGTATATCATTGATTTCGTTCACTTCGGCATTTATGCATGTGCATGTTGTGTGATAAATTGGAATGAATTAAATAGTTCGCAACATTCGCGACTTGACTTGTCACTATGACGGGAGTAGTGTTCGGAATATAAGAAAGTCATTGTCCTAACATTTACCTAAGAGGATAAGAATAAAATCGTATTAAGAAAATGTCTGTCAGTGAAAAAAATATAATGTTCACATTTGTTAGGCGAAAATTGATATTTTCTCACCTCAAATGAGGTGCGAAAATTGAATTTTGCATGGGTAGTTTGTAGCGGGATGAAAAGTAAGGTGGTGAGAAAATAAATACTTACCATGAAATATCATGGCCGATCTGTTCATATGAATATTTTTTTGCGATGAAGAAAGTAAACAAAAAATAATTAACTTTCGACTCGACGGATACGAGCTAAACAAAATGCCAGCACATACTTTAGTATCACAGGATTACTCTAAAGTAGTTCATTAGCTAATCTGGCAAATATTTCTCGAGGTATAAGAGTTTGGAAAAACAACACAGTTGAATGTGTTTTTGAGTTACTTAAGCTTTCTGTGAAATTCGTCTTTTATATGCTTAAATGTGTTAAGTTATCTACAATAATTGTAATAGGGCATCTTTTTTGGGAGAAACTATGAATTATCGCCTAACAAATGTGAAAAGTTGAATTCAAAACTCGGGGAAAAATAGAAAATTCTTAACTTAGTTGAAGTCTGTTGCCCTCGCAGAGAAAATTGCAACTTGAGTAAAGTTTGTGGCCCTCGCAGAGAAAATTGCAACTCGAGTGCACTATCGTTGCAATTTTCTCTGTATGTGCCACAAACTTTACTCTCGTTGCAATTTTCTCTGCTTTGGCAACAGACATCCACCTTGTTAAGCAATTTTCTATTTTCTTCCCTTGTCATAGTAGATTACAGTGCGGAAGTAAGTCATTACATGAGGGATCAATTTTGTGAAATGAGCCAAACTGAAGAAAGTTTTTTTAAGCAAAAAGCTTTGAAAACTGTTTTTCGACGAGAGTAGAGTTCGTATCCCGAGCCGAAGGCAAGGTATACAACTGCACGAGTCAAAAAACAGTTTTTAAAGCGAGTTGCTTAAAAATACACGAATGAGTTTGCGAGTGTCACGAAAT
>CM055406.1:9392388-9403344 GCA_029228625.1 Pseudolycoriella hygida | reverse complement strand
TTTCGTAGGGTCCACTGTAATATACGATTGTATAATTACGATACTATTCGGAGTGTGATAACTTCCCATAAATAGAGTTACCATATTTGAAAAGTCACAAAATATTTTGATCATTTTGCCGTACAGACAAAACAAAAGATTTTCGTTCGAACATCATCGAATTCTCTCAATTTGAATTTATTTTGATGTGTACCGCTGTATTTTATGTGAAAAAAATAGCAAATTCCGTACATGTTTGATCCACATCACAATGATGTTCCATCGCATTCACCTTAAAAGATGAAATGGAGGCGAAAAATAGACTTTACCTTCATTTAAAGAAAGGTCTGTGAAGCCTACCCATAAACCAAGTTTCCGAGTTATTTGTTCTTACACATGACTAGATGTCTTCAAAAAATTTACGCAAAGTGGGGAGCACTTATTTGCTAATATAATTTCTTGGTGTTTTATTGCTTGAGTTGGACCATTTGAAAAATGTCAATTTACTGTTGTGATCGTTTATTTCCCTTGCATTCGGTCGGGTCAATGACCATAATCATGGCTAAATAAACAAACATTTCTTAACAATGAATTTTCACTTTTCAGGAACAAAAATTAATTGAAACTTTCGGTTGATAATCACAATGGTATCTTTTAAAAAAAGGGAATTTTCTGCTTTATCGGACGTAAATTATATCTCGTCCGCGTATTGCGATTATTGTTGATGACAGGTTCTACAACATGGTTGTCGCCTGTCGGGTGGTTTGTTGCATAATATGAAGTATCGAGCGGTGGGCTTACATTCGGGGGTTTGGAACTTTTCATGATAATGTTGTAGAAAACTGGAGATATATGTGCTGCATCTGACGTGAAATTTAACGCATTGGCTCCTATTGGAAAGAGTTGTTGACAACATCGTCGAAACAACGATTAAAGATCTGGACCTAGTTGGAGGAATTTTCATCGAGCTGAAACAAAAACTTACAGCAGATCAACAGTCTTTTGTAGTGTACAGAGTCCGATGTCAAAACTGTGGTAAGTTTTACATTGGAAAGACCACGTGAGCCTTTGCGATAGGTTCAAAAAACAAAAACGACGGGAAAAACAAACACAAAAATCTCTGGAAAACAGCGCCAGTTAGACACGTTGTTGACACTGGCCCCCAACACCACACATTTGATTGTGACGGGAAGTAAATTATCAAAAAAGTACGGAAAAAAGGACTAATGAAAATACAGAAGGCAAACCAAATTATCTTACACGGAGCCAATGCGTTAAATTTCAAATAAGATGTAGCACATATATCTCCAGTTTTCTACAACATTATCATGAAAAATTCCAAGCCCCCGAATGTAAACCCACCGCTCGATACTTCATTTATGTAACAAGCCACCCGACAGGCGACAACAATGTTGTAGAACCTGTCATCAACAATAATCGCAATACGCGAACGAGATATATTTTACGTCCGATAAAGTAGAAAATTCCTATTTTTTAAAAGATACCATTGTGATTATCAACCGTAAGTTTCAATTAATTTTTATACCTGAAAAGTAAAAATTTATTGTTAAGAAATGTTTGTCTATTTAGCCATGATTGTGATCATTAACCCGACCGAATGCAAGGGAAATAAACGATCACAACAGTAAATTGACATTTTCAATTGGTCCAACTCAATCAATACAACACCAAGAAATTGATGTTTACGCGACCAGCAATACAAAGCTAGATAATTAATTGCTAATTTTTGCGTTTTCGACTGATTAAGGCTGAGTCATTGTATAATTTTAACAAAGCATCTCCGATCTATAATCCTGAGAGATCAAATTCATTAAATTCTTTTTTTCGAATTACAATTTTTTTAGAGTATAATACAAGATTCTTGCAAGTTTATACTTCAACAAATATTTCAATATCTAATATTTCGAAGTTACGTAGATGTATTGAATGCGAAGGGTAAATTGAAGCATAGACAACAGCGCCATAGAGACGAAAGATGCATTCCTTACGCGGCTCCATTCCAAATAGAGTAGTTTTTATTTAGCCTTAAATCTTTAAAAACTCATAATGGCACCACATTCGTGAAAGCTAAATGTTTCTTCCTTTTTAATTTATGTCCTTCAGATTTAGTCTCTGTGTGAATTTCTTCGTAATATCTCGAAATCCCAAAAACATGAACCGACAATGTTTGATACAGATACTAGTTAACCTACTCACGCTGAATGTTGATAATATCGTCAAAACACACTTGGAACATCGAGTTTTAAGAATAATTTTTAAAAACTTACAAGCTAAAACATTGGATATTTTTAAATAGCAAAAGTAGTAAATAACTTTAAAATTTTACTTGGTAGGTTGTCACATCAATAATTTCACATTTTCTGTTTCGTTCCTTTTTTGTTTTTATTTACTCTTTGTTCATTGTAATTTCGATTGACTATTTGTTTTTTTTTTTTTTAATTTCATTTTGAATTAACATCTTCCATTTTATCATTTTTTTTTTAGTTTTTTAATAAATTATATTTTTATGAGGTACATATATTTTGGCACAGTGAGACTTTTTTAATTTAATTATTTAAAGTAGGTACAATTTATAACTATAAAAAATGAATTCACAAAATTTTCATTTCGATGTTATTTATTTTTAATTTTCTTCTATTTTGAAGTTTTTCGGGACCCAAAAAAACAACAAGTTTTTTATTATTTTTAGTAAAAAATTAAAAGATGTCAAGTTTGTTTTTTAAATGCTAAAATGAAACCAGAAGCGGAGGGATGTTAGGGATGAGGTAATCTTACGATTTACCGCCAAAGTTATTGTTGGGAGAACCGATCGACTCTAATAGTTTCGCTCATAGTACATAGATAGCACTAGGTTTGTCGCACTGACTGACACGGTAAAAATATGTTGGTAATAAAAGGGTCTCACGAAAAGGGACCAAAAAGCAGCGAAACTAGTTAAAATAAGACTCTAGCCCCTAACCCGTCAATGGTTCTTGAGGCAGATAAGTACTATCAAGCCAACAATGTTGATTCCGAATAAGGGATTTCATCTTTTAGGTAATTGTTCCGAATACCTACTAATGGGAGATAGTAATTTTCATTATCGATAATTTTTTCGAATGAACAGAAAAATCTAGGAATCTTACAATCGAGCGCTCTGTTACGTGTCATAGGTATTAGACACATTTTCAAATTCTTCATTTCTACTCCCCATAGAGAGAAGACGTGCGAGCAATCCTGAAGATTCTAATAAACTTTGCGACAATGACAAAGTGTTTTTGGTATTTGTGTGTCTGTTTTTGACGAGTGATTTTAAGCAATTACATGCGAAAGTGCCTAAAATCAGTCGTCCAAAACAGATACACAAAAAAATTTTCATGCAGAGATCCAAAATCGAGAGAAAATTTATAAAATTTCCTTCGATTTTGGCCCCGAGGCATGAAAATAACTATTGTATGATAGGTAGCGAACCAAAAATGTCCCATATTTCTTCAACAGATGGAGAACCGAAAAATCAATAATACTTTACATACCCACTTTACATACATACTTTACTTTGCCCACTTATTTCGTCTCAATTTTTTTCCCACTCTTTTCTTTTCGTAATGTCATTTTTTGTGTGAATTTTATATTAATACGATTTCATGTTTATTTCGATCCTTTACTTAAATTGTTTGACAGATTTTCAAATTTATTTTCCTCTGAAAGGTGGTTGAAATAGTGGAGTCGAGTTCGAAAATTGGCATTTTTGGACCAAGGGTTGCCCAGCTAGAGTCGTCTAGGTGGTTTTGGGAATTCTGTCTATAACTCGAATAAATGATAAATCGAACTAGGTCCCGAAATATTGTTGCACCAACGTCAAGAACATTACAAAATCATAATTACTTTCATAGTTATAGAATTTTGATAATTGGCCATTTCCATCAGATTTATGAAAAATTGTGACGTGACAGATACTTTATCTCGCTTCCCATCAATACAGCTGTCCTGTCCTCTAGAAAGTTGTAGCGAATACAAATCGACACTCTTACGTTATAAGGTTCTAAGCCACAACATTTGCTATCTGTTTTAAATTTGACATTTGTGAGAAAAATTTTGACACCAAATGATGTAACTTACAGAGCTTACAACCTTATAGCGTAATTCTTATAAGTTAGTAGAAAACGCTGTATTTATGTTTTTTGTACGTTGTATGCATCGTTCGACATCTTTAATTAAGTAAAGCGAACGTATAGGTAAACATGGTTCGGAAACTAAATTTGAAAAACTAGTACGTTCAGTACAAGTTCATTGAAAATCTTGGACATATTTTCACTTCGTTGCTCTTATCTCAACTGCAACCAACTTCGTTATAATAAGGTTACTATAACAGTAACTAGAGTGAAGTTGCTACGAACCGAGATAGTGCAGACATGATGATTATACTAGATTCGATCGCAGCGCTATGGTGGCCAACCGTGTTTTTCTATCGTGGAGAGCATGGAGATTGCCATCGAATTTTGATCACTATCGATAATTTTAAGTGCCTCCCGTGACTACCGAATGGTTCGATGGCACATGGAAGAAGCTCTAGATAAGGTTTTCAAAAAAAATTTCAAACAAAAAATTACCGTCGTGTGCTCATAAATTTACTTGTTATCAAGTTTCAGCTGTTTTCATGGTCTGCCAGAGAAAAAATACATTTAAAAAAGAGATAATGTCGATAAAGTTGAAAACAGCATAACAAGTAAATTTAGAAGCACGTGTTTGTACGATTAGAAAGTTTAAAAAATAGCACGAAATGTTTGACTGAAGCAAACTACCGTTAATTAAGTTAATTTTAATTAAGTGGGAACCGGCAAATTTGAACGTTTACCGTTTTAAATTAAAAAAAAATATACGTTTCACATAACTCTCTTTTGTATCGGTTTATTCAATTTTCAAAGAATGATAGGAATTGATAATGGGATTATATTAAAACCGGAAAAAAAATTCGAAACCGGAGATAACTTGGCAGATAAATTTTGAAGAGTGGAGATAAATTAAATTAAAACGGAGATAAAAATGACCAAAAAATTGAGATAAAAAAATCATTTCTGGAGATAAAAAAATTTGTTTTTGAAATAACTAAATTAATTACGGAAATAAAAAATCATCCGAGAGGAGATAATAAAAAATTAAAACGCAGATAAATAATTCAATTATTGAAAGTAATAGAAAATCGAAAGAGAAATTCAAAATAAGAAAAAGGAGACATGAAGTTAATGGAAACGGAAATAAAATAAAATTGAAACGCAGATAAAAAATTTGAAAAATGGAGATTACATAACTCCGGAGACAACCATTTCATTTTTCATTCATCTCCATTTCTGTACATTTTATCTCCGTTTTCTAATTTTATGTCTCCGTTTTCTAATTGTATATCTCCGTTTTCTAATTTGTTATCTCCGTTTTCTAATTTTATATCTCCGTTTTCTAATTTGTTATCTCCGTTTTCCATTTTTATATCTCCGTTTTCCAATTTTATATCTCCCTTTTCAAATTTTATATCTCAAGTTTAATACGATCCAAGAGCCAAAGTTTTATCAATTGGAAAATAAAAGGCAAGATGTTTACAGATGTTCCGTTGTTGTCAAGGACAGTAACAGCTACACAGCTATAACCCTACCCCAATTCTGTAACCAAGATCTTACT
Organism: Pseudolycoriella hygida; assembly: GCA_029228625.1. Classification (NCBI taxonomy): domain Eukaryota; kingdom Metazoa; phylum Arthropoda; class Insecta; order Diptera; family Sciaridae; genus Pseudolycoriella; species Pseudolycoriella hygida. The sequence goes on along the minus strand of CM055406.1, from coordinate 9,397,692 downwards.
GTTAAAGCCATATTTCAGTAACAAAGTAGCTTTATACAAAATGTATTGACCTAGTAGTCGCACAAATTAGAGGAAATGCAGAATGGAATGTTACTATCAGTGATGACAGATTTTTCAGAACAAAAAATTTGAAAATTCGAGAGCGGAGATAATTTGGCAGATAAATTTCTGAAAAATGAAGATAAAATATATTAATAAGCTCAGATAAAAAAGTATTTTAAAGCGATAATTAAAGTTATTTTGGAGATAAATAAATTCGTTCAGATCAAAAAAAATAGAAATGAAGATAACAAATTCAAATAATAAAATTCAGATAATAAAATTTCGTTAAAGAGTTAAAATATTCGAAATTGGAGATACCAATTCTATTAAAACGGAGATAAATAATTAAGAAATGGAGATACTATAACTCCGAATTTAATCAAAATATCTTCGTTTTGAAATATTTTATCTCCATTTCTGAATACTTTATCTTCACTTTTAATCATTTTATCTCCAAAACATTTTTGTTTTATCTGCGTTTTATAATTTTTTATCTGCGTTTTTAAATTTTTTATCTGCGTTTTCGAATTTAATATCTCAAGTTTATTACGAGCCATTGATAATGTTGCATTGGTATCTTTCTTTTTTCAGAACCGTGGTTTCCCTTTTCAAATTTCAGGGTTGTGGAAAATTTTCTTGCTCAGAAATTATGTTATTGTTCTCTGAAACTGACAACAACAAAAATAAAAAAAACTTGACATCCTTTAATTCGCTGATTAATTTTTGCAATAAATAAAAAACTTAATAATTTGACTGAAGAGAATGATTATGTATCATACGAAAATGGCTATAACTTTTAAGTTTGTGTCTCGGAAGGGTTGAAGATCCACCAAGATACGAAATCAACAATTACAGCCCGATATTTTGTAAGACGTGGGCATCAAAATTTTGTTTGGGGTCTATATGTAACTAAGGTGTTACGAAATACTTGAAATTGAAATTAATTCACTAGCATCAACGTTTTTTTCTTTGATAGTAGTACGTTTAAAGAAAGAGCTTATTTAATGTGCGCGCCTGTTCGATTTCCTTTCGAATAGTATTTTTAGGCTGAATTTTTTTGTTAAATTGATTTGATTTTTCATTTTCAGTTATTTTATTTAGAGACGAAAGCACATCAAAAGCCAAAATTGCGACTAGATAATTAACACCAAAATTTCATTTCTAAATTGTAATAAAATTAGTCGTCCATTCAATTTTTAATTTACATTTTTGTTCGTTTGCATCTGTTGGTAAAAAATCGTTGATCAGTGGTTTTCGTAAGTATATATTGTATTGTTCATTAAGTTATTTGTTAAATGGAATTTGTTGCTATTTTTATTAATGAATTATGCTAATTGGCTATTTTCCACTTAATATAAATCGGCTGTTTTTGTATAATCACAGATATTAATTGCTGAAAACTGGTTGAAACCAAACTATATCTCATTTATTAGTATAATCTGTTGTTTTTTCGGTAAAAAAATAATTTTCTTTCTTCCTGGTTATATTTTCTATAGTTTTCATTTATTTGAGGACTATGTTGTAAATTAGATTTGTCTTAATAATTTAAAAACGATTCATTCTAAATTTCCATTTCAGTAAAATGTTGTAAAATGTTAGTTTTTAAAAGCTAGAACACTTATTAAGTTCAACTTTCCATTTGTTATTCCATTTTTAATAAACTTTTTTCAATACTTTATTGCTTTCCATCAACTAAAAATGTTCTCTGTTTTTAATAATTATCTGTTGTGGAGGATCCGTCGCCTCCGACCCTCATCTCAGCGGGGCGTATTGTGCACATGAGTTGTTAAATGTTTCGATAAATAATCAGCACGAGCGAAACACTTGCCACATGCTTCGCAATGGTACGGACGTTCGCCAGTGTGAATTCTCAGATGACGAGTTAAGTCCGATTTTCCTAAAACATATCCAGAATATGAATGCTATGATTTCAATAAAAAAAATTGAAAATGAATACAAATTAAAAGCTAAGTGGATATTTTTGGCTTGGATAGATCAAATTTTAGACATTTGTAAACTCATTATCATCATCAAACTTTATCGACCATTCTACCTTCCGGTTTGAGGTCTTTGCGGCACAACGCTAGGAAGGTGTACCACCCCCTCCACGCCCGCCAAGGAGATGATCTGCTCGCCCAAAGAAAGTCTCCTAACTACTAAATCTGATTTAATTGTATCTATAAACCTTCTCCTTGGTCTATTCCTTGAGCTAACCCCCTGTGCATCTAAGTTCCGTTTTGGTAGCCTGTTTTTACGCATCCATTGACCATGCCCGAACCAGTGCAGACGACTAACCCTTGCCGCCTCTTCCACTGATGTAACCCCTGATGTCTAATGCCTGAAATGATTAGACCCGTACGAAGAACGAAGTTCTCCGAAAAGGGGTCTTATGCGTTTACCACGACGTTTGTAACCACCCCAATTTCAACGGGGGAGCTTCGATCATGGTCCTTAAATGACGAATCAGCAACAAAAATATCCGTCCGTTCTGCATTGCGATAACTTAAGTAAAACTCAACCGGTTTTCAAAAACTTTTTTTCCCTGAAAAGCAATTAAAATCGTCGGCCCAAGGGCTAATGAGCTAGGACCGTTTAAGTGGTTTTTGGTCTCTTGTACATAACTCGAGCAAATCTTTTCCGATTTTCATAATTTTTTTTTTGTTTGAAAGGTCTAGCATGCCCGAAGAAACTTATTTAATTTTGAGCTTTTGGACTCAGCCAGTTCCCTAAAATTGAATCTCTACTAGGGCCCAACGTGTTTTTTCTACATAAATCGGAAAACCGGCTACAACTTTTTCAATGGGCGGTTGTTCTAAGCGAAAAAGTTTTGAAAGTGTTTGAAAAACATGATACCTGCAAGTATATTATACTCTTGAGAATAAAAATTTTATCATGCAGGCATAATTTTGCATCAAATATTATCAAATAACACTGAGTTATATTTACCTCCGAAAGCTCTTCCACAAAATAAGCAAACGAATGGACGTTCTCCAGTATGTTTGCGCACATGAAGCTTGAGATTTTCTTTTGAACGGACACATTTGCCACAAAACGGACAAGCAAATCTGCTAGAATTTCTTTGAGAATTGGTTACATCATTTTCAACTACAAGCAAAGGCGAAATAATTTTACAAGAAATTTTTACCTTCGATCACGTTGCTTTTCAGCCGCATCAACTCTGAGAAAATTTAGAATGGACGCCTCTTGTGGATTGAGACCTAGTGCTTGTTCATTCGGTATACGTTCTGCATTGATTAAACTGCTAATTGATGTCGATGGGATGGAAGACTCAGCCTCATGAGGTTGTATGAAACATGGTTGCTGTAAAAAAATTCCATGTAAACGTTAAAGTATCAAACCCGATGTTAGTGTGTCACCTTCAGTATGAAGTTTCGAACATCTTTTAAACCAGCAACGGGTTTCTCCATATCAGAACTTGATATCTTCACACGAACGTCTTCGCTGGCAGTTTCTGAATTTACACCGGTTGGCGAGTCCACTGTGTCGTCTTGGTCTTCTTCGTCGTCTTCTGTTTTGATGGCAAATTGCAGTTCAGCTATTTCTTCATTCATTTCATTCGAGCTAGTCACCAAATCATTATTAGTCTCCAGCATATTTCTATTATTTTTTCCATGTAGACGTTCAAGGGCATGGTTTAAGCGATGCTTCTTGAAGGATTTCAAATATCGGAATTGCATGCCGCAAACGTCGCAGGTGAAAAGTTTATCAGCCGGTAAACGAGCGCGATGATTTTGTTCACGGTGTTTCACATAAGCTGAACGGTAACGGTACGACTGGCCACATTGCTCGCATATAAAAGGCTTTTCCATTTCAGGGCCGAGATTTGCATGCTGCAAAGCAGCATGTTGCTCCAGCAACCAAACTGATGGAAATATGGCGTTGCAAACAACACATTTCGTTTCTTCCTCAATAGTTTCCTGAAGAAGCGCAGATTCTGGAATTGGTTTTATTAGTGGTGGAGTTGATGAAGTAGATGATGTTGGACTTTTTTCTTTGATCGATGTTTCTGTACTGCTTAGAGGACGACGGCCATCACGAAAAACTAAATTTGCGCGCTTGTATAGTGTTTGATTGCACGGACTTTTCGAAGATCTTGGTTCGCAGTCGTCTATGTCGTTATCAACTTGCTGGACGGCTTCATCTGTTTTGTTTGTGCTTTGGCTGTGATAACTACGTTTCTTTGAGGTTTCTTCTGTTGTCATTTCTTTGGGAGATGAAATTAAATCTTGTATGGAGAGTGACTGACAAAAACTTGGAAACAAAGATGCTCGTTTGCTCAGCACTTCCTGTTCCTTCGACAGCCTATCCACCAATGGGTTACTGTAACGAAGCGAATCCTTGGGAGATAAAATAATACCACGATAGCTGTAATGAATAACAGTGCATGTTTTGCATCAATTTCAAATTGTCGATTATTTTACCGTAGTGCCTCTTCTGCTAAAAGAGTTTGATGGTGTAAAATCGATAGAATTCTGGACGGATCAGTATCGAAAAGAGCCAATCCTAATGGATTGAATGGAAAGGCAAAAGGTGTTGGACAGCGCATGCTTTGGCCGGATAGCATTCCACCAAACAATGGCAAAGAGCGCTCATCGACCTGTAAATAAAGAGATCTCAAATGCATAAATCTGTCGAATATTTAAGCTATAGTTGGTAATTATTTATTAGAACTTCTTCTTCTTCGACCCACCGCTGTTTATATAATGTCAATGAGTCGATGTAAATATTTGTTCTATCTGTCTGAACTCAAATTGATGATTTAGAAGTAAACTATTTTCTACGATGTTAAGTTTTTTTCAGTAACAACTTTTGGAACAGCTTTGACATCATAGCGAGCAGTCAGATTAGACCTTGCTTCCAGGCTTCAGGATCATTGTCATTTCCGCTACTTTCCAATGTGGGCCAATTTCCTTAACATATTCTGAGGATTTTTTGAGTTTCAATTGTCTTATGCGAATTTTTATCAGTCTGAGCGAGTTCCGTATTTGTATCTTCCACTATTTCGTTTGGAGTGAAGTGACAAGCAAATATGCCACTTTCTGCTGATCAGTTTCTTGGTCGTTCTCCCCAAAGAGTAACTCGTATTTTTATGCTGTCGAATTCTCAAGAAATAAGTTTGCAGAGTTTTCTTTTTACTGTTGAATAAGCATTTTGAACATTTACAGTGAGAAAGTTTATTTTTGAATCCAAATTATTATATGAAACGAAGTGACTATTTGCAGTTGACTGCAAATAGTCAAT
>CM055406.1:9345969-9391888 GCA_029228625.1 Pseudolycoriella hygida | reverse complement strand
TAAGATAATTGTCTGTGGTAAGAACACTATGGAATTCTTTATTTTATTTTATATTCTGATTCAGTAGTAGTAAACTGAGTCTGTAAATCTGTAAATAAAAATATTGTAGCAATAAGATTTTGTTCTATTTCGTCAGTGAATTTGTCTTAATTTTTTCGTCTTTTTTCTTTTTTCATAAAAACCTATGGTTCTATTGCATAATTTCATTTCATTTTGCTTTGTATATGGAAGAATTTGAGATGCCCTGAGCTTTTATTTTTTTTTTCTTTTTATATACTTTTTCTTTTGCACTTTTGTCACACGTATATGACACTCTGCAAGTTATGAATGTATTGGGAAATATTATTGTAATAATTTAAAACACACACACACATACACACATTTTAAGGAGGTAGAAAGAGACGAATTTTTTGATGCGTTTTGAAAAGTGTATAATAAATTGAGTAAAAAAATTTATCGTATCCCAACCGTGGAAAAAGTGCATTAAAAAGGATTGTGTGTGTGTGTGTGTATGTATTTATGTGTGAGTGGTTAGTGAAATGAAGGATATGTGTAAAGGATCTATGCAGAAGATTTAATGTTTATAACGTGTTTCCCGTTTTCCATGCTAGCGGTGGTCGTGGTTTAGAAGTTTAAGCGATTCTTTCGCTTTATGGTAACTTACATTCTAATAGAAAAATGGGCGTCATTTACTATAAAAATCCCCATATGTCCATCTACGCCGCTTTTGTTCGTGTTGCTTTAATTTTCTGTTATTTGATAGATTTTTTTGAATTTTCAGTGTTCCAGCAACATCGACAAATTTGTGTTGCAAAGCAATTACGTTAACGTGTAAATTAAAATTAAGTTTCCTTTATATTTTTTTTTTCATAACTTTGTCCCTTACTTTTTATCCGTATTAAGTATATTGTATTTTCCTTTCATATAATTTTCTACTTAAATATCGTTTCCATTGGGCTAAGTAAGTCCATATACATAATTATTTATAAAATTTTTTCTTGAAATATTATTAATGCGCAATGTGTGTTTTTTTATGTTTAATCATTTTTTATATAAGTCTTGTGTTTAATTTAATTTAATAGTAGAGGCACTCTAAGCTACAATGAATCGAAATTGAAGATTGCAAATAAGTGTTTCGCTTTTTGTCATATTTTCATAACCAATTTAAAACTTCCGATCTAAAATAAAAATAAGATTTGAATATCTTCACTTTCGATTATTGTCTTTGGGAATAAATATGCTAGATGTGATATTTTCATTCTATCCGTTTAACGTTCACTTGATATTTTTTACATGAACTTTATTTTTTTTAAATATTTTTTTGTCATTATTTGGAAATTGTTTGATAAATTAATTGTAATAGAAACCAATACTAAGAAATGTAAAATTATTTCAAAGAAATCGCCACACTAGTACCATATTTTTCGTTTTAAAATATAACATTATCGCTGTTAATTTCACTGTTTTTCAATTTTCATTTATTAGAGAGTTTTCAGTAGAAAATGAAAATAGTGTATGAGTTGTCCGGTCCGAAATACAATTCTTTTACATATCTTAATCATGTAATACATTACATGAAGACACAATTTTGCTATAGGAATTCACGAAATCATTTTCGAAGTCCAATGAATAATGTTTTTTTTTCCTACCCATGCGAAAGTAGAATTTTACATCAGAATTCACGAAAAATGTACCGAGAATGTTCCACCATGTTATGGATCATTTTCGCAGGGGACATATTGCTATGTAATGCTCAACTTTCGCATAGGGACCCTACGATAGGGTAGGTAGTAAAATAGTGTGCTTTCAACAGAGTTCGACGGTTGATTTGTAACAATTTCTCATGTAGCACTCGCTCTGCTCGTACAGTAATTTGTTAACGAACGGAGTTAACGGACTCCTGGCTGGGATGTCATATTTTTTTGTGCTATGCGTATGGAAAGGTGACAGGAATTACGGACGGTCCGGAAAGTATACCCGCTCAATAATCGCTTTGATTAAATTTCCTCCTAAACTCCCACATTACAGCTTAAAAATAAATTACACACTTGTGTTACATCGCCCGGATGATTGTTTCGGGCGGAATTGAGCAAGTACTCAGTTTCACCCCATACAATATCGCGTTATACATGTCACCATATGACACGAATAATCGCAATTAGAACATAAAATATAATTAGATCGAATCATCGCTGTTGTTGGGTGTACTCGACCTTTGTTAAGTAGCGGTAGCTACTTTATGTTTTCAACCTCTCTGTCCGTCCGTGCCCAGTTCCTTGATGATTTGTCATCGGTGATTTGCCATCGATGATTTGTCATCGGTGATTTGTCATTGTCATCGGTAATTTGTTATTGATGATTTGTCATAGATAATTTGTCATCGGTGATTTGTCACCGGTAATTTGTTATTAATGATTTGTCATAGATGATTTGTCATCGGTGATTTATCATTGGTGATTTGTCATCGATGATTTGTCATCGATGATTTGTCATCAGGGGTCATCGATGATTTGTCATCGATGATTTCTCACCGGTGATTCCTCATCACCGATTCCTTTTACATATTAAAATACCACACGTATTGAATGCGCACTTATGGTCCCATAAGTGGATGATAATCCCGAAGCGTGCGTACATCTTATATAAGAATTCGTAATCATAGCAAAGGCGAGAAGCAGAAAAAAGTAGAAAATCCTTTTGCATTGAAAATCCTTTGAATTGTGAGAAAATCCTTAAAAATCAAAGGAAATCCCTGAAAATCAGAAGAAAATAGCTAAACATCGTATAAAAATACTTGAAAATCCTCAGGAATTGACAAAGAAATTCCTTGGAAATTAAAGAAAATGATAGAAAATCAAAAAAAAATCCTTTGAGGATTTTTTTTAAGAAAATCCTTTGAGGATTTTTTTTAAGAAAATCCTTTGAGGATTTTTTTTAAGAACATCCTTTTGCACTCAAAATGCATGATTATCTGCCCCTCGCACAAAGGTGCCGAACCTTTTCTTTGGAACTCCCTTCGAACGTTTCAAGCAAATTCGATGTGCTTGTAGACATAAAAGTGCAATTTCGTGTCACAACTCCTAAACAATCGAACTCTCTATGTTTCCCTGTATTTTTTTCTTCGTGGTACAAACTGCGTTCAATGAAAATAATATATCTGGGTCTCAACGATGGCACCAAGTTGTAAAAATATGAATGAAGACATTTTTTAAAGTTTTACTCTTTCCTTCTGATTCGTGCTTTTCGCTTTTTTGTTTCATTTTTACAAATTTGAATTGCATTTAACATGAAAGTAAAAACGAACCAAACCTACGAATAACAAGAAACATGCAAAATGAAAATATTTAAATTTCGACTTCCTTACTCGACTTACATTTCCTTCGTTTGCAATTTAATTTAAACCTATACGATATTAGAGGTTGAAAAACAACTAAAAACCCTAGGCCCTGCTGATCGAAAAAATTTAATTCGAAAATAATTTTTGGTTTCAAAAAAGTTTGATCCGAAAATTTTAATTCATTAGGAAGTATGAAGTATGAACCTCTATGCAGCGTATATTCATTATGAATGTTTCCAGTCTCGAATTGCTTTTATTCTTCAACAGTATCTACATTTATAAAGACGTGGCACAAATATGAACTCCGAAATTTGCGATGTTTTTTAGAAGGGAAGTGTATATAAGAAAACTTGTACTGTGAGTGGATGACACTTGCACAAATAATAGATGAATCAGAATTCAAAAGGTTTAAGCATGAAGGTACGAATCTGCTCTGAAATAACATTGCAAACGAACTTTGAGTGCGATGATTTTTCAGAGCAACTTTCGACCTTCATACTCAAAATTTTTCTGATTTTCTGATTCATCTATCATTCGTGTAACAGTCATCCTCTCACAGTACACGAGTTATTATTTCAGGGCCGTACTCAAACCGTTCAATTTTTTTGTTGAATCATTAAAAAGTGTATACGAGCAAAGCTTTTCAAATTTGGTTGCTAAGAGTGAATAGTTAGAAACTTTAATGGAAATTGTGAGCGAGTCAACGGAATTTCGTCAATTGTTCGATTTTGAAGGAATTTCTGTTTGAGCTAAGATTCCCACAAATTCGGGCGATTTTTAAAATAGTAAAACAGTAAACTAGTCAAGCGCCGCAGGCAGAAAATTTTGAGTTCCTTCCCTTATTCTCTAAGTAAATTGAAGTATTTATAGCACAGCAGACGTTAATTTTCGGGTTTTTTAAGTAGGTAAATAAGTGCCAGAACCGACTTTTTAAGGCCGTTTATTTGCTTTTTAAGAAAATTTAAGTATGTACTTAAGCGTCGCAGGCCAAGGTACGGGTCAATAAAAACGGAATTGGCCCTCAAGCACTGAGATGGTCATCTTCAAAATATTGAGCCCAAAGAGTCCTACTATAATCGAGCTTCCTTAAGAAATAAAGTTTTTTTTGGTTTTCTTCAACATTTCTTTAATCCACTCCGTCTTCCTTATCAAAATCGAGAAAAAATGTACTTGAAGAAGGAAGGAAATTGAAGACTTTTCGAAATATTGATCCATAAGAGCACATAAATATTCAATTTTAATAATTGATGATATCAAATCCTTGATGAGGTGTGGTGGTCCTTGTACAATGTACAAGTATTTTCGTAGACGCTGTCACGAAAGTAAACAAAACATTTGAAGTTTTGGATGACCCATTCGGGCCCTTGTCCGACTTAGGCAAAATGCCCGTCGGGAATATTTCCGAATTTTCAGTATGACCAGTACGAGCCTGATGATTCCTCAGGATTTTTAACTTTTTTACAGATTTTTGAGGGTTTTCTTCGAATTTGAAGATATTCTGATGAAATACGATTTTCTAGTTTATCTGCTCTGCGACATTTTAGCATAAAGATCTCTATAAAAATGAATTTTGACTCATTGGTTACTTGCAGAGCAGAGTCCATTTTTTAGGAAACTTCTTACAAATTTAGGGAAATTCGTGAAATCGAAAAAATTGTACCTTGCGCTTTTTTTACATAGGGAGGTGTTCGAATTCGAAATGATACTAATGCACTAACTTGTTCAAGTTGAGATTTATACTTTTTATTATTTTCTTCAAAGCCTCTGCGGGGGCGGAAGAAATTCTTGGGGGGACTGCGTCCCCCATAGCCCCAATGTGGCTACAATCTTTCTAATCTTGAAAGTATACAATTATGTCTTTTGAGGGTTATTTTTGTGGGTTTAAAACACAATGAATAAATTCCAATTCGTTGTTGCCGCTTTTGGAAGAATGTATGTAATGTATGTTAACAAATTGGCCATATCATGTCATTTGTCAACAAAAACACAAATCGGAAGATTCCCGTGATGATCACAAATTAAATTACATTTTTTGATTACAAAAATTAATTGGAAACTTTTAGAAAATTTGTAAAATAATTTCTAATAAAAACAAAATTCTCGAAAACCCACTAGAAGAAAGCGAAATAATGCTTGCGGAAGCTGGAAGTATTAAAACACTTTTTTCATTGGTCCAAGTACCCCAACCACTCAAGCGGTTTCCATAAAAAATGTTTCTAACACTTTTGTGAGATCAAACGCTTTAATTTGACATCGAAATGAAACAATTCCCTTATTGTACTTGTCGATATATTTGTAAAAAAGTTTCACAGGCCTCCACGTCTTTGGGCATTTCTTCGACCATATCTTCAGAACACTTTGATCGATTCTGCTCATCTTTGAACTTGAGTCATGGAATGCATATAAGTTTAGTTTCAAGCAAAAACAAGTTCCTCCGGAGCCTTTTAGAAAAAAAGTGGAGGTGGTCGAACAAGTTGTCTGATTCGTCATCTCTAGACGATAGTAAATGTATCGCCCTAAATTCATCTGTTGTTGAATCTAGAAAGGAACCGAATCAACTGATGGCTTCTCTCGATTTTACATTTTACATGTTTTTAACTTTGGGTTTACCGATATTTTGATAATTTTTAATGAATAACGGATAGGTATGTTGTCATTACCGAACAAGATAATAGGACAATATTCATTAACAAACGAATGAAATGTCTGTACGATAAATGCGTAAAAGTAAAATTATCGATGAACATGACTGTCACCGATTCCACCAGGTCATGTGTAAATGGTCGAAATTGTTTTGAACTTGAACATTGAGAATTTTATATTTCTATAAATTGTTTTATTTTAAATTAATGAAATTATTGTTTGTAGCCGAAAACAACTTCACAAAGCATAACAATTGTTGAATGTTATGGAGCATAATTAGAAAACTTGAACTTGTTTTCATTTCTGCCTAGACGGTGGTGAAGTGATATTTTCGCATCACTTTCGTTATTCATTTATACTGCTTTAATGAATGAACACCCTTTCTATAGTTATTTTTTCGTATACTCGAATGCAATACAAACAAAAATTATAGTCCTCGCGTTGCTCAGAATATAATTCTTTGTTTGTATTGTATTCTTGTATGAAAGGGTGTTCATTAATGTACTATTAATTAAATATAGGAAAAATGTCCGAAGCGACAAACGAATGACTCACACTGGAAAAATAAGTATTTAAGAATCCAAGGAAACAAATGTCAACATTTTTTAATTAAGCCCATACTTGTGAAGTTGACCACCGTGGTGAATTAGAATTGATAAACATTGAGTTAACGTCTTTATTTTCTACAATAAACAATAAGCTGCTTTGGAAGAAAATTTGAGCGTTCAAAAACTTACCACTCCTTACATGTAAGTGTGTTTTTGCATGGTGGTTTTTTCACGTACTTTCCGTGATGTGTACATAAGATCCGAGAAAAAAGCTACTTTAGGGTGATGCATATCGTAACTTTCGAACGGTTCGCAAAACAACAAAGAAAGGAAAAACCGATAGCGGTATAATGCACGCTTAACAAGAGCATTCATAGAATGGAAGAGAATCACCAGATTACGAAACATTATTGCATAATCCCCCACATCTCCTTCCTTACCCTCTATAAAAAAAAACTTCCTAATATCCACCTAGCCCCCCTTCCAATTCGTAAATTAAAAGCCTTTCCAACCCTCCTCGTGGATATTCACTTTGACAAGATAGAGTCCAGCCAAAATCTAAAAAAATGCCCCTGAAAGTATTCGTTTAGGTAAGACACTCCGTCGCCCAAACAGCCGAAACTCAAATTATTTTCCTCAAAATATCGCTGGGTCTTCATTGACTTTCAAATGAAAAAAGATGTAAAATTGTCTTTAGCAATATACAGTGCCTCCTTTACCAAAAAAAATTTTGCTGCGCGGCTATCTTGAGTGTACTGATATTTTTTATACTGTTCAAAAGAAGCCTACCTCAACCAACCATGCGCAGATATTGATGTTTTTAATGTAAGTTCTCGTCGCGGTACTCATATTGATTGCATGCCGAAAAAAAATTGCACGCTTCGCTCGCACTATATTTAATTTCCACAAAGCTAATTTGCTAATCAATACAAAAAGTACTTTAGTCGTTGAAACTGTTTATAATAACTTGTAGCTGCAAACATTTTGGCGCCCATTTCTAATGTGCCCACTGGCGCCTAAGTACTAAAGACGGCACTGGCTTTTTATAAAAACCCAAAAATTTGTAGGCGCTCCTAGATGCCAGAAATGTCTTTCTTGGAAGTCAACCCAGAGTGAGGTTACCTTTCAGAGAATTTTTTTTAAATCAGTCAAGATATACTCGTGACTCGTGTCAACAGACGAATGGTAAAAAATTTTTTGAAAATGCGGAATCTCTGCTCCATAATATCATCCAAAATAATTGCATTTAACGTGACTACAGTCTAAGAAAAGTGAAAACATACATTTAGTAACAATCCAATCCCATCCCAAAGCCTTAACACGTGTGGTATAAATTGGATTGCTCCTGAATGTATGTTTTCACTTTCCTTAAACAGTATTTTTCTTTTTGGAAAATCTACTATATTTTCAAAATTCAAAATTAATGTAGAACTACAAGAGATCTACGGTAAATGTAAGAACTTTTTCGATGTGATGTTTCATTAGTGTCGATGTTTATTTTATAACAAATAAATCATGTAATAATAATATGCAATTCCAGCGTCGTCACTCAGATTATTTTTGACTTTGTTTCTCGAATATCTTGAAAAATATGTAGACGTCCAATAAAAATCCAAGAGTAAATAGTCGGACGTGAAAATTTTTTTCCTGCTGTAGTTTATAAAATACAGGTAGAGTGTAACGCGAGTAACGCTGGATTGGCTCATACACATATCTTCAGTCTTTCTTTCGTTCCTTTGGTATTTCATTTTTCTTCATCCTTCTTTGGATAAATGCTTTCGCGATATCAATAATTAAAATCATATTTTTTGATTATCCTTCAAAAGTTTCGCATCACATGCATGTTTACCCCACACGGAAATCAATTATTACACGTATGTATACCCCCTGCGGAAATCATTCATTGCACGTATGCATACCGATGTAACCACGTGTTACGTGGTGTGAGCCAACAAACGAATGTGCAGAATATCGAGCAAATTCTTGTAACTGTGCCAAGACCAAGCACATATAAATAAAGCGTAAGTAAAACAAAAGTACTAATGCTTATTCATCGGAAAATGTCTAACAAAATCTTGTTACAACCAAATCCGAATAAAACCAGCTTCCTTGGGAATAACCACACATGTCGTGTTCAGCTTGAGAACGGTACATAAAAAAATAACTTATATTTGATGCTTGGAAATCATTTATTGATTCGCAATCAATTTTGGGAACTCGCCAACTTACTCGTGTGTAGAGTATGATATTCGACCCGAAATTATGTCAACAACAAGCACTATATTGGAGGTATGTAGTACAAGAAGGATTTTATAATTTATTATCACTCTCGACTAAATATGGAAAAACAAAACAATCAAAGTAAAAAAAAGTTTAAAAAATCACTCGCAAAATGAATCGATGATTCGAGCTCAAGTACGTACATCGCATTGATAAGAGTATGCTCTGGACTGAATGTAGAAATGTTTTGTTTGGAAATAACGTTTTGTTTAATTGGACAAATCGCGCATTAAAAATGGAGAGAAACTTTAAAAAAGCCATCCTCATCCCTTTATTGTGTGGAGACAACATTTTTCAATTAATTCCCGATTAAATATGTGAGAATATGAGTGATAATCAAAACAAACATTTGACTGACTCATTCATGTTTCCATAGTGATTTTACTCACACAGGAAATTTATTTTCGTTAATTACAACAACTTCCGTAAATCCATAATTCACATAAATCCTTTCACAATATCAAAAAGGAGTTATGTTTAATGCACTTTTTGACGGTTGGGTTAATACTATGATTTTTATTACTCCATTTACGATGCACTTTTCAAAAACTCATTAAAATTTTCGTCTATTTCGTTTTGAGGTTCTAAATCAACAATATTTCCAAAATACATTCGTACCTAGAGAGTGTCACATACGGATAATAGTCAAAACTATGAATAAATGTCCTTGTTTTTCTGATTTCTAAATTTACATCGGCCATATTTAGTCGAGAATGATAATAATTTTATAAAGCAATTATTTATTAGAAGCATTCCATTCTTCTATTATGCATGCCCCCTATATATGGCACACAAAAAATCTCCAGCTCGTGTAGAACCTCTGATCGATATTGAATACCCAATTCAAACATCCTATTTATGACCTTCGCGGTCAATCATACATCCACATTACAAGATAATACAGAAAATTTGGAAAATGAATCGCTTGCAAATAGCTTTGAAATGACTGACAGTAATGGCTTTTGAAAAACCCACGGAAATAACTAATTTCGAATCGCTTCAAAAGTTATTACTCGGTATCTAAAATAGTCATTGCGATTGCTAAACGTTCGCAATACTGAATTTGACTATAGACAATGTTTATCTACAAATCCTTTGATCAGAAATTGAAAATAAAGAAAATGATATAGTGGATTACAGTGTGGGGTGCGGAAGTAAGTCATTACATCAATTTCAATTTTGTGAAATTAGCCAAACTCAAGAGGGTTTTGAGCAAAAAGCTTTGAAAACTTTTTTTTGACGAGTGTGAAGCTTGTATCCAGAGCCAAAATCGATCAAAGTTGATCAAAAATACACGATTGAGTTTGCGAGTGACATGAAATGATCCAAAATGGATGACTTACTAAGCACCCCCTACTGTGTGCTGTTTTAATCAGTGTGCCATCCGAAAACGTGTCATTACATGAAGATAAACATGTAATGAGAAGTTTCCACTGGGGGCCCTAGACATACATGTAACGACAAACTTCTGTTTGCTTTACATGAATGAAATTGTACAACTGCAACCAACTTCACTGCAGATGTAAACGATTTTATGAATGAAAATTGAAATTGCAACCAACTTCACTTTGAGTGAAAATTTCTCAACAAGCAAGTGAGAGCACCGAAAATCAACTTTCTTCCAATTATTAACCGTTTTTCAGCGAAACAAAAAACTCGATTTATTATACCGTTTTATGAAACCAAAATAAAGGGACAGTTCCGCGGGGAAATTTGTTATTTTACCCGCAATTGCGAAGAAAAGCTGAGAAAATAAAGTTTATTCACACCACACACATGAAAAAGTTTTTTAAGCATTAAATGAAAAACAACTTACAAATAGTTGAATAAAACTAAAATGGGTAAAAAATGGTCGATTTACCGTTTCTCGTACATAAAAACACCTGACATGTTGTTAAATATCTAGTAAAATCAAAAAAGATGGTACACGTGCGATTTTTGGCGATTTTTGCTCAAGAGGTCTTTAACAGCTTGTTCACAAACACGCGCTTCGTCAATAGTAAACAAAATCAGCTTTTTCTGTATACGTGATAGTGTTTGGTTGTGACGAAAAATATTTTCCCATCACTTGGGACGAAAAGTTGCTTTCCGCGGTATGTGCACCAACACACTCTCACTATTACAGAAAAATATCTTTCAAAATACCACAATACATACTCGATGGGTACTTTTCGCTTGGGCTTCGCCCGAGCGTACGTACACATCTCGTGTGTATTGGGGTATGTTGAAATATACTATTATAATAAGAAAACCAGTGTTACGTTCGCGCTTAGAGGACGTCAAAGTAGCACCAGTGTGATTATGTTCCTTTTCCTTCCCTCCTAGCGGTGAATTTTTGTAACTACATATAATTATTATTATTTAAAAATAAAATCATTAAATGAACTGAATCAACATAAATACCAGTTCGATTTAGTTTCCTTTTGGGTTGATATATGTTTTTTAATATCAAGTCCAAATCAAAGGTGAATGATTACCAATTATCTCATTAAAAAATTACATACTCCTCAATTACTGATATTACCTCAATGTACAAATAAAGTATGGATGAGGTACATATTCTCAAATTATTATTATTTATATTAAATTACATTTGAAATTGTAGGATTTTTGACCTATGATGAACTTTATTTTATTTAATGTCAGATCAATAATTATATGGAGAAATCATTTTGTGGTTTTATTTATTCATTTTGTTTTTGGATGCACTCCCACTTCATTAAATATGATATTTGTCATATGCATTTGAATGAAATAATTAAATGAATTGATCAAAAAATAAATAAAAAAGGACAAAAATAATTTTAACTGAATTTAATGAAAAATAAATGAGTGAATGAAAGTGATTAAAATAAAATAAAATAAATTATTTTTGGAAACATTTCTTTTATTTTCGACAAAGTTTTTCGTATTTCACATTTTAATTTCTATTTATTTTTACATGATATAACTCCACATTAACAATTTATATTATTGGGAATGTTTTAAGTAACTTCCCAGTTTCTCTTATTTTAAATTTTTTTGTTTATTTTCCTACAAATAATAAATAAATTATGTATTGATAACTGTAAAAATAAAATAAAAACACTGAATGGAAGATGAAGCGTCAAAATTGCTAATTCATTGTAAATCGACTTCTTGATTTGTTTGCAGTTATTGAAATGGATAATTTCAGAAACGAAAATTATCTAGAAGTTGTACTTTCATTGTATTGGTATGTATGTACTGTCCAACGAAATGCGTCTAGCTTGTTTGTTAACGACCAAGTATGCAAGTATATAGGAGCTTTTCATGCAGAGAGTCAGAGCACATCATTTTTAATTGTTTCGCTCACGTATGACAAATACTATAATCTGATTTGCCTAGAGAAATTTTTATCGCTCACGTATGACATTGTTCAATCAGCTGTTATGCTGTTTTGGCTCTCTGAAAAGTTCCTATTCTGCCCCTTGCCCCCGATGGCAGCATTTTCATTGTAGGTTTTGTGTATCAAATGTTACTGAATCATTTGGTTATCATGACTGGGGTGCACTTTAAGGTCATTAAGCAAATATGTGTTGAGCTGCCTGAATTCTGAGAACATCTCAACATCAAAAAGTTTCAAAATAAATCAAAAAACATTTTGCCGCTTCTTCCTAATGGAGTAGCATCAAAAATAAAAACTTGTTAGCTTGAGAGCTCCAGCTCTTACAAATTTAATCAAATTTATAGATCAAAGAAAAATTAAAGTCGAAAAATTACCAATTCATTTCATTAAATTTAATTGTCCAAAACATTTTTCTACAAAATACAATCACAATTTTGAGATCCGTTTATGCCAATTTTGTCACGCTTTAAATTAGAGTAATGACTCAAAGAAATTTCTTTACATCTGGTAATACTGTGATACTAATATTTTATCGCTCTTTCATTGAATTTTAAAGAAATTCCATTAAGCATTTCATATAAATATTATTATTTTATAATTAATGTTTCTTTTTTTTCGTAATTTTGATTAATTTAAAAAAACGATGCTTATATTTGTCCTATCACAGCCAATTAAAATGATCTTATAATGTTTTGCTTCAGCGTTTTCTTTTTTACAAATACTTTCAATATCATAAATTTTTCATTTGTTTTTTGTTAATTTAAAGTTAAACCTAAAATTTAGATCACAATTTTGAATATAATAATTTTATTTTCTATTTGATCTATAAATTTTTTTAAATATTTACTTGTTCAATTTTTTCGTTAAAAAGTTTTTGTTTTTGCGCACGCTTGAGTCTTAAAATTAATGGTGATTTTTTTTTTAAATTTAAAATTAACACAAATTTTTGTGTAATAATTTGGAAAATTTGGTAACGTTTTTGGTTTTCATTTAATAGTCCTGTTCCAAATGATTGAATTCTAAATTGCTGATACAGGTAGTATATTGCGTTGAATTGTTAACATTCACAAAGGACCTCCGCAAATTAGCATTGTCAGACGGAATAAAAGTATGGATTTCAAAACGTTTTTGTACTCTACATCTTTTTTAGATATTTGTGTGGTCTGTCATACATTCGACATGCATAGCAACACCGAATTGCGGACGCCATTTATGAATGACCCCGTTTAGTGCATTTATGATTTCGTTCTATTATAAATTGTGAAGGCATCTTAACGTTAAAGTGTTGAAACTATCTTCGAAGTTTTCAAATTGAAAATTTTGAAACGTTAACGCGTGCCTTATGAGGAGGAAAAAGACTTCAAATCGCTCTGACCAAGTAAATGAAAATAATATAAAAAGCACTAATTTAACATTTTCGTTTTTGTTCAAAGAATTTGTAAAGAAAACTGGTGTGATCAGAGTAAAGTCGTTGATTTCCAATTACTCAAAATCGAACTATTAAATAAAGTCAAGAAGACATTTTTCAACAAATTTCTACTCAAAAGTGGTATTTGAAGCAATGTCGACTGTACGGTTTTTTATACCCAAGCCAAATCAACAAGCACAGGTAAGGTAGCAATATTAGTAAAATGTATTTCTTTCTTCAGCACCAATCTTAAAAGTTGATCGTTCTAACACAAAATGGGAAGCGTTTTTCCTACAGCTAATGTTTATAGCTTTCAATATTTTTGTGAAATATCAATCTAATTCATCTCTCAAAGTTCACTTACATACATCCGTGTATACGTAGAAGATACATGCAATTTTGGTATCTTTCACCAGAAGAGCTGTGCGCCGGCGTTTCGTAGGCTAGGTCTTCAATACAGTCTCTAGGCTTAGGACTACATCCTATACTTGCCCAATGTTCAGCAAAAAATGTCAATTGTCATTGGAACAAATTGTTTGAGTTGCGCCGACTTAAAATCGAACATTCGGCCGCATTCGGCTGACAATTGATTTTAAGTCGGTGCAACTGAAATAATTTGTTCCAGTGACATTTACGCAGAGAAATGATAAGAGGTGGCGCTGCGCTGACTAAGGATTGCAACCGGTTTTAAAAACCTGCATTTGCAAAACCGGTTTTTTCATCAATATTTTTAAATTAAAGAAACGCGCCCGCATTTACGTTTTGGACCGTACTTGATATTGATTTTTTAATACAAATAATGAAACGAAAAGTAGGAAGCGTTATTCTGACGTGAGGTCAATCTTCCCACCGCTGACGCCATTCTATCGTTTACACAACTACAAAATCAAATCTGCCTGCAAAGCTTTGTGAAGGCGTATCTCAGAAAGGCATACAAATCTGTCTGGTGTTCTGAAGTATATACACCTGGGAGACTTTTCATCTTTGAGCGATAGTGGCGAACGAGAAAAACAGCACAGATACCAATATGTCCGGTGAAGTTTCGAAATTCTTTCCGATACCGAATCGAAAAACGGAAGAATCTGTCGAAGAACTGGTAAAACTTCACGAATAACGCACATCCTGATGATGTGTAGTCAGAGCCTTTTTTAACAACCGATGCGGATGTCCCAAAAACGGAAAAATAACCAATAGTCACTTTCAGTCTTACATTAGGCATCCCGAAAAATAATATTTCGCAAATTAATACCGCAACCCAACACAAAATATTGTTGGATGTCAGAAACGAGGAAAATATTTTTTTTTTAATTTTCGAGACAGAATTGGCTTTGGAAAAAATAAAAAACTCCATTTTTTAGTCATTTTTCAACTTTAGCGATTCGCCAGCGCCATCTGCTTGAGTCTATTAATAAAAGTTTATTTTTTTCAAATAGCAAATTTCGACACCTTACAAACACTATGGATTCGAGAGAAAATTGAATTTTACACGATCATTTTAGTGCATTTTATATGAAGAAAAAAATTCAGAAAATTTCAAAAAGAAAGTTCCAAAGGAAATTTATCACGACACACTTCAAAAATAGTGATAACGTCAAATTTTGTTCTCGAATTCTTAGTGGAAGGTGTCGTTGGAAAGATAATGAAATTTCCTATTTGAAATAAATTAATTTTCGTTGCATAGTTTTACATCAGGAAAAAAATTGAAAAAATCCAATCGAAGGCGTCTCTCTGACAAATTGTCAGACAAGAAATGAAGTTGATGGAAGCTGGAGGTAGTCGTGGGCGGTATTTGACTAAATTTTACGAATGCTCTTTAGAAGTAAAACCTACGAGCATATAGTCCGACTTTTTAGACAAACCCTCACCCTTGTCATATACTGACTGTTTTTTCGAACCACCCGTCGGATTTAATGTCCACGAAAGGCGTGCAATTGAGGCATTGTCATGCGGGTTTCCAACACTAGAATGTTTTCTTATTTAGTCGCGAGGTCATCGACCTTTACCCTGTGGTATAAAGTTACACCCGTCGGATTTATTGTCCACGAAAGGCGTGCAATTGAGGCATTGTCATGCGGGTTTCCCACACTAGAAATTACGTAAAAAAACCAAATCATCGAAATTTCAAACATTTCATTTTATGAGGTAGAACAGAAAGATTGCAGCAGACCCATGTTTGCAAAAGCATTAAACTGCCGACATCAAAAAAAAAATTGAGAAACTTTTTCCAGAACGGAGATGATTGCGAGTGTTTGGGATGTAAAGGGTTTCGGCGCGGCATGAAGACTTCACGCCGAAAGATACACTAATAATCCATAAAGTTTGAAGATGATGATGATGAAAAGTGATGTTGTAATTTTTTGAAATATGACGTCTGTTTTGGGCTAAGTTTGATATTTCTTCCGCCGACGCACTTCTCTATTAACAAGCATGTATGAATCCAAATTTTGTGCGATTTGGATTGGTATCACACAAAAAGCTGAAAGTTGTAAATACTTAGCTGCAAGAATTCTGTCTACATTTTCTGAAGGTTTGCATATCTGCCGTCATAGGAAAAAAAACTTAGAGAAAATCAAATTAGCGACAGCATTAAACAAAACAATCACTGAGAATCTTTTATTTAATTTTGTCGCTAATTTGATATTTTTCGGCGAATTTCGTTTAAAATTTTCGCTGATTTTCTCTAAGTTTTTTTTCCTTATGACGGCAGATAATATTTCCGATTTCCAATAAATTATATCGTTTTAATCGCATTCAATTTGGAGCTAGGGAAGTTCAGATTCGTGTAATTTTTTTAATTTTCAAACGAAACATCTGAAGCGATTTTTTCAAACGGTTTTTGCTTTACCATAGCTTGGTCCACTCATAATTTAATTTACACTCAAACGTTTTTATTTTGTTACACTTTTACCTTATGCCATCGTCAAAGTGTAACAAAATAAAAACGTTCGTCTGTAGGTAAAGAAAACCGTAATGTCAACTAACTTCCAATAAAATATACATAACAATAAAGAATTGCACATTTTGCAAAAATTAATAAATCATTAAAAATGTACACGAAATAATGTTTTGTTTCAATAATTCAGTTTGTTTCATCAAATTCACATGCCAATAAATTTTTATTTGATCCAATATATGTTAACAAACTTTTATTGAAACGAAAATTGTTACATTCAATAGATTTTAAAATATATTGGATTAAATTGTTGACGGTAAGACATGGGGTGAATTTTGTTTTCATCGTTGCAATTTTTTTGCAATTTTGTTTTCCAGCTAAGTGACCTTAATCTACAAAAAAAAAAATTAAATAAAAATTGTCCTTCAAAAAAATATATGTATATATATTATATATTATATTATATATATATATATATATGGTTCTGGGCTGCATAATTAAGCACATTGATAAAATAGTTATTTCAAGATAAAACGATTACTAAATAAAATAGTTTATTTAAAAATATATTATGATTTGCTATTTTGTTGTTTTGAAATGAAGGAACGTATGTCGGTCACACAGATATAATAGGAAAAAATCTTACATAAAGCAATAAATCGAACATTGGAGACTTTCTCACAAAGTAAAATTATCATTTTTACGAAAGTCACACAATAGCACGTTACATAACTAGGGAGAAAATGTTGGAAAAAGCCATGTCCAACGAATGTTAAGCACCCGAGAAGGTACAATTTTAAACTTTTTCCGTATTCAATATGTTTCAATAGTAGTCCTTTATGTACAGTTCGGAAAATCTTTACGCATTTAAGAAAACAACGTAGACTCCCAACAGTATCTTTTACTATATTCACGATGCTGTTCAAAATGTATAATTGTCAACTCCAGAATAGCATACATTTTACAATGAACGTTGTAAGGTAGATTCTTTCGTCATCAATTCTGAATGTTGCCATATCGCGCCGGTGGCGAGTATGACCCATTTAGGATGTGTGCTGAAAGAGTCTACTTACACAACGAGTTGCAAACGACGTTTTTTTGTAATGAGCACCATCGAATTGACGGAAAACAAAAAGAAAATGTAAAAAAAAAGTTTCTGATGTAGGTACAGCTGGAGTTTAATGAATGTCCCAATTTCTAAAAATATGTCATTCTTCATTTTCCAGTTTTATATTTTCGATTTTATGCGAATTTCATCTCGTCAAAGGAGTAAGGAATATTTTGCATATCCTACGAGTTTCACCAATTTTGTACAGTATGCGTATTTTCCGTTTACTGAGCTTTTTACATGTTTGACGATTATGCACGTACATTTAATAAATGAATTCATAGATCTAATGTACAACAAACTTATGGTTGAGCTGGAAAATTTTTATTGTGTTAACAAATCGTGCTTGAATGACAAACATAAAATGTTGAACTTAACCTGAATATTGCAAAAGTACACATTTGTCTCTATAGTTCAAAATCATTCAGCTAGGAATTTTTTTATTGTTTTTAGTTGTCGCATAAAACCGAAAATCAAAAATTGTATTTAGTGAATGTGGTAAAGAAACAAAAGTAATATTCTTCTTATAAAAGATATTAAGAGTTTACACTACGTACTAAAGAGCCATCTGGCGGAAATTTTTCAACTAATGAAAATTTGTATGGGAAAAGTGACACTTTTGTGTAACAATTTTCTCTTAAAGTCTTAAAGTGCAAACCAATGCTTATGTAATCATTACATACTCCACCCATTTCTTAAGGAAATTGCGGAAAAACTTTTGAAAAAAAACATTCTCATTTGCTAGAAATGAGAATTCCAATATTTCACTTCAAAAGTCAGTTTTTTCAGCTTTTCTAGTTAATAAACACTTCGAAATGCATAATTTTTTCGACCAATGTGTCTGCTCACTTAATCTTTAAACGAGTAATCCATTTAAATCACAGAAAACATTTTCTGCGATTTAGAAATAGAAAAAAACTTTTTGAGTTGATATATTTGCAAATATTTGTAAACGTCAAATCACAATAAAGATGGCGGCTACTTTACTTGGAATCATCAACTCAAAATTTTTTCATTAATTTCTGACTCGTAGAAAATGTTTTCTGTCATTTAAATTGATTACTCAGTTGAAGATTAAGTGAGCAAACACATTGGTCAAAAAAATTATGCATTTCGATGCGTTTATTAACTAGAAAAACTGCATAAAATATTGCATACCTTATCAAAACACAGCAGTTCCTACAAAAGTCGTAATTGTAATTGGAAAATCTCACTGAAGAATTCAAAAAACCTAATCTCCAATTAAAATGGAAAATTATCCCAAAGTCCAAAGTATTGAATGTTTGCTGGTATGCTGTATTAAACGTTCAAAAGTGCGATTTCTTGTTTTATAACGGGCTCATAATAAACAGTTTCCTTTTTTTAAAAAAACTTTCACAGATCACAAAGTTTAGCAAAAATGTATCAAAGTTTAGCCCGTTTACTCAATTTCGTATGAAGATAAAAATTGAAAAAAAAAGAGAATAGGTAGATGACAATGAATTAATCATAATTAATTTGTTTCTGCAGATATATCGAACAACTAAGGCATCCTGAATGAAATAATGTTTTTTAGTTAGCGTCATGCCACAAATGCGGCGTGTACTACTATTCAAACAAAACTGCTATTCTTTTCGCTAATTTGAATCGTTGTTACTGCGATACAAAATTCGCTAGAACTATGGAAAGTTCAATTCATAAGTCAGATATAAGTAGAGAAAGCGGGAAAAATCCTAGAGCATCCAAAATGAAATAAATTTTTTATTTTATGATAGAGCAACACAACAAACGAAATTCGCCGAACAAATTCAAATTAGTGACAAAATTGAAGAAAAGATTCTTCTTCTTTTCCTTTGTTTAATTTTGTGGTGAATTTGATTTTTTTGGGAAAAATTCGTGGAAAATCTTCGCTAATCTTCTCTAAGTTTGTTTTCTTTATCTGCCGTGAAACGCATAAAAATCTTGCGATGAAAGAGAGAAAAGATTTGGCATGAAAAAATCTATACAAAATCTTTTCTCTATTTTATCGCAAGGTTTTTATGCGTTGCAGGGCAGTTATGACGGCAGTACAAATATGCGCAATAAACGCAATCACACTACTATTTATTCTGCAACAATTTTTATCTATCGTTGTGGTTGTGATACAAGCTTCACTGTAACTATTGACAGTTGAGTTCAATTCATCGATAAATCAACAAAACGGTTTAAGAACACGTCGCAAAAATGTAAATTGTCAAATTTGCGATGTTTTTTTTGAAACAAAATCCTGTGTAAATAACAAATTATTCAAAATTATAAATCGCGTACTGTGAGAGGATGACACTTACGCAAAAAATAGATGAATCAGAATACAAGAAGTTGAAGAAAGAACGTACAAATTTGATCTGAAATAACATCGCAAACGAAGTTGGAATGCGACGATTTTCCAGAGCAACTTTCGACCTTCATTCTCAAATTTTTCGTATTCTGATTGATCTATTATTCGTGAAGGAGTCATCCTCTTACAGTGCATGATCTATAATTTTGAATAATTTTTTTTTACGCTGGATTCTGTTCTAAAAAACATCGCAAATTTGACAGTTCACATTTTTGTGACGTGTTGTTAAGAGCGAATGTAGTTTTTTTTATAAAGAGAAGGACAGAAATTGAAACTGAGGTTTGGCAAAGCTACTTAGAGCGAAATTTATAACTTGTACATAATAGCTATAAGTTGACTTATATGAAGAGGTTATGCTCAAAAGACGTAGAATAAAAAATGAAATCGCTTGAACATAACTTTTTTTTAAGTTGATCTATATGTATAAGATGTAAATTTTGCTTACATTTGTCCATCCTCAATGTATTTAACATTAATAAAAATTTTATTTCAAAATTTATTGAATATTTAAGATGGTGGCAATTTAATTAATTCCACTGAGAGGAAAGAGTATGGATATCACTAAGAAATCTGCAACTCAGGTAACTGACAGCGCTCGTTGCGCTTTGATTGCAAATTTCTGAAAATAAGGTTCTCTCTCTTTTCACATCTCACTATAAAATTCTCTCGATCCAATAATATATTGTCTATTTCCTATTTTGTTCCCTTGTCATGAATATGACTATTCGCTATTTTGTTTCGTTTTTGTTCTTTTTTAATTATTGCTTTACGTTTCATTAAAAAAACACTTGGATCTGTCGGTTTTTTTCTGATGTAAATTATTTAAGTAAAGAAAAATATATGTTTTTTTTAAACGATAAATCTATGTGGTAAAGTAATAAATATATTATTAATTTGTAACGACTTACAAAAAATGAATAATGCGAGTATTACATGAAATAAATGGTCACTAAATTAGGATGAATTCTAAGCACTAATAAACATCAACGAATTTGTGGTATTAAAAATCATGACAATTATCAATATATTTACATTTTCATTTTTTTAAATGTTGAATAATTTTCTAAATTATATTCTTTTAAGACAACAGCCTGTTTAAGGAAATGAATCTAAGTGAAATGATTTATAGTCAATATTTTTTAATAAGAAAAACAAAAGAATGAATAAATGAGAGCAATTCCAACAGAACACCCTCTACTACTTCTCCTTCAATGTGATCCCTGCATCTCCCTTTAATTTTGTCTATTTTTTTTCAAAGAAATTTTTTATCATTTTGTTTGCAAAGTAGCACGTTTTTATAATGCATAGCTTTTATTTTTTATTAATTTAATCATTCATTTATGAAAGAAATCAGTTTCCTTGATCGGAACTTTTCTTCTCCGTTAAACATGTGAAAGCATATGAAACAATTAAATAACAAAATCTACAAAAGTTTTTTTACTTTCTATTTTTATATTTTTTAAATGATACATTTTTTTAATCAATGTTTGTATGTTTCTTTTAATTTGTTATGACAAACCGCTAATATTGTTTGAAATATCTTAAAGATCACAGATGTCTACTTATTTTCATTTTATTATTTTTTTTTTTTCATTTATCATTTAATATATTTCACTTTTTATGTTCCTTTTAAAATAATCAATACCAATTATTATTGATTATAATTGGGAGGGGGTTTAATATTAACACTTTTCATGATTTGTTTTGGTTTCATTTATCTGAATTTACACGAAACAGAAAACCGAAATAAGGAAAAAGAAAAGCGAAAAATATTGGTAAATATAGCACCGGTTTTTTTAAACTTTACAATTTATTTCTTATTTAATTTATTTATCCGTCACAAATAATCGTGTAAAAGTACTTTATTTTTTGTGTGATAATCCACGTATTGCTATCATTTTTTAGATATATTAATAACTACTTCATTTATGTGATAATTTAATTTTTATTTAAATTATTGCCATTGCCTTTACTTTCCATTCTGTATGCATTTTACGCAGATTTTCTCTTTTGTTTGCCGTTCATTTATTTGTCAATAATTTCTTTATCATATTAATTTATTTATTATTGCGGTGGTTCCTCCTTTGCATCGACTGGACTTGGTGATAGAAATTTTCGAACATACTTTGGATAGTGCGTTTTTTCGTGTGCTTTTAGTATGGTTGATCGGGAGAATGTTTTTCCGCACATCCCACATCGAAATGGCCGTTCACCTATTAGATATACAATTTATCAATAAGATAGGAATAACTATCACTTTATCCAGTGTTCCAAGGGAAATGGCTGATCATTTATTTTCCCAATTTTGAGTCAAATACTTCGAAAATTACTAACAGAAACTGAATTCGGTACCATTTCAGTGTACAACCTCAAGTGGTAAGATTTAGGAAGTGGTGGGAACTTACCATATTTTATAATCCAGCACAAAATCTTGACTATTTGCACCGAATTTCGGGAACTCACAGAAAAATCATCAAAATAAATACTCAACGCGGTGACCAGACAGTTAAGGTCTTATGTGTCTAAAGACTCTACTCTGCACAGTCTGGTAGCGGAGATGGAGAAATCGTTCTCGGTTGGAGAAGTAGCTCTAGGTTGCTTCATGGATATAGAAGGGGCCTTCGATAACACGAATTTCGAGTTTAGCCGCCAAGCTCTGCCTGACAGCGGAGTGGGACGAGTGGTG
Organism: Pseudolycoriella hygida; assembly: GCA_029228625.1. Classification (NCBI taxonomy): domain Eukaryota; kingdom Metazoa; phylum Arthropoda; class Insecta; order Diptera; family Sciaridae; genus Pseudolycoriella; species Pseudolycoriella hygida. Next base: position 9,369,262 of record CM055406.1, on the reverse strand, counting down.
GTGAGGTGGATAGGTAGCATGCTAAGAGATAGGGCGGTCGAAGCTGACGTCTGTGGTCATAAAACTTATCTCTGGGTAGCTAAAGGTTGTCCACAAGGTGGAATCTTATCACCTGTGCTTTGGTGCATGGTGGTAGAGTCCCTCATCAGGAAGTTGAATGAGGAGGGGATATATGCGCAAGGGTACTCAGATGATCTATTGGTATTGATTAAGGGTAAATTTGAAAGTACACTGGGCGACCTAGACAGTAATGCACTGAGAGTAGTCAAGAAATGGTGTCACGAAAGCGGCTTGACAAATAATCCCACTAAAACAGAGCTTGTGCGTTCAGTAGAAGGAATACAGGATCAGACCTGGTAGGGAAAATCAGGCTCTTCAACGTGGATCTAGAACCGGCTCCAGGAGTAAATTATCTAGGGTCACGCTTGATAGTAAGCTGGACTGGATTGACCATGTCACGGACAAAGCAAGGAAGGCTTTGACGGCTTTTTGGATCTGCAGGAACTCTTTCGGGAGAAACAGGGGTCTACCGTCTAAGGCTGTGATCAGGCCAATGATTAGCCATGGCTCTGTGGTAGGGTGGCCAAGGCTCAAGGTTGAGTGTGCGAGGAAGGAGTTGAGTGAGGTTCAGAGGCTGGTATGCCTTTGCATCACTGGAGCTATTGAGACCACGGCGACCGCTGCCATGGAAGCACTGTTGGCTGTACCACCTCTGGACTTGGTTATCAAGGCTAGAGCTTTTGCTACAGCTGACAGGTTGGTACTGAATGGTATGTGGGCTGCCCGTTTCAGGGTTGGACATGGCAAAATCGGTGAGATGATTCCGGACCCAGTTTTTAGCATGCCTAGGGACCGGATGACGACGGTGATTGACTTCACAAGGCGGTTCGAAACGGTGTTTCCAAGAGGAGAGGAATGGCTGGACAGATGGCCGGCCTATCTGAGTAGAAGGGCAAAAGTTGGATTTACAGACGGATCCAAGGCAGTCGAAGGGGCAGGGCCTGGAACATACAATCCGAATGCTGTGCAGGGAAGCTTAGGTGGAACCACCAGTGTTCTCCAGGCAGAAGCTTTCGCGCTACTAATGGGAGCTCGAGAAGCACTGCCAACGGGGACACAGGGAGTGGATTTTCTCATCCTCTCGGATAGTAAGGAAGTGATCAGGGCACTCGTATCACCCGTGGTGACCCCTAGGCTGATCAAAGAGTGGAAGGAGTATCTGAACGATGTGGGTTCGAGCAATCGGATCACGCTGGTTTGAGTACCTGGGCACTCTGGTGTGGAGGGGAACGAAAGGGCGGATGAACTTGCAAGAATGGGCTCTACGACTATATCAATTGGAGCCGAACTCTACCTACCAATACCCAAGTCGTTGTGTGCGCAAGCGCTGAATGACTGGTTGCGACGAGGACACGTGAAGCGAAGGGGGGAATATGACGGAGGTGCTCACACCCACCGGTGTCGCATTAGGAGGGTTGTGGGAGCGATCACTCCACATTGCGGGCACATGTACAGGTTGAGGCTTTCGGGAGTCACCAAATGCTCTTGCGGATTGGGGGAGGAAACGGGTATACACTTAATTTGTGAATGCCCCAAGTACCTTCAGCTGAGACGTTAGAACTTCGGGGAATATTTCGTGGGACTATCCCAAATCGCTAATCTGGGACCTGCCACACTTGACAGATTTTTGTTACCGACAGGAAGGCTCGCGTGAAGATTTAAATGATGACCGGGAAGGAAACAAAAGATCCAGATCGCCTAGGCGATCGTCCCAAACTGATAAATCTGAATCTATGTGTTCAGCAAGAAAGAGTCAGGTAGCGACATAAAATAGTGATTGTTGGATAGCTCATGAATTGGAGGTGCGTGTTCTTAGAAGTCTGGCAGAGGTAAATCGTGAGGACCAATGGGATAATCATATTAGGAACAAAGATTTTAGGGAAAATTTGAGGTTCTGTCAGTGGAAGGGCAGCAAGGTTAAGCCGTCTGTGAAACGTTCAACGAATATGGCAACAATCTCATTAGTAGGTAATAGGGTAGCATGGATGTGATTGCCACATGTAGAGGTGAGCAGGCCGGCCAAAAGTCGACTAAAAACCCGACCCGAACCCGTCGCATCGGTTCGGATTTTCAGTTTCTTTTCTTTCGGCGCGAGTCGCGTTTGAAGACTTTAACTAACAAAGCCAAACCCGAAAAAATAAATTCTTTCAATTATTTTCTCAAAATTGAGTTTAGAAAACATTAGACATTTTCACAACCTCTCTTACAAAAAAACCATGCTAAATTTAATGCAAAGTTCTGTCAAATGTGTTCTACTTGGTGATTTGCCGTTTATGTTGAAATGAAGGTCGAACTACCGAACGAATGTCATTTCAACATAAACGGCAGCTCATCGAGCAGAGCAATCTGCATAAAATTTAGCATGCTATTTTTAAAGAGGAGTCGTGAAAACGTCTATTTAAAATAAAATCTTTCTAAAAAAATTTCTGATTCGAAGTTTTTTTTTTTGGATCGGGTTCGGTTCGGGTCGGGTTTGATTTTTTACTTTGATTCGGATTCGCTTCGAGTTGGCTTTGAAATTTTCATTTTAGATCGGGTTTAGTATGGTCGGGTTTGAATTTTGTTTTGGTTCGGTTAGGGTCTCATTTGAAAAAAGGTCGACTCGCACAATGTAAGAAAGGTCCAAATGGGTTTATGAAGATTGCTGTAAAGTCAGCCCGCTAGAGAGAACCGGTCCATAAGAGCACAAACACTTATTAGTAGATGCAATGTTGTCGAAAGCGGTTTCATAACTTTGTTTGCCGATTGCAACGGTAGCCTAGGTTGAACAACCGTTCTGCAACCGTTTTTCAGCTTAAAAGTAAACGGTAACTTTTTAGTTATGCTACTGTTTAACAAAGCGCTCTACTAAGGTTGTAATAGTGGAAGATTTTTGACCGTAGAAGTGGTGGTTGGTATTCGATTTTTTACATCGTTGGTTCAGACGGGTTTCTCAACAATGCCTCTTGGTCAATTTCCAATGGAACTAATTAAGAATGTAATCAGTTTTTATAAGAAATGTCTTTCTACGTCGACACATGTGAACTGTAAAATTTTGGATTTAAGTTTGAACAAACGCATTTTCGAAGCCTCCCGCAGAGTAGCACTAAGTTGTGCTAAATAATTTTTTACCTTTTCAACCATCTCCCCACTTCCGCCTTAGAAACCTTAAACAAAGCTTCAACTTACCTGTATGCACTCGACAATGATCTTTCATGTGATGTCGTAACTTAAAGGCTTTACCACAAAATTCACATTTAAACGGTCGATCACCCGTGTGCACTGGTAGATGAGTTATTAATGAAGACACGTCCGGAAAGCTTTTACCACAAAATTTACATAACACAACACTTCCTTGATCACCACTGCCCACCATTGACGTTGAATTACCCGACGCTACAGCTGCTGCGGCAGCAGCAAATTCTATATCCATTGGACTTCCATCAGGTGGTTCAAGTGTTTCCAATGGTGGTACAGCACGTTGCGTAAAATGCTGAGGCGGTAGTTCGTGGGGGAAATTTGTTAAATGTAGCAAATGAGTTGTAGATTCACGATATTTAAGAGTTTCCAATGAATGAGATAAAATATGCCGCGTCAACTTGCTCTGATGAGGGAATGTTGCGCCGCAGTACATGCAATGGTAGATAGGGCCACCTTGTTCGTGCGGTGGCCCAACACCGTGAGGCTCTGTCGCTTCCTGCAACCAAACAAAAATCCATCAACTTCTTTTGATTTTGTTTTTTTTTTTTAATTAAAAATTTCTATTCAATTTTTTAATTATATTTGTTTAAGATTTCTCTTTCGTGAATATACAAGTTTGGTTCTACTCTAGATGCACTGAGCTTCGATTTTTATTGCGAAAACATTATTATGAACTACATAAAATGTAAGCATCAAACGTTTTTTTGACATTTTTTCATGAAAAACTCTTTATCTGGTCATTCAAAAGTCTAACAATCTTGTTCATTAAAAAGCAAAATTTCAAGAAGTTGAGGTTCGATTTTTGTCTGGGAGCCAGATCGACGGCGTTATATATTAATTTTTCATTTTTTAACGACTAGCATAAATAAACTCATTTCAGTGAGGAAACTGCTGATTATCACTAAACAGGTAAAACATTCGTCACAAATATTTATAAATCAATTTTTTTTTACTTTTACCGCGTAAATTTATTTCATGATCATTTTTAACTTAGAAAAATGTACTTTTAATAAAAAAACATAATTTTTTGATTTTTTTTTTTTTTGAAAATATAAGATCACAGCCATGTCCAAAAAACGTAGATCAACTTCTTGACAATAAAAAAATTAAATTCTATCGAAAAATTACCACATTTATCATACAATTCATATATAAATAAATTTATATTTAATTCTTAAAAAATGCATAAAAACAACATCGATTAACTAATACTATAATACATTTTAGATGGGGGAACATCGAGGCTCCGCCAAAAAAATTTATTTTATTGCATTGGTGCCTATAATAATCCAATTATAGCACTCAAAGCCACTGATAATATGCCGATTATAGTCGAGTTCCACACATTGACACATAACGATAATGGCGTTATTATGATAGACTCGACTATAATCACCATTATTATGGTGGAGTTGAATAAATTATAGTCGAGTTAAATAAATTTCGTCGCTGATTTTCGTGAAGTATACGATAAACATCATTGCTGACTGCACGTCCATTGATATAAAATTCTAAGAAAACGTCAGTTAAAGTTCATTTTGAGAGATTGGGATCGAAAATGCATGCATGTAGTTTGACGATTAGACAGCTATACTTTTTCGCAGTTGCGTTGTGTTTCGTATAAAAACCAGTTGTATCAACATTACAGTACCCTTCACAAGCAATTATGATACCCTCCACTTTAGACTCTATTTTTGGGAAATGTTTTCCCAAAACGTAAAATGAACTGAAAAACATTTGTAATTGCTTCAATATAAGTTGTTACGTTGACTTTAAACTAATGAAGAGCTCGTCTAAACTGACAAGCCCCAAAAATATTCAGAATTATATCACATTATATTATTGGAATTTTCCCTTCTAAATGTTACTCAAAATTCCTCTGCCCGGCTCATATTAGCGTATAAACATCTCGATGAATTGTTTTCGATTCATTTTTGTGTAAATAGTAGAAAAAACTATCGAAATTAATTTGTGACTTTTGGGAAAATCTTCCCGATATTCCCAATTTGTTTTTCCCAAAAATCGTCCTTGCTCCACTTTAATCAGCGCTTGATAGATTCAATTTGCGGCTAAAACTAAAGAAAAAGATGAAGTATTGTTACAGTCAGCAAAATTAACAGAACTGCAAAATTTTTCTTTTACTCTGTTTTGTGAGTTTTTACGTTTCGTGAGTTTTACCATGCATTTGCGAGAGAAAAAGAAAAACAAAAGAAACACAAAATGTGCAGCTCTGTTAATTTTGATGACTGTACATTAGGGTGGAGCTGCAGCATTTCTTCTGATTTTCGCGATTTTTTTACTATTTTGCTCTTGAGCACCACCTAAATCAATTCAGATCAAGTCGGCTCCATAGACACTTTTTGTCAGGGACACATTTAGAATCGTTTAAGCGCTGGGGCCCCATACCTTACATTTTTTTGGACCACCCTACTGTACATAGTTGTGATCAAATAAATTATGTTGCTAATTGCCGTGAATTTCAAGTTCATCGTAATACACATAATTGGCCTTTTACAGGCATCAGCAACAAACTATCATATAACACAAGGAGTAAATCGCTTGATCATAGTATCAATAAGTGAATGCTATAGTCAGGGCCTATTCGTGCACCTTACGATAATTCACTCCAACTCGACTATAATCACGCCATTATTGTCCTTGTCTTGAGCGGGTTAGCTCAGTGGTAACGTACTGGCTTTCCACCAAGAATATCCGGGTTCAATTCTGGTGGGGACAAATTCTGTATAGGATTTTTCTTCAATGTATAGCACAAAAGTAACGTTCCTAGGAACACCCAGGCTTCATAATTTGGGTAGTTGGTGGTCCAAAAAATGCCTGCCGGTAAAACACATTGATGGGGCGAACCGGAATTCTAAGCCCTACTAGTTTCTGCAGTAGTACATCATAGATGGCACTAGGTTTATGTGCAAATTACCACTGACACCGTAAAAACGTCGGTAACGAAAGGATTTCTAAGAAGAATCCATATGAGCGAAAGCTCACAAAATATTGCGAAACTAGTAAATAAAAATTTTCCAGTTTCTGACCCGGACGGGTGGTAACGGCGGATTATTATTACTATAATAGTCCTTGTCTTATAATATACTACTACAAAAAGTTCACGACCACACCTTGTCAGTTTGTTGCATATGAAAATATATGGAATTTGTTGTATTTGGCGTGAGATCATATGTTCTAATGACAAGTTAAGGATGGTGATCGTACGAGGTACTGGTCACTACAGTGCCACTGGCTCATCCCATCATATAGCAAAATTAAATTTATTTTTGCAGTTGAATTTAGTCAAATGTCAAGTTTATCGGACAAGTAAATTCAACAGTCATTTTAAAGTCTGAAGGGATTTGAGTTATTGACAATAATCAAATTTATTCATCAAATGTTCTTACTGTCGAACGATGAAACTCAGCCGATCCGTCTATGCAACACAATTTGATCGATTAGCTTAAACTCTGCACAATTCTTTACAAATTTTATTGTTATATACAGCGGACATCCATATGAAGGTGTATGTACAGTGTTGATGGTACGTATGATGGAGATGAAAAACTCGGTAGTTATTGCACGCAATATTTTAACAAAACTTCGATGAACTTAGAAAATATATATAAACTATTACCTACACACAGTGTCTCTTCTAAGGATTTTGAGAAGAGGCTCAGTTTTTCTAAAGTACGCAGCCTATTGGTCAACAAAATCGGCTAATTACAATTAGGCTTTTTTTTAATTATGGGCTTTAGCGCCGCAGACGAAAATTTTGAACCGGTCTCTATTCAAAATCCAAGGCTAGGGAAAAACTCCCTTCGTCTTTCAGATTGGACCGGTGCACTATAGATTCCCTCGTAAGGTACGAAAACTTTTTTCCTTTTCGCCGAACAAAAATGAAAAGATTTCGAAATTTCTAGAAGGGCCCAAGCCACTCAGGTGGGACCGGACACACATATCTTCCGTAGCTACTGACCTGAGGCAGAGTAGATATAGTTTGAGGCGATCATTTTTGAACTTGAGGTCATAAGGCCGTAAGGTCGGACTCAATGTGAGCCCTAGCTATCAAATATTTTTTTGAGATTTCGTAGAGAAAATTCGACTCGAGACTTTGAATTACCAAAGGTAACTTTTGAAATACCTCAGTAATTAAATAAATAAAACGAGGCTTGACTAGCCTAAATTTAGGTATAATTTAAATGTGGCTAGTCAAGCCTCGTTTTATTAATTTAATTAATGTAATTGTGCCGTGTTCTGCGTCGTAAATTTTGATGTATTTAGAATAGAACCTCAGTAATGACACAATTTTTGAAGAAAGGACTATGTGCCATCGAGTTTCACTGTGGTGCACTTATAAAAAGTGGGGTGCACTGACATGGGTCCGGAGTGCCCTTTTCCTGCTTTGCCTATACATAGCGACGTAAACGAAATATTTTGTCATAGAAACATTAAAATCCAAAATTTTCCTAACGATAGCATTACAGACAGTAAACTGAAAGTATTTACACAAACTAAAATCTTTCGGTTTTATGAGAATGGTTGTGTTCGAAGTAATCAATTCAATCTTTATTTGGCGTGAAACTCGAAGTTTCGAAACTATTAAACGTTGTTCTGTTCAGTGTAATTTTATCCGCAATTAATCGAAAGAACGCAGCCATTTGAACAAAGCTTCGAAATTCACGCCGAATAAAAATTCGTTTGAGTACTTCGAACGCAATCATCACATAAAAACAAAAGATTTTAGTATTGTGTAAATACTTTCAGTTATATTATTACTAATAGCAACTGTCAAACTGTAATAGTAAGCTGTAATAGTGATTTTTGTACTATTGACGTATAAAAGTATCGTCAGCATCGAATGCTATAGTATTTTATAGTATAGTATCATACGACACGTGTATCGAACGACGTTTTTCGTAACGAATCGATTTCGTCATTTACTTTCTTGCACTAGTACGAGAAAGTTAATGGAAATCCTTTCTCGCACTGTTTCATATACACTAGTTTCAAAAAGTTGATTTAATTACATTTTTGCCATGAGTAGCTCCAAAAAACTTTTAAATAGAGCTACAACTAGCGACGGCTCCATGTAAAATTACGGCTAAATCAAAGAACTAGATACATAGAGTAGATCATTGCAGCATATTTAACTTCCCCTTTTGTACCTTTGTGCTTCTCTTCTTTCAGCTAAACTATGCGAAAAAAGCAACGTATGCTAAAATACAATGTCATTGGGCTGAATTCTACCGACTTGAGCTGCGTTGTTCGAACAAGTAAATAGGTCAACTTATAAAGCGCATCTACAAGTGTAAATGCAAATGTAATAGTATATTACAGAGGAACACTGTTATGAGTAATATTACAGGTGTGCGATGTTTACGGTAACGAGCCCCGGAAGGGCGAGTTAGCGTAACGCACACTTGTAATATTACTCATAAACAGTGTTCCTCTGTACTATGTTTTAACGTGTACCCACGTACCCAGGTAAGTTGAAATCTACAAAACACGTTATTTCATAAAAATCAATTCAAGTTTCAAATTTTTTTATGTTCACTCTACGTACGAATCAAAGTTGCCGCGTGCCGATTCATTCATGTTTCTATGAAATGACTTTAGTTGTCGGTTAAATTTTTGTTTAGTATCGAGATTTAATTCGAGTTTTTCATGTTTATTGAGAACTTATAGGCGGCCTTAGGGAACACATGTTTTGCCGAGAATTGAGTCATAGGCAGGACATTCGTTTCCGTAAAATACCACAAATTTGAGAAATTTGAGATTCACAAACTTTTACTATATCGAAACAAACACGTCGCATAAGATTTACCGACTACTCTGACTACACGTACGTTATGAGCCATTTACTTATCGCATCGCACACCGTTTATATCAACTTACCGAGTGGGTACACGTTAAAATGAATTTCACTTCACTTTGCAAATGTGAGGGGTTTCGTTATACAAAGTTCGAAGAAAAATCTGGAAAAATCACGTAAATTATTTCCAAATTTAGTTTCTATTGACATTTTTAAACCACAAAACGAGTTTCTATCTAGTTTGCTTTTTTACGCATCAGGGACAAAAAAAACGAATATTTTAGAAATCAAGTCGCTCGAATCGATTGAAAATTAAGTTTAGCGTTTCTCAGATTTGGAGAAAACGGTTGCCCATGAGCTGCCGCAGTGATCCTAATGGCATTCAATTCAGTATTATGAAAACAATTATATGCAAAAGTGCACAAATTATTGTTTGCGCTCATTAAATGAAACTTTATAAAATACAATCTACAAATTAAAAAGTATGCGAAGCCTGTACTATTCCCTATTATGCCTACAACGACCGTCGTCAACGATGAAGATGAATGTATAAAATTTCACGAAGTTAGTGCTTACGTCCTCACTTATTTGTATCGAAAAAACAAAATATTGAATTAATCCGTCTGAAGCAGTGGCGTAAAAAAGTTTTCCAACTCTCACTGAATTTCTTGAACTACGGCCGGTCCTAATAGAGACCCCACAAAAATATTCGTCTCAATTTTCTCTACGACATAGCAAAAAAAACTTACCATTAAAGAAATATAAATGAAAAACTCTCAATTACCGTATAGGGTCGTGTAGAGATTAAGCATCATCATACAGTAAGGACTCAACAGCCCGCACTCCATCTATTTTCACCAATTTTTTGTGGTTTCCTAGGATTTATATATTTCATTGAAAACTGTTCTTACTTTACATGGATATAAGCGTATCTTCGAAAGTTTTTGACCAATATTGCCCAAACTAAATTCGATAATTACAGAATGACAAATATTTTTTGGAAACTTCCGCTATTTTGACTTCAAATTGAAAAACGAACCCGTTCCTGGATCGAAATTCGACTGGCTACAAACGTCGTACGGGTCTAAAAACGATATGTATAAAAAGACGAACGAAACTATAATTTACAGATAACGTAATTTAATTTTCAGTTTTCAATGCAAGACGAATTCAGATTCTATTCCATGGGATACATTTTAAACGAAAAATTTAGCAGTGACACCCGTTTGCAACGATACCGAACAAACATATACACAAAAACAAGCTAACATTGCAGTCAGAAAACGTCGCATTTTCGTATCGATCTGTCTGGCCGAATTCATGATTCTAGGACATTTGTATGTACATAGAGTTCAAAAATTATATGGATATGTATGAAATGTGTATGCACGAACTATTATACAGAAAATCAAACGGGTAAGAACAGTTGTGATGGGTTTAATTTTCATATAATGTACATTATCTGTATCTATACGTCTTTTTATTCGTCTTTTTTTCATTTTGTAAATGTTGTTATCGTTTTTTATATTTTAAAATTCACTACATTGATGAAATTATGTTGTATGGATGAATTAAATAAATATTCAATTATTCTCTTTAAAGCACATGGCAACCATTAGTAAAGATGGACCTCTCAATGTCCTCTTAGAGGTGGGTGCCGGCGATCTACGCCGACCACGCCAGCAAATTTTAGAATTAGCCGACACGTGCCAACTGACTGTACCTCCAGTGGCCGCTTAATGTTTAATCGACGGCTTAAATCGGCTGAGGTCATTGTAATCAATATTAATTCTTATTAGTAAATATGAAATACGTAAATTTTACTTTTGAAAAAATTGATCCGACTCATGATTCCTCCTTGGATAAATATTTTCCCAATTTTCTCAAATTTTCCTAATTTTCTCGAATTTCGCTAATTTTCTCAAATTTTTCTAATTTCCTCTCATTTTCCAAATTTTCTCAATTTTCTCTTACAGTTCTAACATGCTTGAAATGTTAGACATGGCAAATCTAGCACTTAAAATAAAAAATCAGTTTGATAGAAGTGGCAGATCTAGCTTAACGAAATGTAAAACTACTGTGGTGATGATTACTCACACATAGTCTTGCTGATATACACAAAACCTTGCATCATAGGTGTACTGATGAGTTTTAATAAGACGAAATCAGTATATATGTCGTTTGAACATGATCGTACGATGTTTTAATCTTATTTTTCAACTATAAATCTGGTCACATCTTATCGATGTGGACGCTCTCTTCTTATAGCTCCAATAGAGACAACATATTCTTTTGGGAGGCAGGCTGGTGTCAAGTTCATAACTACGCATAAGTTAATTTGCGGTAACAAACTTTTTTTGGGACAAGCAGGTTTTTGGCACCAACCTGGCTCTTTATAGCTCCCATACGAATTTTTCATTCATTGAGTTAGAAGCCAAAGAGGCAGGCTGGTGTTAAGTTGAGAATAAGTGAGACGATACTTTACATTACCACCTATAATTTGGCATTTTGGCGCCATTATTTTTATTTTTGCATGGCCGAAAGTTGCACATACGATAAATTTCTGTGTAAAAGCTTCTCCAAATCTTCAAAAAAATCCAAACAAATTTTTGTGCTAAGGTCGATAACCGACCTAGAGCACTAAGGAGAGGGTCTCACCCGTGACCCATACTTCCATTCCATGAACAAAAATTTCGCGTCAATTTGCTCCAAAACATTAACATTTTTTGGGGGGCGTGGTCGACCTATGGCCTTCTGCATACTTAAATGGAAAATATGATCCCCTCAATTTTCTCTACAACATAGCCCTAATTCTTAATTCTTGAATACTGGCAGGTAATACTTACTCTCAAATAAAAAAGAATGAAACAAATCTGATAGAATTTACCCGATTTACATAGTAAAAATATAAAAAGCTCTAACAGATATAGATTTTTAGGGGCCTAGCTAAGTCCAAGGGCACAAAAAAAATTGCATTCATAAATTGTTGGGCCTACACCTATCGATTAAAAAAGATTCATGAAAATCAGAACAAATTTCCTCAAGTTATATACAAAAAACTCGTATGGCCCTAGAAGAGGCTCATCTGGACATCTAGACTTCGGGACATCTGGATTTTCAAATTTTTTGATCAAAAGGTCTTGATATTCCGTTTTATGAAAGAAAATTTTTTGATTAGAAACTCTTGGACTCAGTCAGCACCCAACGTATGTGCTTACATAAGTTGAATAAATCCTAACTGATTTTGTTGATTCTTTTTGTATTTCTGCATTTCTATTATTCTATTCTATTCTACATTCAAAAACAAATTTTTACCCGGTGCCTGTGGGCTGAAGTGGGCCTCAGGTCTGTCCTAAGGTCGGCCCTAATCAAAAAAACTGTTTTTGCTATGTTGCAAAACAAATTAAGGGGCTGTCCATAAATGACGTCTGAGGGGTAGGCCAAAACAGACGAATGCAAACAAGGGGGGGAGGGGGGTTAGGCCAAAACAGACGTCATTTTTCTTCTTTGATTATTTAAGTATGAAATACGTTTTAGCCATATATTTTAAATGGACAGACTATTTGAACGATCGTCGAACTATTTGAAATTCCCACAGTTTAGCACACGAGAACGGCAGCTCAAAATTTTAAAATAAAAAACCGAACGATGTTTCGAATTGTCACTTTGTTCAGAAAAGTTTTATCAAATTTCTTCGATGCAATCATCGCCGATACCGATCGCTAATATTCGGAAACATTTCGATACGCTTTGGGAAGAGGATTTATAGACGTAAATATGTTTTATTAAAATTCTCATTTTTTACGACAAAACAATTTTTAATATTTAAAACGAATGTAAAAACTTTTCGATTAAGAAATATGACGTCTGTTGGGGGTTGGCAAAACAGACACTAGCAGACAAGGGGGGAGGGGGGTCTGAAAAGCCTGAAAAAAAAGCAAACGTTATTTATGGACAGCCCCTAAAGGAAACAATTTTGTTTATGGAAGTATGTGTCCGAGGCATTTCCTTATGGCCCTAGGTCGGTCCTAAGGTCTGCCCTAGACAAAAAATGCTATGTTGTAGAGAAAATGGAGGGAATTTTTTTTGTCTACGTAAGTATTTGTCGGGTCTACTGAGGACCCTGGGTAGGTCCTAAGGTCGGCCGTAGACAAAGAACTGGTTTTTTGCTATGTTGTAGAAAAAATTGAGATGAACATCAGATTGTCTATTTGAGGGTCAATTTTATACTTTCGGAAGGCCTTTTCTACACCGTTTCTTCGGACGGGTTTTTCAATATTGCAATTTCCAATACAATTTCATGTGGACGTAATTTCATACACTTAGGAGTATAGGCCATATTTACTTAAATACGTTCGAGTCTTTTCCTAACATCAACTCTGTTTGCCGCATCTATTCTGATACGTACGGGTCCCTTGCATATGTTTTCATTTGCAGTTGCAAATAATGATACATTATGTAAATAATGTTTTATCATGTCGCATTTTAATAAATTTTAAAGACGAAACAAATTTTTACTTTCGTCAACAAAACCACTGCGAGTGTAAAATATGGTGTGCGTACCGTACCGGGAAATATACGAGAGAAAAATTATATGCCCGCAAATAGGCTCAAGAAATTTGAAAGAACAAGCACGGCTAACGAATTAGAGAGAAACGGTTTGATTAAAATCAAGTGTTTCTTCATCGGGAAGTCTGAATTTTGAAATCTGAAAATTTTACGAAACTGTTGCCAATACCGAACCATCAATTTATTAATGACTCAACATTAATACGATTTTATTTTCGAGCTTACCGTTTTGAAATATATTAGAAATACACACGACAATTTGACCGAGCACAAATACAACCCACTTCCTGGGATGTTATTAGGCATGCTTCAAACGGTAGCCTTCTCATAATATGCTATGAATCGTACAAGTTTGATATTACTGATACGAGAACTATAAAATACACCTAAGAAAGATAATCAGAGTAACAAATTACAGATTCTAACGAATTACATTTCTTCTTTGCTCGGTTTTCGTTATTAATATACAAATTTGTTAGAAGTATTTCGTCCCAAGTGGATGTAGAATAAAATAGTAAGACAATAATAAATTATAACGTATGCATATGCCGGAGTCGTACATTTTTTAGCTGATACCTCTTATTAATGAATATTTGAGTTAAAGGCAAAGGTTGTCACAATGTGACAATGTCACAGTGTTTGTTTTTTAAGCTAACTCTTTACACTGAAAAAATCACCTACTCAAAGTCGTCCACTGTTTTACTATGTCAATTTGGTAGATGTACAGAAGTTGATCTTTAAAATTTACAGTCCAAGAAATTCAATAAACAGCATATGATGACAACCCCACTGTATCCTACAGTCTTCAATGTCCCAGAAGTTAGCCCAAAATTCTCATATCAAGATTTGCTTAAATCTTGATATATCAAGATTATGGAAAACTGAATGTTGATTTATGAAGATATGGAAAAGTGAACATTGATATATCAACATTCACTTTTCCATAATCTTGATATATCAACATACAGCTTTCCATATCTTGATATATCAAGATTCAACTCACCATATCTTGATATGAGAACCTTGGGTTAACTTCTAGGACATCAGTCTTCACATGTACGATATATGTGTAGTTCCACGGTGTAGTTGGATAAAATGTAACGTATGAACGCTCATATCACTGCTTTCTGAATGAGATACAGCCTTTCAATCTTCTAGAAAGTTGTTGGCCATATATGATTTAGTGGGAAAAAATGTTGACGTGATAAAAATCACGGTGTGTACTTAATGAGATTCGAGCGTTCCTTACGTTACATTTCCCAATGGAACTACCCATATATAGGAAATTTGCTTGTACTGCGCGTACAGATCAGCAAACGGTTTTTCGTATGTTTAATTCACCTCGGTATCGGTATTTATACATGTAAGGCAATGGGATAAATTGGACTAAAAAGCAATGCATGTGATCGTTTCGAAGTTTCCGGCACTATGAAAACTTAAACTTTTAATTAAGTGATAGTATATATATTACAATATCATTGGCTGAAAAAGAGAGCCATTTTAAAACGAGTTAGTGTATATGCAATAAGCATCACTATATAGCAAGTGTGAATGTTTAATCTCTGGAGCGATGCAAATGAGTGACGAAACATTCACTAAAATCATTGTACTCATGCTTACATACTCACGAGTACAAGTCATTCATAATATATTGTACTAAAATTTATTACATTGGTGAGAGATAGCTTCCAACATTTATTTAAAACTAGTTACTGCACTAAGTAAGTGAATTTACTTGCAGTTTTAGTTTTGGAGTTTACTACCGGCTAAACACACATACCGATCACCAATGCAATACATAAATTTGTAAGATATATCTATAATGTTAAGGCTGTTCTGTTTAATAAGATGCAACAACAAGTTCATAAATTTAAAAGTTTATTAACAATACGAAAAACTAATGATACTCACCGAATCGTGTTGGTGTCGATATTCTGATGAATATTCCCCAATCGATTTTTCGTCTGAACGATCCCAGTCGATTTCCTTTTTCAAGGACTGAAAAAAAACGACCAATGTAGTCAATGAGAATATTCAAACATTTAGAACTGCATGCTCATCAACACTATAGATCTGACCGAGATCTGGTATCGCTAGGGAATGCAACCGGTAAAAAACGATTATGGCGATTATCGAAGTATCGTAAGTAAAATTTTGTTTACCGGTTTTTACAGTAGAATATTATCACCTTATAAAAAGTTAGTCAAGATTACATTTTCTGCAACAATAATGGCTTGATGTGATAGTCGAATCCAGTTGTGTTATGAGAATTCAGTCTCTAGCTTTTCAATTCAAATGAAATACTGAAAAGGGAGGTTCGTTTTTTGGGATATTTAGGTAGGTTCGATGAAGGAGGACAGAGTGTGACAAAGAAACAAGGTACATAGGTCGATTTGAGAAATAAGGGCGTCCGATTTGGAACTATACAAGAGGATTGATTACTTAAATTGAATATATAGATTTGGAAAGGAGTTTGTATGAAATTCGTTTTTCCTTAAATATGGACGTCCTACATGTTAGGTACTTTAGGTAAATATACTTAAAAATTTCGGTATTACCGTTTACCGGTTTTAAAAAAATGTACTGTAATAGCATTCGCTAGGCGCCTCAAACATAAAAGGCGAATTTTATCGGTAACCCATACATTGTCGCTACCTGAGGAACGAATGCGTTTTGTTTCATGTTAATATAAATGTGAAAGAGTTGAGAGATGAAATTCATTACCCAGGTTACGGTAACGACGGAATTACCCAAAAACACTCTGCTTGTTAAGTAGTTATAGCTACTTTATGTTTTCACTCTTCCTGTCCGTCCGTCCGTCTGTGCACTACGCCTCACTGCACCTATAGCTGCACCAAGGGAATCTTTGACTTCAATCTATCGCATTTCAGTGGTTTATTTTTCATTACATTTTACTCATTCGTTCTCAAGTTTCTCGAAGTAACTTTGCCTCGGCTATTTTAGTTTGCTATGGAAAAAGTGAATTTCGTGTTCTTATAATACCAGGGAAATGATAAGCTTACACCACTGCACCAAACAGAAATCTCGTTGATGATACATTGATGGCTTTTAAATGAATTAGTTTGATGTGCTGTGTGAGTAAACGAAACACACACTTACGTCAGTTTAGCCACAGAAGTGATATGTTGAACAACAGTTTCATTATATTTACTCTTCTATATACATTCATCAGATTTTAATTTTACTACTTTAGCAAGTAGCAGAACAGATTTTATATGTAAATTTTCGCAAACCTTCGAAACGTTTGAAATCAATTAATGTAGTAAAATTAAAAGATCATGAATGTAACTTAACTTATCATTTCTCTGTACACAATACAGTCAGCAAAATCAACAGAACTGCGAAATTTTTCTTTTACTCTGTTTTGTGAGTTTTTACGTTTTGTGAGTATTTACCATGCATTTGTTTATGGTTGAAGAGAGAAAAAGAGAAACAAACGAAACACAAAATGTGCAGTTCTGTTAATTTTGCTGACTGTATCTCGGGTGAAAATCTTAGTCTCATGAGAGCAGCCATTCAGACTCTTAAAGTTCTCATTTTGGGCTCAAAGAAAAATTTAGGCCTCAAAATTATTTTTTTAAAAAATAAATGTGACGGGTGTACTCGAGACTGGTCTGGGATTATTGAGAGTCTCATTTTGAATTAGGTCATCTCCATGGACCCTAAAGCTAAACCACTCAACCCATTTTCACAAAATTTTTTTGGTTAGTTTCCGGGGTCCATATCTTTCATTTATAACCTTGGAAAGCAATTTACGTGCTTTGTTTGCATAGATATATGCGAAAAAGTTTCACCGACCCTCAAAAAACCTCGAAAGTTTTTCACCGATTTTTCTGATCTTTGAAATTGGACTCACTTTTTTGATTACCTTTCAGGGAAAAAAAGGTTTTGAAAATCGCACAAGTTTTACTCGCTCAAAGCCTTATAGAAGTAACGAAAATTCGTCAATTTTTGGCAGACTTTCATTAAAGGTGCTACCGTAGGCTGCAATAAGACTTTTCCAAGGAAATTTTTTTCTTAGCAATTCCTGACCCAACCTTACTCAATGAGCTCTATCTCTATTTTATACAAAACTGAAAAATCAATTTCGTCACAAAAGTTCAGCGAATCGAATGAGATATGACTCGACCAATTCTGAAGACTCTTGTTCCGAAAGTGTTCGAAGTTTTCGCGTTAATAAGAGTTTAAGAGTACCGTCCGGAGTATACAAGTCGCCAATAGATCAAGATTAATAGATAATAGGCCTCAACATTCATTTAGTTCATCTTAAATGTATAAAAGGCATATGAAATAAAAAAAAGATGAAGATTAGCATCAGGGTCTGATCAGGCAGTACCATACAAGTTTTAACTGTTCCGTCGGCGACTGAACCTTAAATTTGAAATGAATATTCAGAGAAACTACGTTTTTCCATACAAATTCAATGTTTGTCACCGACATTTTTTGGCTCCCTTAGCTGTTTTATGATTAATTGGTGAACTAATGTCTTGATCAGTTGAGTGTGGTGAAGTCGAAGTGAAGATAGTTTGTGGTGTTTTCAAATAGGTATAGCTGATATCAAATATTTCTGTAGCAAATCACTTATAAACGAATATGATATTACAGTAAACAAAGTCTTATCTTACCAATGGTACTGATTGAACCGGTGCTAATCCTGAAGGTCCCGCCACTGGTTCATTAATATTAGGACTTGACATACCACTGTTTGTTGGAGCCAATATGGCAGGCGTAGATGTCGCACTAGTACTAATTCCAGTTGTACCTCTAGATGATGGCCTACCATCGGTATTCATTGAAGAAGACGAATTTACGTGAGGTATAACCACTGACGATGGAACTGAACTACTGAGTGAGTTCGAGTGAATTGTCATATTGATGCCTAAAATTATAAAGGTAAAGTAATGTAAAGTAAAATGTTACAAAAAGCAACTAACCAATATCGTTTGACATTGTTTCATCTTCCGGCGATCGAGGACGATCACGTTCATCTTCAATAATTGACGTATTATCATTAGTGGTTGTAGTCGCAGGAGGTTCTGAATAGTCTCTATTATTCTTCCTTGCATAAAAAGCTAATGAAGTTGGCGGTGATTGCAGTCTTGTCGGCAAAGGGCTAATTCGGTCTACCTCCGAACGTTTTGTGGCATCTAAAGATTCTGTCTTTGTTGCAGATGAGTTAATAGTGGTGGGGTGTGTAGGTTGTCTTAAGCATTCTTGCTCCCTTTCCGGATCTCGCAAAGCTGAACTTTGATTTGTCATTTCCGCTAAACCCTTGACCTATTTTTTGAGAGAATTTTATGAATATTTAAAATTATTATTTAAGTAAACGAACCTTTAAAGACTCTGCTGTTTTCAGCAAAGCAGGCAATTGGCAGTATTGCACGTTTACCTCGCCTTTATACATGAATTCGACTAATGTTCTAAGTTCGGAGAAGCGAACGTCTTTTAATATCACAATTGGATGACGGGAAGGGTGGTCCAGAAATAGGCTCTGGAAATAGGATGAACAGGCCGAGAGGACCACCTGTAAAAAGAAAAAAATATATTGAAACAGGCTCACTGTATAGTCGACGTCACAGTAAAAGGATGGCATCATTTGACGGTTGGTGACACCATAAGGGAAAAAACAATATCCGTTGCCCCGTTGCTGCGGGCATGATGTAATGGTTTTGACATTTTCAAACATCACGTAGGAAATTTTGCTCAGTGTATCGAAAGGGCTAGCTATTGGAATGTTTAGCGCATCGCTAGTCGCTACTAGCAAGTAGACTATACAATTAGCCTAGCTACTTGCGCTGCTTATCCAATCTTGCAACATCCACAACAAACATATAACTTTTCTAAACAATTGAAAAACATTTGGAAAGAGAAAAATTAATAAAAATTGAGAATTCAAAACAATAAGTTACCGAGTTTAAAAATACTGGAAATCTCTCGGGCTGGAAATCAGAGAGATGCATCATATAGTTTTGTTGTCGGCAAACAAGAACGATATTGTTTTTAACTCTAAATACGGTTGCCGTAGTCAAAAGCGGAAGTCTCAAAGATTTGAAGTACATTGTCTCACTGTTTCAAATCACTTGTGTATTGTGACGGACGTGAGACTATGGATTCATCATATTTCCGGGTGAATTTAGGTCAAAACGTTAACTAGAAACTACTTTGAACTAGCACCACGGTACCAACACACAAATTGGAAGTCGGTGCCCCTGGACAGTTGAGTGAACAATTTTCGTTTTTTCAGAGGAATGAAACCTAGAAGTCGTGTACTTTTGCCTTTGTACGGGTAATGAATAACTAAATAATGAGTTGAAAAGGAGAAAAGTATTAAAAAATCATTAATCAGATAAACGACAGCTTCACATTACACAACCGTTTAATTATTTAATGTTCTACTATTTACACGTAAGCGTTCAACATATTATAAGAAACAAGCGAATTTACCTATATGTCTAAAATATGTCATAGTTCCAGCCTAGCTCCATGGTTCGCATGCTAGACCAGAGTTTTGAATTTTGAGAATTTAACGTGTGTAGCGTGTAGATGAATAGATAAAGCTTCTGTATATACCGATGATACACTATAGCTTAGTTGAGTGTAATCGATTATATACTTGTAGGTATAGTTCATGGTAGCAATGCACCCGTGACGCAAGTCACTTACGATCAAAACATTCGAAAACATTTTTTTCTGTATACGTGAGAGTGTTTGGCTGTGACGGAAAATATTTTCCCATCACTTGGGACGAAAAGTTGCTTTCCGTGGTATGTGCACCAACACACTCTCACTATTACAAAAAATATCTTTCAAAGTACCCCAATACACACTCGAAGTGTACTTCGCCCGCGCGTAGTTACACATCTCGTGTGCATTGGGGTATGTTGAAATATACTGTTAATCGATGTCCCACCGAAAACTTGTCATTACATGCATATGTGCACCCCACGGAAATTATTCAATACACGTATGTTAAGGCCCCCACCGGAAACTTCTCATTACATGTACATCTGCATGTAATGACGCGTTTTCGGATGGGACGCCGATTAAAACAGCATACAGTGGGGGTGCTTAGTAAGTCATCCATTCTGGATCATTTTGTGACACTCGCAAATTCATTCGTGTATTTTTAAGCAACTCGCTTTAAAAACTGTTTTTTGACTCGTGCAGTTGTAGACCTCGCCTCGGGATACAAACTCTACACTCGTCAAAAAACAGTTTTCAAAGCTTTTTGCTTAAAAACACCCTCTTGAGTTTGGCTCATTTCACAAAATCATGCAATCATGTAATGACTTACTTCCGCACCCCCTACTGTAATCTACTATTTTCGTATTCTGCAAGTTTTAGTCTTTTTCCCCTTGCGTCGTATACCATTCTGAGACTGCGTTACTACGTTAGTTAGTTAGTGCTTGTTTGTTTTGAGAGTTCACTACTAGCTTAACGTGACTTGCTTATAAACCACGCCTCTAAGTATGCAAATACTCTATCTATCAGCAAGTTAGGTGCGTAATTAATATCTCATCGAGTTGTAGGCTGGACATTATTTACACCGATTCATCGTATTTGGGTTACGTCATACGAATCATTCAAGGTGCAAATTAGTGCAACCACCAAACACAGCAACTACACAAAATATCGAACGCGGATCTTTTTGGTAGAAGGCTGATACATAGCCACTGATCCATCCCGTCCTTACTGAGCCATGCCGTCCTTAGTAATTTAGCCAATAACATTTGTATGAAAAAGGACAAAGCTGAAAGCGATGAGTCATATTGTATAAAGAAACAAGGAATTGCGCCACATTTCCCGCTTTAACCGGGGGTTTTGTCTGAAACATATATGCAACACTAAGCTATAAACACACAGTAGGTGTCGCGAGATTGCTAAAATATTATTTGTGCAATTTGTTTATTGAATGGAAAGTAGATCAAACAGGATTGGTTATAAATGCGGTTATGAGGAACGTTACAAATCGAAAGTATTAAGTCTGTCGGTGTTACCTCGCATAAAAAGTTTGTTTTTGATGTGTACATTATTAACAATTGATTTTATGATTCGAGGGGAGACAGAGGGTAGAAAATTTATTGCATTGGATGCTTTGAGGACGAGACACAAACGCATCGAGTAAGGTTTAACGACCTTATTTTTAGGGCTTTTACCCTTCCTCTCGTGATTTTCTAATGTCCAAATCTTTCATTCAAAACCTTGATGAGCGATTTCCGTTCTAATTTCGCATTGATATAAGTGAAAAAGTTCCACCAACCTTCAAAAAACCACATTTTTCACCACTTTTTTTACCGTAACGTCGAAAGTTTTCAACCGATTTTGCCCAAATTTTCTGATTATTTTTCAGAAACAAAAAGATTTTGAAAATCGGATAAGATTTACCCGATTTATGTAGAAAAAACACGTTGGGCCCTAGTAGAGACTCAGTTTTAGGGCCCTGGCTGAGCTTAAAAGCTCAAAATCAAAAAAGTTTCTTCCATAAATTGTGGCAAAAATTTTTTTCTCGAAAATTATAAAAGATTTCCTCGAGTTATGTACAAAAGACCTAAAACCACGTAAACGGCCCTAGCTCATTGGCCCTTGGGCCGACAGTGTCCAGATTCAATCCCAAAAAAGATTTTTTGATTATCTTTCAGGAAAAAAAGTTTTTGAAAATCGGTTGTGTTTTACTCGAGTTATCGTGTTGACTTCGTTCTTCGTACGGGTCTAAAAAAACTTTACTGTTCCCCACACTACGGGCCGCACGGTGAGCTCCAAAAATTCAACCGATTTTTTAGACCCCCTTGTGGAGTCTAAGGGGAGCAGCCCCAGGCACGTAATACAGCCTGCAGGTTGTAATATAGCTCTTCACAGGTGTAATATTGCCCGCCGCAGGGGTGATGGGGTAAAGTTCCTTAACGTTAAATATAACATAATTGGGATTGCACAAAAACAGGAATTTAGCATGTACCAAACATTTGTACGACCGTTTTACGTATCTGACGTACTACATTATCTGTAATGTGTAGCGTACTCACAGAATGTAGAATATACACTGTACTTGCCTCATAATTTATTCAATTGTACAGCGTGTAATGGTTTAACTTTAAGCGACACCATGTGCGATCAGCGTGCACTTTATGAACAAGTGATACGTACAATGTACATTGTCATTTTCTACAAGTAATATGTACAATGTACTCATCCATTGTATGACTAGGAGGAAATGACCACTAAATATCGTGTACCAGGATTTTATTTTTCAGGAAGTTTTTTAAAGATGTTTTTTAAAAAAATCAAAGATTTTTTAACAAGTTCCTCTAAATGAAACGATGAATTTAAAGAAATCGACCAATAATTGTGATTTCGTTCGGTAAATTGCAAATAAAAGGATTTTAATTCAAAAAATCCTATAGATTTTTGAAAGATTTTTTAGCCTGTACCAGGATTTTTGGAGTCGTAAACCCCTCGGTTTTTGACGGATATCGCCCAAGCTCAATCCCATAATCACTTATTCGATTACCTTCAGGGGCTAACCATAAATGACGTCTGCGTTTTAGGGACTTTTTATACCCCCCCCCTCCCCCCTGTCATATTCCGTCTCTTTTTCCCGAACCCCTCCCCCGAAACAGACGTCATATTTCATATTAAGAAAGTGGGTTATAG
>CM055406.1:9329489-9345469 GCA_029228625.1 Pseudolycoriella hygida | reverse complement strand
AGACGTCTGTTTCCTCGGGCCCCCTTTCTCCCCCTCCCCCCTGTCATATTCTGTCTGTTTTCTCGGAAACCCCCATTCCCCCCTAAAAGCAGACGTCATTTATGGATTTAGGGATTTTGGAAATCGGTTAAGACTTATTCGAGTTATATTGTGGACTTACGGATGTACGGACGGACAGATCGAAAAATCTTTTTTTTTGCAGATTTTACATATATTTAGAAACCATAACGAAAAACTCATTAGCTTTCGACTGGTTACAAACGTCGGTCGTAGTTAACACATAAGACATGTACTTCGTACAGATCTGAATATGAAGAGGTCACTGCGAACAAAGTTTTGAATTACTAGCTACATTTGCTTAAATTCAGATATAACCAGCAAAAAATTCAGTTCTTGAAATGCCATGCCGTTTCAAAATTAGGATCAATTAAATTTATCTACGAAAAACACTTTCCCTCCCATAAAACGATTGTGTTAGACATATTGTAATATTAAATATGCATTGAAAGTATTTGTTTTTAGTGACTTCATATAAATTATTCGTTTTGTCGTAAAGCAGAATTTACGCGCGCATACATTTGTTAAACAATTCCATTTACAATAAATGAAAATCAAAATGTTGATTCATTACCCACAATTTGAACAAATTCTGCATTCGATTATTTATTGTTTGTGATTTTTTATGTCTCTATTGTAATGTAATGTGTCTTTATAAAATACAAAAACCTTGCAGTTATATTCGCGCATTTTAAGTTGATGTTAATCGAATGGCGCCTTTGTATATTCTTCTTGCACTAAAAAAAACTTCTTTCACATTGAGCATGTGTGTAACAACCTTCAAATTATAATCTATTGCAACTAAACTTGTGCAAACTATGCTACATTGTGATTGGTAAAATAAAAAAGATCACAAAAAACGAGCAAATTTTGGATATGACCTTGAAATTATGCATTACATGGTCTCAGATAGAATTTTTTGATTGAAATTGATATGCGATCAAGATTGAAAAATTACGATCAAACATACAGATTTCAGATTTATTTTATTTCTCAAAAAACAATTGGGAAAGCTTGCCGAACCGAACCGAACTTCATCATTCTCGTGATTCTTCTAGGGTGCAAATAAGATTCTATTTCACTCAACGATTTACGTTGTGCACCAACTACGCTGCATCGACAGATTTTAATTCATCTGTTTAACCGAAAACTGATGAAGTAGACTTGAGTATTCTAGATGATGCGGTTAAAATAAGCAAAAATTCGTTTAGGCGTTCAGCTTACTTCTTTTTCTTCTAAGAAGTAAACTTTTTTGTCTTAGAGCAAAAAATTACAGAATGACTTTGGGAAAAAATGAGGTCACCGGGTGGAATTTGTTCCATGTACATTAACCAAAAACATAATTTTTAAATCCTTGATGTAAGAAGAAGAACCAAATATGAATTAAAATACGTCGTTTAACAATTCATCAACATATTCTTCAAATTAAAAATCGTAAAAGTTATGATAAGAAATTTACGTTTAATTAATTAAAAATTAAATTTATTGTAAAAATGAAAATGAAGGAAAAACAATATTTATTACTGATCTTAGAGGTGATGGCTCCAAAATCGTATGTTGAAAGGACGACATCACATACAATTCCATATTTTCGTTTTATTTTTGTTATTCATCACGAATTCCACAATAAATAAAAAATTAGACGAAAATGTTGGATTATATATGAGAAACATACAGTACCGTTCAACTTTAGAGTCACACGATACGAATACATCGGAAGAGTCTCTTCATCTTGCTCTTTACAGTGTTAAGTATGTGAAAATGTGTGAATTTTTTCGCCAAAATTCAAAAGAAGAATACTTCTCTCAGTAGACATAAAGAAAGGCTCTCTACGGCAAAGTTGTTTTGTACGTTGTACGAAACTAAGTCTCAGTCTCAGTTGGATCTCCCTAGTTGAGCCGAGGACCTAAAAAAAATTTTTTTTTGCTTTCAAATGTTAACAACATACAAATTTACTACAAGAAGAGAATCATAATCAGAATAGATGCGGCAAACAGAGTTGATGTTACGAAAAGACTCGAAAGTATCTAAGTAAATATTGCCTTACGTTCACATTAAATTGTATTGGAAATGGCCGATAGGGCAATGTTGAAAAGCCCGTCCGAAGAAACGGTGTAAAAAAAACCTTTCCGAAAATACAAAATTGACATAAAAAGAAATGTTCTCCTCAATTTTCTGTACAAAATAGAAAAAACCCATTTTTTGGGCGAGGTCCGACCTAAGCCCCACTTGAGCCCAAAGCATAGGCACCGGGCCCAAATTTGTTTTTGAATATAATTCGGTACACGTTTACCTCTCAAATATAAAAGTTTATGTAAACAAACGCGTTGGGCCCAGGTAGAAAATCAGTTTTGGGGACCTGGCTGAGTCCAAGGGCCTCTAATCAAAAAATTTTATTTCATAAAATGTGAGACATTCCTAGACCTTTCGATTAAATTTTTTTTTTTGAAAATCGGAAAACATTTACTCGTGTAATGTTCAAAAAACACGTAGGGCCCTAGCAAAAACTCGTTTTGAGTGCCCTAGCTAAGTCCAAGGACTCAAATCCAAAAACTTTTCTTCTTCTTTTTCCAACAAAAAAAATTTATGAAAATTGAAAAAGAGTTGCTCGAGTTATATATAAAAAACATGTAGGGCCCTAGCAGACACTCGTTTTTAGTGCCCTAGCTAAGTCCAAAGACTCAAATCCAAAAATGTTTCTTCCATAAATTATCGGCCATGCCCAGGTCTTTCAAACAAAAAAAAATTATGAAAATCGGAAAAGATTTACTTAAGTTATGTACAAAAGACCAAAAACCACTTAAACGGCCCTAGCTCGGCGGCCCTTGGGCCGACAGTGCCCAGATTCAATCCCAAAAAAGATTTTTTGATTACATTTCAGGGAAAAAAGTTTTTGAAAATCGGTTGAGTTTTACTCGAGTTATCGTGTTGACAGACGGACGAACGTACATTTTTTTATTGCTGATTCGTTATGTTCGTCATCTAAGGACCATGATCGGTTCTCCTCCCTTCTCCCGGGTCGAAATTGGGTTGTTTACAAACGTCGTGGTAAACGCATATGACCCCTTTTCGAAGAAATTTGTTCTTCGTACGGGTCTAAAAAGAAATGAGGAAATGTGCACAAGCTCATGATTCCCTTGGTGTAACACAGTAGTGAGGCTTAATCGAGCATTTTCACCATAATTCACAACAGTGCCTATTTCTGCGGAACTGATTTCTGGAACTTACTGAATATTTCCCGAGTTTCCTGTAAATTTCTCGAAATTCGTGAAAATATCCCGTAAAAGTTCATGGAAATTTTATGAAAATCGGCTTCCCCAAAATAGGCTACCCAAAGCTCATGTTAGGGCACTGGGTGGGTAATATGCGTTTTAATGCATAGCGTACACATGTCTCTTTGCAATATCTTTTGTAATACGTGCGGGCTTATATAATAAATCCAACCGCATATAGTCTGGCAGCCTTTCACAAATAATTAACAAAAATTGAAGTAAACATGAAATTCAAAATGTTAGGGTAAGGTTATACGCAATATGCATTAGCAGAGCAAATCAGCACGAATTGTGTATGTGTTGATGTGCGAGGTGCATGTAACTCACAAATTTTTGTCATTTTTGCTTCAACTCACACCAGTGTATAATGTGATTGAATGAATCCATTATGCAATAGATAACCAAATGATGGAATCGCGTATTGTTGACATGCTTCAATATATTAGACTCACATTTGATAGCTAATAGCTGATGCATCACTATCTGGATGGTTGTTGTAAAAGATGTTGCTATTTCGAAAACTAAGGACTAACGGACGAAACCATTCTTATTATTATAACACTTTAATTGATAGTTGACTATCATTACAGGTGAATCTTGTTGAAAGAGAGGTTTAATTGCATTGAATTCTGTAAATCATCAAGAAATTGTGTTGACGAACCGAATTCTTTGCGGAATCGGAATCTCTGTCAAAAAACAGATTATTCTGTTTTCTCCGGTATGCAAATGTCCATGGTTACAAGCTTAGCGGTATACGCATAAGCTTTATGGGTCCATAAACAGTAACAAAGTTAAAATTTTCTAGATGCATTAGGAAAACTGCTACATGTTACTTTTTTACATTTTTTTTTCTTTGGAATTAAAATTTGTATTGTTACGGTCTGGTGGATTAGTTTATATAGACCAGAATGTCTGCACAACATAAACGTTAAAGCATTGCATCGTAATGAAAAGTAATGTTTGCATGATTTAGTAAGATGATAAAAGAAATAATTATGTTTATTTACATATCTGAAAGTTTTATATCCTCAAGTTAATTGCACAAATAAATTTTATCAATAGGTTAAAGCAACTGAAGAACAGCTCTCGATAATTAGGAGAGACAGGGGGTAATGACGAAGGTGAACAGTCTTTAACTATAAGTATTTATTTATTTTAGTAATATTTGGAATTCTTAACATAATTAATTTATAATAAGAAAATTCCAACTTCTTTGATAATGTCAAGAATGGAATTGCCATAGCTCTATATTCGAGATTATTCGTCGGTAATTAATTGACGCTGAAAATTTGTGTGAATATTAGAGAGTTTGGGCGAAGCATTTAGGTACATCCATGTACAGGTACAGCCATGCATTAATAACTTCCCGCATTTTATGAGATGCCAATCCAATTTATCACAAAAATTTAGATTAATACATTCATACCTGAACCATATGTGCGACCGCATTCAGCGCGCATGCGTATATGTTAACTTTTGTTTTGTATGTATCGTTTACGTATGGATTTACATGCGTGAATTTTGTGGTATAAATTGGATTGTTGAGAATGCGGGAAGTTATTAATGTTGGCTGTATTAGTTATAAGTTACATGTTTACATTTTAAGTTATAAGTTTACGTTATAAATTTTTATTTGTTAGTTTTAAGCTATAAGTAATAAGCTATTTGACGACATTCTCATCATGGGTTCTTGGGTCGGACCTTGATAAATCCATGAAACACAGATCTAGCGATGCTTTGTTTCATTACCCGATCATAATGTAAATCTCGGTAACCTCCCAGTCCCGGTTAGGAACCTATCCAGAGCGGCAGGTCCCATGTTGGTCACTGTTGCACATGACCTCTTAGAGTCCTAAGCCTCAATGAGGAAAACTTTGGGCATTCACGTATAATATGACCGCCCGTCTCCTCACCGAGGCCGCCGGTGCAGTTGGGATCATTAGAGAGTCCCATTTTAGTCAGATGCTTGCTCAATCCACAGTGCCCAGTGATCGCACCCACCACACTCTTGAGCGTCCCCTGTCCATGTTTAGCAATTCTCTAGCTCATTTCCTATTGGGCGCCGGTAAGAAACGCTTCGTGTGCGTTCCTCCATCATAGGCACTCCAATAGTTAGTGAATTCCGACCTCACCCTACTCTTAACCGCTTTCACACACGCCGAGTGTGGTATGGGTATATATGGGTGCTCTGGCCCGCAACTTGGTGTTGCCGAGCCTTTCCTCGCAAGTTCATCTGCTCTCTCGTTACCCACCACGCCAGAGTGTCCGGGCACCCAGACCAGCGTTACACGATTTCTCAGTCCCGTCCGGTTCAGTGTTTCCTTAAATTCTTTTATTAGTTTGGATGTCACGTCTGGCGACATGAGCCCCTTAATCATCGCCTCACTATCAGTGCAGACTATAACATTCTCCCCACATGTCTCAAGAGACCTAACAGACCGGTGTTATGGAGTATGTATCGCTTTTGGTAAATGAAATAGTGGACTGAGGTCAGGTAGACACAGTGTGGTTTGATTCGTATCTTAGTCGTCGTTTTCAATTCGTAGGATCGGAATTGGTCGGTTCAGGTCGGACCTGTGACCTGAAACCTATTGATCTGAAATTTTCAGGTCAGGTTCAGGTCTATATTTTCTCAACTTGAACCTGACCTGATGCCATCAGGTCGAATCTGAACTGACCTGATTGACCTGAAATCATTTGAATGCTTTGAATGTTTTAAAAAGGAACCACAAATATTTAGAGTTGACGAGATGAGAAAATTCTGGTCCAAACGTTAATTTTATTTTAAATGTAGTGACGAAATTGCATTGAATATACACGGTATTTTGTGATCTATTCATTAAATGCAGTTATGATTTTTTATTGCAAAAATGTTACAAATAGACCTCAGTGTGTGAGTCACATGGGGGGGGGGGGCGTCCAGAAAGGACGCCCGCTTATAGGGAGAACGTTTTTTTTCCAAAAGTCCAGTTTTTTCTTCTTGGGAGCCTTTCATACAGCATGTTACACATAAATCAAGGTTTTTCAGAAACCCTCCCAGCTGTCAAACACCTCTTCCACCTCCCCTCTCGATGTGTGACAAAAAAGTCATTCCTCTCCTCCATACTATATTTTAAGTTTTTGTAGGTTTAATGCACTGTAGGCTATGCACGTATCCACATCCACCTATGTTGGTCGTCGCAACTCCCAGATTTACGATTTTTACATGAGAATTTTCGAAAACATCAGTCAGGGCGAAAGCCGTATCCGCCCTGGCACTTTGCAAAGATTTTTACTATCCGCGTTGTACAATGATATTTTCTGAATATAACCTGTGGGTTTCAGATCAAGTTACAGGTCAACCTGATTAAATTTTTCAGGTGTCAGGTTAGCCTCAAGCCAGACTTAAAATTCAAAATCACGTTCAGGTCAGTAATCACGTCGTGACCTGACCTGAACCTGATCAGGTCGACCTGACCTGAACCTGATTAGGTCGACCTGACCTGAACCTGATTAGACCTGACCTGTTCCGATCCTTATATCAACAGAAAACTAATTTTTCCGACTGGTTTACCACAAGGATCAACACTGGGCCCACTTCTATTCAAAATTTACCATAAACGATCTACTGTCATCTCTTTCTGCGGGCTCTAGTCTCGGTTTTGCTGAAGGTTTAAAAGTTTTCCGGTCAATCACCAATATAAGCGATTGTTAGAAAGGGCCTGAATCTACTAGAACTGTGGTGTGAATCAAATAACATCGGCCTCAACCAAAAGAAATGTGCAGTCTCATCGGTCACTCATAGTCCCGCTAAAACTGAATTTTATTATAAATTCTGTGGTGAAGTTGTTGAACAAGCACGCACAAAAACAGATCACGAAGTTGCAATCGACGATAAATTTTCCTTTAACGAGCATGTCGCTAATAAGAGAATCGTAAATCATATCAGCGTCAGGGATTTGGTTTCCGTTGTGGAAAATGTTTTTCTAATTTGTCGAGTATTATGTCGCGCTTTACAATGCTTTCGTCAAATTTAGACTGGAACACTGTTCGCCGGTTTTTAAACAAATCATTTTGCATTTTGATAATTTTTTTTCTATTTGATCTATCTGACTATTGATTTCGAATTTTTGTATCTTGTATTTGAACATTGATTTCGAATTTTCGTAAGTTTTTGATTGACGCGTTGATTGGGCTTCGGCCTGTTTGTCGATCGTTAAACAAATTAAAATTGTTACAAACGCGCTGGAAAGAGCATCAGCTCATTGTCAGTACACTTCGTATTTGTTCAACTTTGAATCGACCCAATATCAATAGTTATTTACACTACAAGGGAGAGGTACGAAAGTATCTCCGAGGGGTGCATTATATTTTTCCCTCTTCAAGTTCGAATCATGCCTACAGTTCAATATAAAATTTGAACATCTCTCATATGAAAAACTGAAATTCTTTCATTTTCATACCCATATGAAAATTCAAAAATATAACTAAGAAGATGATATCCAATATAGTTTGTTAATAATTTTTGCTTTGTGGCGTTTCTCATGGATATATATAACAGTTAACATACAACAGTTAATTACAAAGAAAAAAGATTTGTCTATTTCGTTTCGAACCTACGGACACTTAAAATATATCTTTACTACAAATGTAGAAATTTTTTGCGCTATTCTACACCTTAATTTTTTATTCGATCATCTATCTACATCTACACAGTTTAAAAAAAATGTGTGCAAAAATATGCAAACGTAACCACAATCATTAATTCAAATGTATTTTCTATACATGTACGCGCAGCAAGATTTTTTCTCGTATACCAGAGTATTCAGTTTGCCAAAAATTTATACCCGTCCAGCCTTGAAAACATTCAGTTGTCATGAGGTCAAACATTAAATTATATACATTTTTTCATCCTCACTCTATATACCTAAAATATACATATGCACGTTCTTTTTTTGCAAACAAAATTTATCTATGTGTAGTTAAAGATTAGATCATAATATTTAGCATCTACGTGCTCGAGGTCGATAGCTCTTGGAGGTAGACTTTTATTCTATATTTGTGTATATGTATCTACCACATATCTGTAAGTTAGACGGATGTAAGGTTGGAGGGTGGACATATCGACGCAGGACAGACAACAATAAAAGGATTTTTTAAGCAACTAACTAGCTATATATATGTAATATTAATCAAATCATATCCCCCAATCCCCCTATTTGCTAAAGATACACATTAGAACAAATGGGCAGAATCTTTAAGAATAATACCAAAATGTTGAAGTCATGTTTATGAAATTTCGTATAACATTAAGAAAATCTGAAAAATGAAAACACATTTAGTAACTGACGGAAAAAACTACGGAAGAATAATACTGAGTTACGACCCTGTCATGTTAATAGAAAAATAAAAGAATTAATGTTAATTAATAAAAAATGCAAATGAGTAGTTAGTTCTGGCAACTTTTTATTAAATTTCTATGCGCGTTATTGCTTTTTATAGCAACAGATTTTTGCGAATTTATTTTGGAACACTTGATTAAAATAAAAAAACATGATTGTATGTGTGAGACACGCACAAGAAATGAAGTGATATCTTCGTTCTTTAAACCCGGAAATACAGGATGCATCGATGTGTCAAAAATGTTCAGTTCGTGTTAAAGCAGATATCTAACAAATAACATTTTTGGAGATTTTAAAATTCAATGAAAAAACGTTAAAACGAAGACTTCAATTTTTTTTTAACAGAGGCAAAACGTATAGTAGAAAGTCTAGTGAAAATATTAAAGGTTTTAACGACTTATTTTTTTCAAAATACTCATGGCCAGCTCATGGGAGGAAATGTATTGATAAATATTGAGCACGCATCGTGAAATTCGGTACTTTGCGTACATTTTTTGGGGTTTGTTTATTCATCAAGTTACATATAAGTGTTCCACTGGACAAGTTAGTACAGGTTAGTGTGGTTAGTACAATGTAAGGATTTCTGGATTTACGTATTTGACTTGATTTAACTAGATTCAGTAGAAGTGTGAGGTAATTTTTGAACCGTGTATCAAGCTTTATATATTTTACTATACACGTGTATGTAATGAGGCTATTACATGTATAGGCAACACCCTCTACATCACTCGCATAGTAAAACGCTATACTACAATCGGCCGCCCTCGGATACTTTTACTCATCTGGATACGAGATATCAAATTACATCCATCACATAGTAATGTACTATTCAGCATGAACAAAGTTTCACAATAGAGAGTTTGGGCAAAGCAACTTTTCGCTAAATTTATAACATATGCAAAAAGCTGTAAGTTATAAGTTATATGTTTACGTTATAAGTTACAAGTGTACGTTATAAGTTATAAATTTTTACTGATGTACTGATCCAGATCAATTTTCAAAGTGATGGGGATCAGTGCTGATCAGTTTCAAAACTGATGCGGATCAGTACTGATGAGCTTCAAAACTGATACGGATCCGTACTGATCAGTTTCAAAAGTGACATGGGTCAGTACTGATTAATTGCAAAACTAATACGGATCAGTGCTGATCAGTGTCAACACTGATCTGGATCAGTACCGATCAGTTTTAAAACTGATATGCATCAGTATTGATCTGTTTCAAAACTGGCCGGAAACAGTACTGATCAGTTTTACAACGTATAGCTTGTAGCTTATAACTTAAGAATAATTTATAACTTAAAACATAAAATAACTTATAACGAAAACATATATCTTATAACTTATAGCTATACGTATGCCCAAAGACAACAAACACTCGTTCAAATAACGTTTACGCGCAAATGCAACATTCCAATTATTCCAGACTCGATGAGTTTTAGGCCCACCCGACTTTCACCTGACAGCCTAAATTTAAACAAAATTTAGGTTAATAAAAAAAATTTAAGGCAAATCCAAAATACAACGGCAACTATGCTCGTCGGATGCATCTGAAGCATGAATGGCCAGTAACAAGTATGCAATTTTCGGTATACGCACCACTCCAACGTTGAAAAAAATCCTTCAAAACCTCCACAAAGCATATCTACTACATTTGAAAAAAATATGTACAGACAAATTAACTTCTAAATGTTACACTTTGATTTAATGTCAATTGAACGGGCGCATGAAAATATTTTTTTTCATTAAATGCTGGAATATATCTAGTCCATTTATCGGTAATTTTAGTTCAAAAATGATGTTGACTTTTACAATATTACAATTAAAATTTGTGGTTTAAGGCTCAGACAATATAATCGCACATGATCGCACCTTGTCAGTTTTTCTGTCTATAGAAATGTATGGAATTTTACTTGCAGCACCCCGCGAGTGACAAAAAAGTTTATATCACATAGCAAGACACAATTTTTCTGTGCTAGGTCTCGACTTTATGACCAACCTAAGGCCCTAAGAAGATCAATAAAGAAATATTCAAGAAAAGAAATACTTTCGTTCAAAATGTTGAAGAGCGATTTCCGTGATAATTTCGCAGGGATATTGGATAAAAAGTAAACAACCTCAAGTGAAGTTGAGTGTAGTGCCATCAAACGGCTTACCGGAAAAGACATTGTTGGGAGGACGGTATTCAACGCACAGGTTAACACGGGCACAGTAAAAACATTCCGGTAATGAAAGGATCTGAAAAAGTAGAATCACGAACAGCGGGACTAGCCTGGGTTGTTCCAGATTATTGTTTCACAGTTGGCGTTAGCCCATTTAAGTATAACTAGTTTTCTCTCCGCTGTACCTTAATAAAGCGTTCACAATGAAAACTGATATCTCCTTACGAGTATATTCTCTTTTACCTTGTTTCGAGTTCACTGTCTCCCGAAGCTCTTTTGCCAGTAGGTAAGAGCATATTTTCAAAACAAGACAAAAATGTACTTTTGAAAGTCACTTACTGTTTGTGTTTGAAGATATCGTTTTGCTGGGTTTGCAGGGTGAGTGGAATATTTTCCGGACATATGTGTGAGTAGTCGCACATATCTTCTTCTTCTATAATATAAAATACATTATCAGTGAACCTCAACCCACCTCGGTGCACCTCACTGCAACTTCATGTACCTCAGTGCACCTTGGGGCACCTCATTGCAACATGACGCACTTCACTGCACCTTGGTGCACCTCACTGCGTCCTGTTGACTCCAAGAACCTTTCAAAAATACCAGGTCCAGGTACATCTTATGGTTGCACGACGTAGCCTCCCAACAGCCTGCGTCTCAGTTGAAAGAACTTGGAGCATTCGCATATCACGTGAATACCCGTTTCTTCTTCTGATCCGCACGCGCATCTGGAAGTTGCCGAAAGCCTTATCTTTTTCATGTGCTCCGACCACCCTCCTAATGCGATTTCTACCCATATCTAGCAGACCCTTGGCCCAATCCAAATTGGGTTTCGGGAAGAAGCGCTTTGTCTGAACGCCTCCATTATACCTGTTCCAGTACTCCGCATGCTTTTGCATCACCCAATCTCTCCGTGCTTTCATACAGATTGATCGAGCAATCGGCAGATACGGTTCAGCACTAGTTCACTCATAACGTTCATCAATAAAATAACACTGCATGTCCGAAGACTGGTCCGCTCACCCTACAATAACGACTGATTGGAAATTTGATGAATAATTGCTATACAAACGCACGAAGTGTCGACAGAGCAATTGCAGAGTCGTGATTGCATTTTATTTATATTAAAACTAAAATCAAAATAAAAACTTTTTAGCGATGCAATCATTGTTTTTACCTTGTAAATTTAATAGGAAAATCAAGACAATTTTTCTCTCGAAAAAATTGCAGTAATTGATGAGGTGACCGATGGCATTTATTGTGTGAATTATTTTATTTCTACCAAATTTTAGCTGACTATTGCTTATTGAAACTTCATTGCGCAAAAATGGAAGTGTAATGAGGTTTCGTGATTTATTCTAACCTTTCTACAATTTTAAATGGTTTAGTTTATTAGTTTGAATTCAGAGCAATTAAAACAATTATGCTGATGCTTTACCTCTAACATTTAGTCGTTCTTAGGATTGTTTCCTCATGATGCGTAACAAATACGCTTTTTATAAAGTTTTCATTTATGCACCGAAAGAAGAAGTGGTGATGCAAGTCTTTTCTCATCGATTCATGAAATTTTGATGCTCAAAAAACACCTGCTTTTGCAAATGAGTTTTGAGGTGTAATGTATAATGCAATTGAAACGTTGTACTGTTAAACCTTCGGAAGACACTTCCAAACTGACACAGTTTTGATGTTTTATGAGCCATCTGGTCATCTCAGCTTACTTCTAAGTCATTTCCACCAAAGTCACACCTTTTGGGTGGATCCAGTCCCTTGACTTGGCATGCCAGACGACAACAACGTTGTTCACTTCTATTTTTGGAACAATATTTCATTTTATTAAAATATGCAAGTAAAAAAACATGAAAAAGTTTGCGATTTTACTTCTTAGTTGCGCTAGTTGTCTTTACGCCACCATGCTGATAGTACCCATATGATAGAGGTTTCAAAATAGTATTTCATTTCTTTAAATCCATTTGACGTTGCATAGTCCGGTTACTTTCTGTCACTTTCTGTACATTGTTGTATTGTTTGAGCGAGTGATCAAAAGATGTCCGGACAATTGTGCTATCGGATTCAAAATTGCAGACTTGATCCTCTTGCATGACGTTCTCGTTTACCTCTTGGGTTTGCCTTTTTGTTTTATTCCTTTCACGCTTCAAGATTTTTCTGATTCGAAGAAGATTTTCTGTCATAAGACCCTTAACTTTGGCATGTATTTAAACTGATCGCAGGAAAAAAAGAAATGATCGCGGAAAAAAATAAAAACGATTGCGAAAAAAGCAGTTTTGATCGCGGAATATTTTAATCGCAGGAAAACAAGAAAATGATCGCGGCAAAAAGGGAAAATGAAAGCAGTTAAATAAAAAACTGATCGTCGAAATTATAATGAGATCTGATAACGGAAAAATTAAAACTGACCGCGAGAAAATAGTAATTTGCTAGCGAGAAATTGAATATTGATCACCGTAAAAATAAAAATTAACAAAAGAATTTGATAGCGGGAAAATAATTATCGATTTCTATAAATATGAAATTGGTCACAGTAAAAATAATAATTGAGCGCCTTCTCGTTCCATTTCGTAAAAGGATAAATTCTCTAGGATTGAGCGAAACGTCATTTCATTCCACTTCGTAAAAGGAAAATTTTTCTAAAATTTTACGAAACGCCTTTTCGCTCCACTTCGTAAAAGGAAAAATTCTCTAAAATTTCGCAAAACGCGCTTTCGTTCCATTTCGTAAAAGGATAAATTCTCTAGGATTGAGCGAAACGCCTTTTTGTTCCATTTCGTAAAAGGAAAACTTCGAGACACATTCGACCAATTTCTCGCGATCAAACTCCTATTTTACCGCTTTAATTTTTGAGCGTTATCATTACTTATTTTCGAGTGATCATTTTTTATTTTTTGTTGTCAAAATCTTATTTTGCTGCGATACTAGTGAGAAACAATCCACGATCAAAATATTATTTTCCAGCGATCATTTCTATTTTTCCTGTGGTCGAAACACATTTTAGAATTATCAGTTTTAATTCTTCCGCTTAACTTTCAGTCAAGAGAATAACGAACGCAATGAACGAAATTTCAATTAATACGAACCAAAATCTTCTTCTCTTCGATACACGAATCATCCATCAACTTAAAATACAATCGAAATCTAATAGAACGAGGAAAATTAACATCTAGCTTGTGTTACTCTGAATTCAAGAAAATTAAATTAAACTGAATTTCGAAAAAAAATAGCAAAAAAAAATATTCCGCCTCCAAATATGTCGGGTCGTTTCGGTTCTTCACAGTGCCCATCCCTCCACTTGAATTTCAAATGTTTTGTTTTATTTCAAGACAACCATAACGTTAATATTGCAGTAAAAGTTAATCGGTACCACAATTGCTTACCATTAGCATCTTTATAAATAATATTACTAAATGGAAGGGAACGAAAACTATCTATTTTACATTTTATGCTGAAATTTGCTTCAGGGATGACACGTAAGTCATATGTCATATTACGAAAAGTTTCTCGGTGGGTAAATATATATTGAAATGCAAAAGAGTTGTCTGTAGCGTTTATGGCATCAATGTAATGCTATAACCATAGCATCAAACATTTTAATAATAATAATAAAAATATGTATATTTTCTTTTCATTACATCGAATACGAAACTTGTATATTTCTCTTCCCAAATGAGACGCGAAAATTAAAAAAGTGCAACTCTCAGTAGGCCTTAGAATGCTATGGGAAGCGAAAGTATTTTTCATGCCTTGGGCATAAATTACATTTCTCGTAATTTAGGCGCTCGGCATGAAAAGTTGTGTACGTGCCTGTTTAAGACGATTGATCTGAGGCACTTTCGCATGAAGGCCTCACTTCCTTCGGTCTACAACTCGCGAAATTGCCTCAAATCATCGTCCAAAACAGGCACGTAAATAACTATTCGGCCCTCTAAACAGAGGTGCGAAAGTAAACAGAGGGGCGAAAGTACTTTCGGTCCTCTAAACAGAGGTGCGAAAGTAACTGACACAACAAAAAAACTTCGACACTTCATTGAGTTTACGTCGATCAAAGTGTAACAAATCTGTGCGCCGGTGCTACCAAGATTTTTTATACGGAATTAAACATGATATTGTTGACGAAGGAAATCTTTTTTTTTTTTTAAATTAGTTTTGTCTTTCTAGTTTTGCAAGGAAAAACTACAATATTCTCGTAGTTCTTGTTATGTGAATCACATAGTTTTGGATGTGGATCATTTCGCATGAGAATCACAATAGTTATTTGTGTACGTGCTATGGACGATTGATTTTAGGCAATTTCGCGAACTAAGCAGGTGCACATACAACTTTTCATGAATTGGGCATAAATTACAGAATTTTTCTTGTAATTTAGGCGCTACAACACGGGAAAATGCCTAAAACCACCGGCTAAGACAGACATGAGAATTAATATTACATGCAATGTCGGCTCGTCCCAATAGTACATTACATCACAAGGAGCTAAAACGGTGCATTTAGACCCAGGTGGTGAAAAGGTCAAATCCGAGGGTGGAGCGCAGCGGAGCCCGAGGAAGACCTTTTCACCACCGTGGTCTAAATCAGCACCGTTTTAGCTCCGTGTGTTGTATACTATTTATCGCGCAGACGGACAAAAAGTCAGATTTTGAACAAAACACTCAACAAACTTAAATTCAAATTTCATATTATGATCACAGTAAGTATGCGATTCAATTGTGTCACCTAAATTGTTTTCATAAGATTCGTTGTTTTCTTCTGTCGATGTTGTTTTTATTGATTTTTTTTTTTCAATTCGCGTGTGATTCTTAGAATTGAGTGGATAATAATATCGAAATTATGTATGTGTCCGCGCGTACCATTAAAAGTGAGACTAAAATGAATTTTTATTTTATATTATCTCGAACAAAATGAAATCTTATTTTGTTTGTGTTGCAGGTGGGTAAAAAATGACATATCAGACTGGGAGAAAAACGACAGGTGGGTCAAAAACGACATTTCAAACAGGACAAAAAATGACATTCAAATGTGACTCGAAACAGATTCTTTTAGGATTTAAATTCGGTGAGAAAATCTGACGTTTTTTGTCCGTCTGCGCGAAAAATATTT